>JAEQBH010004708.1:0-391907 GCA_016808115.1 Tetrastigma voinierianum | reverse complement strand
TATTTCTATAGAGTTTATTTGAAATGTTAATGTGGAGTCCCAACCTATAGACTGCAGCATAGTGGTATCTCTTCCTACAAGGGATTCACGGCTAGCAGAGAGTGTTTATATGGATAGCAAGGTGATTATTGGAGGCCAGGAGTTTCTAGCAGACTTGATATTATTAGACATCCATGACTTTGATGTTATCTAGGTACGGGATTAGCTATCTACACATCATGCTACAAAGTGGGATTGTTATAGTGCAGGTGAAGAGGTGCACTGTGTGGAAGACAGAGGTTTTGTTCTATAGGTTACTAAGACACTACTCAATGCATTATGACAGCTATGAAGGCTAGTAAGATGTCTCAAAGTCATATCAGGTACCTAGCCTATGCCATTGGAGGTGAGATAGTGGTAGTCGAGATTGAAGACATTCCCGTAGTCGAGAATTTCGATGTATTTCCGCAGGATCTTCCGTATACTCTAGATAGAGAGAGATTGATTTTGTGATTGACCGCCTCGGGGATGTAACTAATTCTAAGGCACCATGATGGCCTTAGAGTTGAAATAATTGAAAGTACGTATGGAAGAGTTGTGAATAAGGGTTTTGGTCAGCCGAGTACTTCACCTTAGGAGCCTCTGCTCGCTTAGAAGAAAAAGGGATGGAAGTTTGAGATTGTGTATTGATTACAAAGAGTCAATAAAGGACAATACGAAATCAATACTGCCTAATGGATTGATGATCTTTTTGATCAATTATAGGGAGCGAGGGTATTTTCGAAAATTGATCTGAGGTCAGGTTACCATCAATTAAAGATCCGGTCAGAGGATGTTCCTAAGACAACTTTTATAACACGGTATGGGCATTACGAGTTCCATCTATCGCCCCGAAACAATTTATTTTATTCTCGTTTCGCCCATCTATATTAAATAGACATTCTTTAAATATTTGACATTTTCAAGATTTTTCTAAAATCTTGTTTTCGGTCTACTGCTTTCTCAAAATTCCAGAAAATTCGACGTCTCGTAATTCAATGAAATTCGCCAGTGACTAGATTTCGCAAGACGCATTCCAACGGTGAATCTGCTGTCATCCGAGATCTAGAAAGAATTCTGAAAAAATTACAATTTTGCCATTCCTAGCAAAAATTCAAATTTCTAGGTTTTTTTTTTTTTCCCGGTCTTACATTCTTCCCCCCTTAAAAGAATTTCATCCCGAAATTCCTACACGCAACCATATGCAATCACATGCATATGCAATAGTCATTGAATGCTACCAAATGACTAAAGAACGTACCTTCATCCTCAAATAAGAAAGGATAGGCGGCACGCATCGTGTCCTCACGCTCCCATGTTGCCCCCTCCACTCCTCGGTGCCGCCATAGCACCTTCACTGGCCTCACAACCAAGGTCGCAAACCTAGTCTTGCTATCCATGATACGCACTGGTCCCTCCTCGAAGGTCCCATCTGTATCAACAACAAACTCGCCCCAATCCACTACATGAGTCGGATCTGGAGTGTATTTCCAGAGCATGGAGACATGGAATACATCATGAACATTAGATAAACTTGGTGTTAATGCCAACTAATAAGCAACTATACCCACCCTCCTCGACACTTCGAATGGCCCAAATATATCTCTAGCGATAGCTTCATCGCTAAACTTGATCACTCCTCTTAGGCATAACTTTCAAGAAGACATGATCTCCACCAAATTCTAGAGGTCATCACGTGTAAGCCCAAGATAACTCCTTCCTCGCTGGCTCGAGCCTTGAGAAGAGGTTTATGTATCAATTCCACCTTCACTGAGGTTTCACTAATCAACTCCAGACCCGTGGTGGATCTCTCTCCTACCTCGGTCCAACAAATTGGAGTTCGACATGGCCTCCCATATAATGCCTCATAGGGCGCCATCTGTATACTCACCTGATAACTATTGTTATAGGCAAACTTGACCAAGGGCAAATTCTACTTACCTCGAGATCCAAAGACATAATTTTAGCACGTCCTAACACTGTGATAAATTCCCTCTGACTGATCGCGCTGTGGATGAAAAAAGATTTATCCCTCAACTGTGTCCCCATGGCTCTCTGGAAACTCTTCTAGAACTGAGCTGTAAACCTGGGATCTCGATTCGATACTATGGAGATTGGCACTCCATGCAACCGTACAATCTCTCGTATGTACAACTTGCAGAATTCCTCCAGTGTGAAGGTCATCCGCACAACCAGAAAATGTGCTGACTTAGTAAGCCGGTCCACTATCACCCACACCGCATCATGCTTCCGCAATGTCCATGGAAAGCGAGTCACAAAATCCATCACGATATGCTCCCATTTCCACTCCGCTACCTCCAATGGCCGATAGTCGTCATTCCTTTTAATGTATAGACTAAACCACTCAATTTTAACACCTCTACTGGAGCCTTACAACTCGCCTGTAATGGAACCAAAATTTGAGCTAGTAGTTTGAAAATTAGAAAATGGTATTGTATTTTAGGATTTATGAAATAAGTTTAGTCTAAGACACCGCAAGTGCAATATGTCATAAAAGTAGTAAAATTGATGCAAGTCCTGATATCATTCCCTCAGAGATTTACAAGAATTTTGAAATCAACTACCCTAACTACTCAAGATCCACACTATTTGCACCTCCTTATAATGGTTTGAAAACTGGAATTTGTAAGAGAAGATATTCCTAGTTTATATTCTCTAATTAAAATAAAATTTTGAATTAAAAATAAATAAAATAAATGGACTAAATCATTCATAGAAATGAACATCGATATGGGACTGATAGGAACAACCACTTTTGCATTAGATCCATTGATTTTCTCAATCTCGATATTGGATTTGGATTTCCATAAAGACGCTTAATAATGTAGCTTCGATTTCTCCATAATTCACTTCACTGCAGGTCCCCTTTCAAAGACAGGATCTAATCACATTTGTATTCGTAACACTCTTTACAAGATCTGATATTTTCTTTTTCAATAGTTCATACCTACTTAAGATCGGGTACTTTCGCACCCCAAGTCCGGGTCATCAGAAAAACCTCTACAAATTGAAGTTGATGACTCCGATGGATTTTCCTTTCCTTGATTGGGGATCTCAACAACATGTGATCAAGATTTTTTCCATCAAATTACGTGAAATCTCTCGATATGTAAATTGATAACAATCCCCTCTCAACTTCAACTATGAGTGAATTTGAAATTTATCAAGTGAACTCGCAGCTCTTTAGTTCTTCAATAGTACTTCAGCATACCCACAAGTAGAACATTTAAAGCTCTCAGGAATCTCCATTTTTGTGTCACTCAGAGGGCCTCCTAGAAATCAGAGCATGAAACAATCCTTGAAATGGTATTCGATACTACTATTGGGAACAAATCAATTCAAGAATAACATCAATCAAATAAATCCCAAATCCAGGAAATTCCGTCAATTTTCTATAGAAAATACTATAGCTAATCAACAGGTCCACTCAGTAGAAGCTATGCTTCTCAAAAACTGAATCACAATCAATAATGGCGTATTGATCAAGAATGTCCACTGTAACTATAATAAACCAAAAGAACTCGAATCTTAAATCGTCTAGACTTCATTAATTCCAGCAAGAATCGAAAAGAGGTCAACGATTCATCCACCTGCAATTCGTCTACACGTTTAGTTCTAAACCCGTAAACAAAACGAGTTCAAAATGATTCTAACTAATCTATTCTAAAACATACAAGGAGTCTTCTTCAATCCCTCAAGGATCTGGGTTCCGGAAGAGCTGCCTTTTCCTGATGCAAAGACACCTATTTATACATTTCCATCAATTGGGCCTGATTCTAAGGCTTCTAGTGGATTTCCCTAAATTAAATGGCCCAGCTCACTGTTCAAGTCGCGACCTAAAGAAGCTTGTCGCGACTGAGTTTGCAATCATGAGCTTGCGAAGTCTATCGTGACTTCAATTACTAGTTGCAACCTTCTCTGCTTTTGTTTTGTTTTTTTCGCAAGAGGGCCGCGACCGATGTCTTCACATGACATCGCTCCTTGCGTACCCTCTTCATTTAGTTATCACGACGGCTCTCTTTGTCGCACTTCGTTGTCGCTATCCCCTTGATTCAAGGCGACCAAGCTCTTCAATCGCGACATGAAAGCCTTCCTCCCTAGAGTTTCCTCTTTCTCTGGAATCTTTGTCGCGACATGAATTGTTATGTCGTGACCAAGTTCAGTTGCCAGTAGTTATGATTCTTGTTGCGACAACTTTTCTGGTCTCCAACTATTTGTGTCGTAACCTCAATTCCATGTCGACTGGGCTATCCTTCCTTTATTGTAGTTCTATGTCAGTAAATTTCATTTTTACACGACACCATTTCGCTTCCAAACACTTTGATTCCCGGCTTCGCGCTTTCCCTTTTATGTTGCGACATCATTTGTTTGTCTTCTGCCTTTATTCAGGTTGCAACTCAAAACTGCTAATCTGTTTTAGTTCCTTGTCGCACTTTCTGTTGCAAACAAAAAGGTAGGTCACGACTTGACTATACGTTTTTAATTCCAACCTTATCGTAACCTCATTTCTCGGTTACAACTATTTTTACTCAATTCAGCTTCTATTTCTAGTCACGACCTAGAAGGTATGTCGCGACTAAATGGTTGCCCTTCTCACCTTTGCTTTTGTTGCAGTTGCTCAAACTTAGTTTCAACATGCTTTTAACTTTTTAGCCTCTTTTCATGTCACGAAATCAAATCAGTGTCGCATGGTGTCTTTAGCTTGTATTTTGTCGTAACAGAAAATTCATTTGTGGAGACCTTTCCACTTCATTAAGCAACCATTCCTCGTCGTGACATCAATTATCTGTTGCAACTAGAGTTATTTTCTTTCGAGGTCGCGACATACAGAACGGTGTCGCGACAAGATCTTTCTTTGAAACCACTTTTCCGTCTCAGCAACTTTTCTCTTGTCGCAACAGCTTTCGTTTGGCCCAGACTTCTTTTGTGTCACGACCAAGCCTTTGTCGCGACCTCGAATAATATCTCCATCTTGTCATCATGTTGCAACTTGAAAATCATTTGTCGAGACTTGGTCAGTTTATGTAGTAGTCATTCCTTATCATTATTCTATCGTGACAAGAGTTATCTTGTTTCAGCATTGTGACATCCAGAACGATGTCGCGACAAGATACTTCTTTCAAGCTTTTCATATCCGCATCTGAGTTTTGTCGCAAATACCTTCTTGGCCCCATTATCGTTTCTGTCGTGGACTCGATTCTCTATCGCGACCTAAGGTCTTTGTATAACAGATTTGTAGCAACATGCTTTCTCAGGTCGTGACTTAAAAACCGCTGATATGAGGAATCCCTTGTCGCGACCTCACAAGTCTATCGTGACCTAGCTGCCTTGACCATATATATCTTTTTCTTGCTGGAATTGCCAAGTTTTCCATAAAACCTGCAAAATATGAATTTGGTAAGGTTTCCATATTTCTGTATGAAAATCAGAAATTATATTGTAACACAGGTCAGAAAAATGGATTTAAAAATCAATGAGTTTTTGACTCATCAAATTCCCCCAAACTTAAAATTTTGCTTGTCCCCAAGCAAAGAAAAGAAAGATTTGTTTGTCCTCAAACAATTGAAGCTTATTTTTAAGGACATTTTTCTTTTCTATACCACAATCTTTTTTTATTCCACCAATTGACTTGAAATAAGTAAGTTGCAGCACTATTACAAACTTCAGTTTTCAACTAAGAAAAAGGAATAGTTTCAACCTCCATTACAAATAAATTAATGAATTTTGTACTGCAAACAGTTCAGTCATTTGATCATATTCTATGGGTGTGTGTTGGTCTTCTTTCCTTTCTCCTGATTAGTTAATCTTCTGGGATTCTCCTTGGAAAATTAGTCAAAGTCCCATATGCTTGTTTTTCATATTTAACTCCACTAATGTAGGCAATTTCAACCTTCAAGATCAATGAGGTCTTTTAGGCTTGTAATGTTAGGTCAGTAATCATAGATAATCGAATATTTAGGCTGTAAATTACCCGCCCACTCTTCCATCCGTACACTTCCTTTCTCTTTCATCCTTTTCTTCCCGCTGATGTAAACTTTAATAATTCCCAAACTTGGTTTTGGTGCATCTTCTGCATAATGTGGTCTCTTATTGCCACTCGCATTCTACGTCTAGTTCCTTTAACTGAACTCTTTTGTTTCTTTTGTTAAAGATTTAGGAATAGTGCAATGTTTTGTCTTTTTAGGCTTTCTATTACTCTTAGAGAACTTTGGGTTAGCAACTCCCATACCAGTTGGCATTAGGGTATTAGGTGTTGAAACACCCATAAGAACTTAATTGTTCAAGAGAGATAAGCCACAAGACAAAACTTATCCCCTTTTTGACTTATTTTCTTCATCTCTAGTCTTTCAATTGATTTTTCCTCATCCTTCCTTGCAATCCAAAAGAAATATATTCCCCTAAAATTGTTCCCTTCTTCATATTACAGTTCTTGTCTTGAAAACGGGGTAATTTAGGGTTCTTTACTGTAGGATTAGCTTAAAGGAGGGGATCTTGGTTTCTTATTGTTGTGTATTGAAGAAATTAGGCATTTTGGCTCAAAGCATGGAACTAGAGTGTATGCATTTGCATATAATGAGGGTAGGCTTCAAAAGGTTCAAAATTCCAGAGATGGTCTCTACCATTTCTTGTTAGTTGTTTTTGCCTAGGATTTCACTCGACTTCACACCCAACAAGTTCTAGATCGTGGTACTATTGGATCATGAATCACCCTCCCAGAAGATGTCCCTAATCTTTCTCAAATTGTTAAGGACTTACTTGACCATGTGTATTGTTTTCCAAGATTTGTACTAACTTAATTATTTACACACAGATTCAAGCATCTTATTTGTTCTTTCAATTATGTACTTCATCCAATTATGCAATTTCAACTGAATTCAAACTAAAACTGCAACTTCTTATTTCAATTCAATGAAACCTACTCCCATTTCTATCACAATGTTCTTTGGATTTAATTAGTGTTTGTTGTGCCATTCACCATTAAAAGCTTTAATACAATAATCATTCCTTTCAGACAAACAAGATTGACACAATCAACCAAGTCCACTCAATCAGGTCAATGCATCCAAAAACAATTCACATTTTCTCAAACTCATTCAACCACCCAATCCTAGTTAAGTAGTTCAACAACATACATGTTCTAATTGCAACATTATTGAGAGCAACAAAACCAAATTTTCAGATCATGAAAACAAATTACAAGACACTTTCAATGAACTATACTGGGCTTTTATTAATGGTGAAGACAGAATACAATTAGAGAAGGGGAAAAAAAGAAGAATTTGTGAGAATTCACTTTCTTCTCTTATAGGATTTGGTAAGTATGATATTGGGAGGATCAATGTCAAAGCTTCCCAAACAGGGAGGAAATTTTGGGAATGTGATATCTGGTCTTTTCTTGTCAATGGGTTCTTCTTGTCTAGAGGTGCAAATATCATTTGTGAACTCCACCAGAGTGATCAAACAATCTTGATTCAGACCCACTTTATTCACTGTGCTCTCCAGCTCAAAAATACAACTTAGCATATTTGACAAATTAGTATTGATCATATCCAAGCTCTCATGCCAAATTTTCCTCCTATAGACATCATTGTCCTCCAACTCCTTATCTCTTTCCTTCATTAGCCTACCAAACTCCTTGAACTGCTCTTTGTAGAGATACTTGAAGGCTTCTATCTTTTTTAACATATTGCCTTCCATTTCAGCTTCTCTTTTTCTTAGAATTGTTAGTAACTCTGCATCTCTGTTGAATTGATTATTGTAGAAGGCTTCAAAGCCGGTCATTTTTCGCAGCTTCTTTCTCCCTTATGTCCATCTCTTCTTTCCATTCTTCTTCTTTATGCTTCAAATTTTGCTCCCATTGCTGTTCTTTTCTTTTAAAACCAGCTTCTAAGAATTGTTCTTTAATTTGCTGCTGCCTCTCCCACTTCTTCTCTCTATCTTCCATCTATTTCTTCAGTGATATTAACATTTTCATTATTTTGTAGCAGCCTTTCCATTTCTTCCGGGAGCCTCGCAAGATCATGAAAATTTTCTCTCATATAAGGGTATGAGTGACTTAGTGGGCTCATTCTACATTGCATTTCCTCCTCTTCTTCTGTTGGAGGAGCTTTTTCTAGGAAATTTTCAATTTCCATGTTGTCATTCTCCTTTGTAGGATCTGCTTCCACCTCTATTATCCCTTCTCGCTTTTTATCTCGCCCTTGTTACCCCGCTAGGTTAAGGGAGAGACTCAGGCATACTTCTTCTTCTTCCCATGATTCTTTTACTCCAGCCAAAATTCATAACTGGGTGATGGTTGTCAGGGGAATTAGCCCTCTCTTATTGCTCAGATGATAGCCCCTAATGGAGCTTTTGATCAGAATTCCCATATTAATTTTATATCCCTTCAAGATTGCACATAAAATAATGGCTTTCTGTTCCCTGACAGAGCATAAGTGGGATTACCACTGATGCAAGGAAATAGAACCAAACCTTTGCCTCCTCTGTGAGAGATCCTCTATTGATGGCCGGGTGTGGTTTCTTCTTCATTGCCTCCCCCTTTCCCTGTCCAGCTGTTAACAGGCTTATAATCTTCTCATGGTCTTGTTTTTCAACCAACTTCTTGAATTTCGAGCCATGTTTGTGTTCCTTCAGCTGAAATACTTCATTCATTCTCTTATGCCCAAAAGGAACCTTTCCAAACCCTCTCTCGCCGATGAAACCTTTATCAGCGAATAGTTTGTTCCATAAAGCATGAGCCTCAGTAGAGACAAAGTCCTTATCACCTTCTGGTTCTGCTTCTTCATTATGCCTCACCGATCTCTGTCTTTTTTCTTTCTTTCCTTCCTCAATTGGTTCTCCCACCTCAGGCTAGGCTTCTGGTTCTTCGGTCATGACTGTCCCAGGTTGAGGTTCAAGTTGAACCTCTTCCTCCCCATGAGCATATTCATTCATCATCTCACTAATATTAGGAACAAGGTTATGGTTTTCTGCCATTGACAAGGTTTTTGAAGTTGGGTTTTTAGGACTCTGTAAGCTAGGGTTTTGATATTCAATGAGAGAAAGAGAATGGAAGATTGGGTGAGGATGCAACTGGATTGAAGTCTTGGAAGAAAAATGGTCAAGCTCAGCCTTCAACTTTTCTTATTGATGGGCTCAATGATATCATTGTTTAATGGAGTGTTGCAACATTAATGTCTAAGTCAAAACACTAATTGTTAACAATAAGTACCTTTTTTAATGTTGTCGATGCCTCAGACAGAACGTTTAAAACCTACAATTATTGTGATTTAAACAATCCTGGTTATGACCTACTTAGGTTTGTCGCAACCTCAAATGTGGTCTTGAAAAATAAAATTGATGTCACGACAAACCTTTCTCTTTCTTCAGTCATTCTTGGTAGCGACATAGTTTCTACTGTCGCGACACTATGCCTTACACCAATCAATTAGGTTCACACATGCTGTTGCAACCCAGGAATTAATGTTGTGACCTTAGTTTGTTTTTGACAATAAGGCTTGTGTTGCGACACGAAATTTTCTTAGTTATCATGTTATTAGTGCAGAACCTGGTCACGACCTCAAAAGTCTATCACGACATAGAAAATCTCCAGGTCTCTATAAACACTGTTTTATCCCTATTTTCCTGCAACTTCTAGTCTCCTTTGATTGACTCAATTCACCCCATGGATACTTGCAAAAACATGTATAACATTCAAGAAACCCAATTCAAACAAGAACAATTCATCATTCAAATGTTCAAAAAATCAACTCATCAAAGCATAAGATTCAATATTGAATTGAAAATCCAATTCCCCCAAACTTCAATCATGCATTCTCTAAAAAACAAAAATGCTAATCAGAGAGTATTATACTTCCCCTTGTGTTCTTGTGTTTATACTAGAAACAATAAGTGAAGAATCTATTTCTCGTCAGATTCCCACTCCAAAACACTCAAAATTTTAACAAAGAGTACAACACACAAATCTAACTAAAAACTTAAAATTTTAAGCACATTAATTCACTATAAAACATAAAATAAAATATTGTATGGGTTTCCTCCCATGAAGTCGCTTCGCCTTTGAGTCCCATTTGACTACGCTTATGATTTTCTTTATTTCAAAGAATTTCTCCTTAACTCGTAACCTAGAATCGCCAATTATCTTCCCTCCAAGGTAATGCTTTAATCTCTAACCATTCACTTTGAATCTTCCTCCTCCAAGATTAGTTTTCAAATGTCACGCTTCCAAAGGTTGTACGTGACACTCACCGTATAGGATCACTCCATTTTGATCTTAGTTTTCCTAGAAACAGTCATTTCAGAGTTGAATAATGTGATCTCGATCTCCCGTCTCGAATTCCTCCTCAAAATTTTTTATCATACTTTGTTCATCTTTGTAAATTCCGGCATTATTATGTTTACACCTCTTCCAATTCATTCATTTGAGTAATCTTTCTTCCTTAGCAGCCTTGAAATCAAAATTCAATTTCATGGCCCAAATCGCTTATTCCAATTCAAGAGGGAGGCGATAGTGGCTTCGATCAAAGAAAATTTTGTACAGGGACATTTTAATGGGAGTTTTATATGCAGTTTTGTAAGCCCACAATGCATCATCAAGCTTTAGAGACCAATCTCTTATGTCACTTACAGCCTTTTCAAGAATTTTCTTGATCTCCCTATTGGAAATTTCAGCTTTCCCATTTGTTTGAGGATGATAAGCTAAACTCATTATGTGTTTGATTCCATACCTGCTCATGAGTTTCTCAAACACCTTGTTTGCAAAATGGCCACCTCCATCACTTATGATAGTTCTGGGTGCCCTAAATCTGCTCAAAATATTTCTTTGTAAGAATCCCACAACTGTATTAGCATCATTTTTTAGGCAAACTATTGCTTCCACCCATTTTGATACATAGTCCACAACTAGGAGTATGTACAGATTCCTAAGTGAAGATGGAAATGGTCCATGAAATCTATTCCCCACATCAAAAGCTACACCACCAAGATACCTTGCAGGAGCATTTCATGTCTTTATTGATACTTCCCATTCTCCTCGGGGCATTGATCAAGCAAGTTTAACCCATTCCAAACAAATCCTTGAAAATGGTAGGCTAATAAAACCTGATCGAGAATTTCAAGGGCTGTTTTGTCTCCTCCATATGGTGATGCATGACACTAATATAAAATTCTCGCCTTGTTCAGCTTCGCACACACCTTCGATTATCATATCAGCCCCTCTTTCAATAATAAGGGTCATCCCATATTGAATATGCCTGTCCTAACTTTTCTTCACAAGCAATTCGTGGCATATCTCCATAAGCTAGAAAATTTATAACGCGATACCAGTGATTGAATGACAACCGGAGTAACCGCTTCATCCGGAAAATTTTCTCGCTAATTTGTTCCTTCTTCTTTGTAGCAGTCTTTTCACCCCGACAAGCGATCAGCTTTCACATTTTATCACAACCCTTCCCGCCTCGACCAGCATCAAATTCATGCAAGAATAACACCCATCCGATCAGTCTTGCTTAGCTTTTCATCAAATATTTAATTGCAAACATGATCGCATGGATGATGACATGGGATCCCCAATATATGGTCCGAATTTTCACATGCAAATACCTATGGCCAACATCTCTTTTAAGTAGTCGTAGTAGTTCTCTCAGCTTCATTGAAGGTTTTGCTGGCATAGTATATGTCAAACATGTTTGCCGGGTTTTGAGCTCTAATACAAATTCCCATTGCATAATTACTAGCATCACACATAATCTCTAATTCATTGTTCCAATTCCCTGTGTAAAACATGGAGCTTCAACTAATCTGATTTGATCTTCAAATGAAGATCGCGGTGATCAAATTCAAACTTCGCATCCTTCTCCAATAGTCTACACAATGGTCTTGCAATTTTTGAAAAGTCTCTAATAAATCTTCTATAAAAACCAGCATGTCCCAAGAAACTTCTTATTCCCTTTACTGTTTTAGGTGGCAAAAGAGTCTTTATGATGGAAACTTTGGCTTGGTCCACTTCTAGCCTCACGCAGCCTGTTCAAGGACAATGCCTTATGTTGTCACAACTGGCATTTTTCCCAATTCAAGGCTGCTAAGTTCTTGTCCCGCACCTCGTAGTTTAATCGGCCCCCAAATTTTGTAGGCAATGTTCAAAACTTGATCCATAAACTGTGAAGTCATCCATGACATCTGATAACCTCTTTACAAATCAGAATATATCGACCTTGAAATGTAGCGTACATTGCATAGCCCAAATGACATTCTTTCTAGTGCCAAAGGTACCATATAGCATGTGAAAGTGGTTTTCTTGTCCTCGTGTCCAATAGAAATTTGATTATATCCAGAATACCCATCAAGAAAGCAGAAGTGAGGGTGTCCTGCCAATCTATCCAACATCTGATCAATGAAGGGTAGGGAAAAATGATCCTTTCTAGTTGTAGTATTCAATTTTCTATAGTCTATGCACACCCTCCATCCTCGCGCTCTTAGGAATTAGTCTCATTCCTTCATTCCCCATCACGCTGAATCCACCCTTCGGGGAACCACATGAATCAGTTTACCTTAAGGGTCATTCGATATTGCATAAATAAAACCTGCATTTGACCATTTTAGCACTTCCTTCCTTACAACATCCTTCATTACTGGATTCATCCTTCTTTGGTGTTCAATTGAAGTTCTAGCATTATCTTCTAGCAGAATTTTGTGCATGCAAATAGCATGACTGATACCTTTGAGATCTTTAATCGACTAAGCACGCCTCCTCAGAATTCTTAGAATCTTAACAACTCGTTATTCATTCCACAATGCAAATGATATAATCACTAGTTTAGCTTTTTTTGGTTCTAAGAAAGCATATTTCAGATGACTAGGTAATTCTTTCAATACTAACCCTTCAGATCGTTTCTCGTCAGCTTGCTTTCTTTTCCTTGCCGATGAATTCTCTTACTGCTTTCATTCAAACTCAAGACTATTTCAGATATTGCAAACTGAACGCGCACTACAATCAAATAATTTTAAGATACTCGGGAAATTCATCTCATTTTCACTGGAGAGCATCAATGTTACAATCGGGAGTTCGGGCCTCAAAATGATGGAACTAATTATCTACAAAGACAATTTTCTTCATCAACATCAAACGTGTTGCTTTTCTTTAAGTTGAAGTGCACGTCTTACTTCCCACTCTTAGGGTTAGCTCACCTTTCAGACATCAATCGTGCAACCCAGCTTGCTACAGGGTCTTCCTAACAACAAAGGAACCTGTGTGTCTTTTTCCATTTTCATGATAACAAAATCCACAGGGAAGATGAATTTCCCTACCTTGACTAGTACATCCTCAAGGACTCTTTCTGGTTGTCCCATTGAACTATCAGCCATTTGTAGTGTAATTACTGTTGGAGTAATGATTAGTGCCCAAATAGTGCTATTTTGAGCCCTGTTTATTACAAGTTTTGAGCACTTTTTATGTACTAATCAACTTAATTAACCCAATTGGCACATTAAGGTCTCGACTTTACTACTGATCGCATTTTGTGGCTATTTTTGTTGTTTTTGCAAGCTAAATTAGGCCAAAGACATCAAGTCGACTCGAACACGAAGAATCCAAGCCGAACTCCTGAGTCAGCAGTCCTAAGTCGAAGGAAATGAAGCAAAAAATAAGAAATCAAACACTACAGATTTTTGCATGGTTGCAAAAATTTGCAACCCGTAGAATTTTCTCGCTGAGTTGCGAAATAGAGGGTTGCGAAATTTCGTTGTGCTGTGAAATTCTCAGAGGTTGGGGAATTGTTGCAACTCGCTTCGTGTCTTGTCAATTTATTTCAATTCAGCTTTTGTAACTTTTTTTCCTAAACTACCTCTATGTTTTATTGGTAGTATATACATTTTGTAATTTCCCTTGATTTTGAGTAAAGATATAATCTCGCTAAGGCTTTGTACAAAATGACTTTTGATGCACAAATTTTAAGTAAAGCTAACTCTCCCGCCTATTTTCCTTTGTCTCATTTTCCCTTATTTTCTCTCACTTTCTCGCTTTCCAAACACCCCCTGAGAATGACAACTCAAAGGATGGTTGGCTAAACCCCTTTTATCCTTGAAGAGTAGGGCTGCTAGGCTAGGTTTTGAGGTAAACTACTGGTCCTCTTGTTTTTAACGTACACAGTTATTGTCATTTATGCCTCTATCTCTCACTATAGGTTTAAATCCTTCGATGTATCCTGATTGACCAGTACTTGGCAATCTTTTAGGGTTTAGTGGATGCTTATTGCTAGATCGATTGAAGCTCGTTTAGTTGACATTTATTTGTCACTGTAGGGTAGATCAAAGGATCAGTTTTTAATGTCTTGAAACATTAATGACCAATAAATTCTTTATCTAAAGAGGAAAACTATTAGGGTTCGATTTTTTGGCTAAATGAAGATCTGATTCGGGAAATGACTATAGGTCATTCTCCCTAACACGAGGAAAAGGACCCAAGGACCCCTCAGTTGCCCTAGAACCTCAAACCCAATGGCCCGAGGCTTCAAGGAGTTCTTTTTACATTTTATTACATTTTAGTTGCAGTTTTCGAATCACCAACCCCACTATTTTTATGAAAACCTAAAAATCCAAAGTGAAATCACCATTTTGAATCAACTGTTAGTTACCTACATGAAAACTCCATCCCCGTGTTCCGACTCTATAGCTACTTTATATCAGCAGAGTATCACATGACAAAGAAGAGGTTTAGGTTTATAAATATTTTTTATTCCGAGCACCAAATCTCTACCCTGTGAATGCTACGATTTTAGCGAATCAAATGGCGTTGTTGCTAGGGATGGTGCCTAAGTGCAAGTGACGAGTTGTTTAACTTGTGATCCACATCACAAGTATTGGTGAATTTTCAACCTTTTTGTTCTTACTATTATTTCTAGCACCAACGTTAGGGCCGATTCAATTTATACCGTCCATACAATTTCTATCTTCATTTTTTTTTCTTATGCAACACTATGATAGGAACACAGTAGGCCGATTAGAAAGGAGCAGTGCTCCACAAGAGCAAAGCTGTGAATTGAGCATACACTAGAATCAACAGAGCTCCACTCCGAGGAGCAAAGAGAGCCAACAGGGGGCCTGGGAAGGAACCCAAATGGCACGTAACAATGAGGGACTATATACACCCCTAAGTGAGTGCACCTCTGCATTGTGCCTCCTCCAGAGGACATCATTATCAAGCCCTATGTAGTGCCCCTGCTCCCCACTTTCCATGGAATGGAGAGTGAAAATCCCTATTCACATATCCGGGAGTTCGAGAAAATGTGCAATACCTATAAAGAGGACATCCCCAATGTGGATTTGATGAGGCTGAAGTTCTTCCATCTGACTCTGAAGAACAAGGCTAAAATTTGGTCCAACTCTTTGAGGCCGAGAACTATTAGGAATTGGGGAGATATGCAGGCATAATTTTTAAAGAAATTCTTCAACACCCATAAAACCAATAGTCTGAAGATCTAGTAATTTACACCTTTACAAATTTCAAGAAATGAGAAATCTCTACTAGCAGTTGGAAAGGTACCTAGAGACCATCACGCCGCCCTCACCATGGCTTCGATACTGACGTCAAGTTAATCACTTCTATAATGGAACGTCCCCCTCAAGTATGAAGTAGTCGGGCTGAGACTATGTGTGGAGGGGACTTCATGAGCAAACATCCAGAGGAAGCCATGGACTTTTGAATTGTGGTTGAGACATCCAAAATACGGGATGAACCTAACCCTGTGAGAGGTGAGGGATGAAACCTCGTGTACCCAATTCACAGAGGCATGTACTCAATCACGTAAGACATGGAGATGAAGGCAGTTTATCCACCTTGGACTAGAAGGTTGGAGGAGGTTGAAATGCGAAATCACCATGAGGTGCGAGCAGTGATTGAGGCATCTATGCCTAACCAACCCTGTTTCATTTGTCAGTCCAATGAGCACCAAGGAGAGCACTGCCCAACTGTTCCTTCAATAAGGGATATAATGGCTGAGCATGCCAATGTTGTGGGTCAATACAAGCCACCAACCACTGCCCCATATGGCAACACCTATAACCCTAACTGGAGGAATCATCCTAACCTCTCCTGGAAGCCAAAGCCTCCACCATATGTGCCCCTATCGCACAAACACATGGTTCTTTATCCCAAATCACAAACAACACCACCATCATCATCACCGCTTGAATAAGCTTACCGCGAACTTGAGCAAGGTGGTGGGCAATTTGTGGAAGAACAGAAGGTAGTGACACTGTGCCAACTGCAGAATTGATACAATTAGAAGGCACATTGAACAAAAAATAGAGAACCCAGAGTATGAAATTTCTCAAAATCTACAACCCGCAAAGACTTCAATTTCTAATACAAACCAGCAACAGTGTAGGAAGAAGGAAATTTCAGACACAACCCAATCCTAGAGGGGTGCATGAAGTGAGCTCTTCCAGCAAACCACCTTTCCCGCAAGCACTAAAAGCCAAGAAAAAGGCCATCAACCTGACTGAAATGTTGGAAGTGCTAAGGCAGGTGAAAGTCAACATCCCCCTACTTGACATGATTAAACAGGTCCCAACATATGCCAAGTTTTTAAAGGACCTGTGCATATTGAATAGAGGACTAAATGTTGATAAAAAGGCCTTCCGATAGGAACAAGTCAAGAAGCATCATCTCGAAGGCAAGACCTGAAATATAAAGATCCGGGGCCATTCCTACCACTTCGATGAATATCGAGGCACTCAGGTAGAAAGGCACCGCTAGACTTGGGAGCCAGTGTCAACCTGTTGCCTTATTCAGTGTATAAGCAACTAGGTTAGGGAGAGCTTCAGCCCACTTCCATCACATTGTCCCTTGCAGATAGATCCATAAAAATACCAAAGGGCATTGTGGAGGATGTTTTAATACAAGTGGACAAATTATACTATCCTGTAGACTTTGTTGTGCTTGATACAGAACTGGTTGCAGTGGGGACTAATTATGTGCCTATCATCCTTGAAGACCATTCTTAGCCACCTCCAATGCAATTATCAATTGCCTAAATGGAGTTATGCAACTTACATTTGGAAACATGACCTTAGAACTCAATATCTTCCACTTGAGTAAAAAACACATGCAACCAATGGAAGAGGGTCCAGAGGAAGTTTGCATAATTGATACAATCCTAGAGGAACAAGCTGATCAACAACAAATGCAGGATGTGCTAACTGAGGAACTGTTTGACTGTCCTGAAGAGCAGCAGGAAACCCAAGGCATGAATACTGTATAGGGGCACTGGAGAAAAAATGAGGAAATTTTACCTCTACCGAGAGCTGGGAGAAGGTAATGCAGCCCTGTGCTAGATCTCAAGCCCCTGCTTGTGGAACTGATATATGCATACCTGGAAGAACATGAGCGTTCCCAAGTTGTCATATCCTCCCTGCTCGGCAACCAATAGGAAAACAACTTGTTGGACATCCTCAAGGAGAATAAGGTGCTATCAAGGAGAATAAGGTGCTATTGATGGAAAATCACTGATCTGAAGGGTATTAACCCAGCAGTTTGCACCCATCACATCTAGTTAGAGGAGGAGGCAAAACCAGTAAAGCAGCCACAAAGGAGACCGAATCCTCACATGTAGGAAGTGGTATGTGCGGAAGTCCTAAAGTTGCTACAAGCTGGTATTATTTACCCCATATCCAATAGCACTTGGGTGAGTCCAACCCAGGTTCTGCCTAAGAAATCAGGGGTAACATTGTGCATAATGAAAAGGGAGAGGAAATGCCCACTCGCCTTACTACAGGTTGGAGGGTATGTATTGATTACAGAAGACTATTGGAATCTAACGATAAGAAAACGCAACGGAAATAAAAATTTAACGCTGAACTGCATCAGGATCCAAGCGGTTTGATGAAACTAAACAATGAATCAAGGAAATCCATATCTTACCTCTTGTAGACCGAATCCTTTTTGACTAGTGTAGATTTGCTTGATCACACACACACTGAAACACAAATAGATCTCCTTCTGGAAATGATCCAGCAGAAACGAGCCAAGACGATGCAGTATGCAAATGCCCTCTAAAGGTATCCACACGAATGACTAATGGATGGGATGGATGTGATAGCACCTTATGATAGGTCTTTGTCCCACAAAACCAAAGACACCTTAGTGTCTTCCAAACTTAAAAAAAAAAAAATTCTCTCTCTTTCAAAAGAACCACCTTACTTTTAGATGATAAACCCCATATTTATATCAAGCCTCCCAAACCCTTTTATTAAAATGAATTTAAACCAAATTCCATTAACTATTAATGGGCTTGGGCTTAATCATGGGCTAAAGAGAGAGCCTTTCTAACATCCCTTTATAGTTCATTCTTATGTGTGACCCTATAGGTTCACTCAATGTTGGCAACGGGCCCAAATCATATTCTAAGCCCACAATTTATAATTAGTCTCTAGGAAGACATTATAACTACCTAAATTAAGTGAATTCAATGACTCGAAAAACCTTACCATAGTATGATATTAGTCCTTTGTCACACGATGTCTCGATTAAGCACAAAGCATGGATGAAGTCATCTTTATACAACTTAATCGCTTCTTGATTCTCAAGTGGATCGACTAAACAATGATGATTGGTTAACCTATCAATCTCATTCGAGCACGGCCATGCATTTCTCAGTCCCACTTATCAAGAGGCCAATAGACATCTCACTCAATTAAGAGCAGGACAAATTCCTTCACTATCACTCATATTCCTCCACATGATTTATCAAGTAGTCCAACCATAGCCTGTATTACTATCCTCAGCATTATCAGCCACAAGACACGGTTCCTCAGCGTAGGAATCCATGGTGAATTCAGGTCGAAGGACTCAAATACCACTTCGCAATGAGAATTACCGAGACATAATCCATGTAGTATTTCTCTATAATCTGCCGCCCAATAACATGAACTTAACATGTATTTATGTTTTGAGTAACATCTATGTTCATGACCAGCAAAACGTGGTCTTTTCAGGAAAGTTATGATAGTCTTACTTCATTATTATTCCACAATAATGATCGACTATGGACTATTTAGAATAGTGTTCTTATGCCTTAAGGTTTTACTATCAAGTCACATACTTGATGACATAAAGCGGAGCCAACTATTCAAGGATTTGATTTTATCAAGTTAAACCACAATTTAAATAAAAAGATAAAATGATAAATGCCTCATGTATATAAACATATAATGACAATGTATATGCCACTGGGCTAGAGCATATCACTAACAATCTCCCACTTGCCCTAAGCCCAATCAAGCATAAATCGAATGCCTATCGATCTAGTATGACTATCATGCTTTGACTATGGAAGAGGTTTAGTCAAAGGATTAGTAACATTGTCATCAGTATGAACTCTACATATCTTAACATCTCTCTCAATCATCTCACGAATGAGGTGGAAACGCCTGAGTATGTGTTTGGATCACTGATGTGATCTAGGCTCCTTGGCTTGAGCAATAGCCCCATTATTGTCACAAGAGACGTCCACTGGGTTTGTAATGCTAGGAATAACACCCAGTCTAAATGTCTTGATCCAAACCATCCTTAACCGGCATCCGAGGCGCCTATGTACTCGCCGTATAGACCGCCACGTGTCTCGGCTGGAACCCTCCACCACAACACTTCCATTCAAACAAACACAAACTAGATTGTGATCTAAAGTCATCTAAGTCAGACTAAAAACTAGCATCGGTATAACCACTCATAACTAGCTCGCCTTCTTGTCCACCATAGATCAAAAAAATATCCTTGGTTCTTCTCAAGTACTTAAGGATATTCTTGACTACTATCCAGTGGCATTCACATGGATCTGACTGGAATCTACTTGTCATGCTTAAGGCATAGGAGACATCAAGTCGGGTGCAAAGCATGGCATACATGATAGAACCACAGCCAAGTATACGGGATTTTATCCATGTGCTCTCTCCAGCCCTTCGTGGTTGACATTGAGACTTCATCGAGTTTAATGCCATGAGACATTGGCAAGAAACCTCTTCAGACCTCAGATGCCGATTCATGCCACAATAGGGTGATCCGAAATCAACAATATTTGTATCCTAAATTTCCTCCTATCGCGTGAGTCAAGCTATTGCGCATAGCCGTTCTAGGTCGAACTCAGGATGGGTTTTCATCTTACAAATGACTCGTATCTTGATTCAAAAATGGTGAGGCTTATTTGGATTTTCTCGGATTTGCATTATGCAGGTCATGGTGTCACTAAGCTGAGCAAACTTTAAATAAGATGTAAAAAGAACACCTCGAACTTTCGGGGTCACTAGTTTGATGTGATGGGGTTGTAGAGGTGTCCCTAAGATTTCCTCAAGATTAGGCAAATGACATATAGTCATTTCAAACCTGATCTTTGTTTAACTTTAAAATCAACCCTTAATAACATTCTTATTCAACCATAGCATTTATCGAGCATTTAATGTTCAACAATTGAAAATAAAGCATTTAACCTACTTTAGTGGCTCAGAATGACATCTAATGGATGTCGTGATCTACCATTAAGAATACACTCGAACCCTAAAGCATGCTGGCACACCAAAAGAAACTACATTAAATAGCATTTAAACCTAGTTTGGAAAGTTTGAAACACAAATACGCAATACTTGCTTCATGAATATAGAGGAGCACCTGCAAACCAACATCAACCAACCTAGCAACCCTTCTCTTCAAGGTTTTGAGGCTTAGCCAAACATCCTTTGAGTTGTCATCCCAAAGGGGTGTGTTTGGCAACCTAGAAAATGAGAGAAAGAGGAGAGAGAAGAGAGAAAATGGGAACTAAAATAGGGACTGTGTGAAAAGCTACGTGAAATGAATAGTTATGTTACAAAATGTTCATAACATGGCTTATATAGCCTCCCAAATATGTGAAAATACCAAACTAACCTAAATAATATGATTACATTGAGGGCAAAAGATAATTAAACAAACGGAGTCGCTTTGATCTTAAAACAGGAGCAAGATTTTCGCTTATGCACGCTGAATTTCTCTATGATAATGAAATTTCGCTTATCATAGCGGTGTGGGTCTACTGATACATCAATTTTCGCTATGCACCTGTGAATTTCTATCATAGTGAAAATACATAGCAAAATTCTATGACTGCAAAATTTCGCATCACGCGTAAATTTTCGCTATGCCATAATAAAATTGTGTTAGCCTTCCCGTGATCCTCCAAATTTCAGATTTCTTCTCTTCCAAATTTGATATTTCTTCATCCCAGCTTTCGATGAAATCGCCGAGAATTCATGGCAACCCAGATAAGTCACACAATTTCGGCTGCTTGATATGATGGTGGAGGCTTACGAAACATGCAAAACTACCAAAAACAACCTCAAACAAAATCAGTAATACTAATGGACCTGCACATGTCAATCAGCTTAATTAATATGATTAGTACGCAAAAGCACTCAAAACCTATCTTAAATAGGATTCAAAATAGCACTTTTTGGGTACTAATCACATGCTAAACCTCTTTAGCACTTTGTCTATGTACCCACTTTGACTCAGGCCGAGTAACCGTTGAAATCTATCTCTATAAATCTTTATGCCTAGGTTGTAGGCGGAGCCGCGGAGTCTTTCATTGAAAACATTTCAACCAAGACTCGACACTCGCAAGGTAGGATGTCATTTCCAATGAGTAATATGTCATTCACATACAACACTAAGAAGACAATTGCACTCCCACTCAACCTTCTTTTATGCCACAAGGCTCATCGCCATTTTTCATAGCCAAACTCTTTAACAAAATTTCATCAAAACTAAGATTCCAGCTTCAGTGAAGCCCGCTTTAATCCATAAATGGATCTAAGTTTACACACCCTATTAGGATACTTAGATTACAAAACCTCAGGTTGTGTCATGTACACATCCTGAGTAAGTTTCATTAAGAAAAAGTCGCTTTGACATCCATTTGCCAAATCTCGTAATCATAGTACGCAATGATAGCAAGAAGAATCCTAATAGACTTAAGCATAACGATAGGTGAAAAGGTCTCATCATAGTCAATACCATGAGTTTGTTTGAAACCTTTTGCAACAAGTCGAGACTTGAAGGTCATATAATGTTTGATCTTATAAACCTATTTACAACCAATTACCTTAGCACCCTCAAGTGGATCAACCAAATTCCAAACCTAGTTATCGTACATTGATTGCATCTCATACTTCATGGCTTGAAGCCATTTTTCAGAATTTGGGCTAATCATTGCCTCATGATAGGTTGTGGGCTCATCTTGATCCACAAGCTCTATGGTTTTGTCGCCGCTATGAGAAATCCATATTCTGAGGCCTCGCTGACGAACCCTAACTGAACCCTCTATTTCAGTGCAGATGTCACTCAACACCGGTTGTGATTCTCAGAGAATTTCCACGGAAGGCTCGATATAACTCGTGGTTCTCGAATCCTGCTAAGAGATGTCTTACTCCCACTAACTCTTTGGAAATGAACTCTTCCAAAAAGACTCCATTACTAGCAAGGCAACAAACACTTTGTTCTCGATGGGATGTAAAAGTAGTACCCTTTGTTTCCTTTTAGATACCACATAAATAAGAACTTATTATCTGATGCTAGCTTATCAAGCCTGACGCTTGCATAAGCTTCTACAACCCCAAATCTCGAAAAGACAAAACAGACACTTTCCCGTCCACAACTCATATGAAGTTTTCTCAATCGCTTCATGGAATTCTATTCAATAAGAACGTGACGCCCTTCAATGTATATCCCCATAAGGATATCGAAGATCTATTCGACCATCATAGATCAATCATATATAATAAAGTTCGATTTCTCCTTTCACCCATTCCATTATGGTATATATTCCGTGGAGTGAGTTGCAGACTATCCTACAATCCTAAGCTGGATCATCGAAATTTTAGCTTAAACATTCACCACCTCGATCAGATCAAGTGTTTTGATATTCTTTCCAAGTCGACCAGATTTCATTCGAATAATTTGAACTTTTCAAAATGATTCGCATTTATGCCTCATTAAGTAGATGTAACCATCTACCAAAGCCACGATAAAAGTAATGAAGTACTGATAACCTCCTTTAGCAATTGAGCTTATTGGTCCACAAACATCTGTATGTGTCGAGTCCAATAAGTCATTAGCCCTTACAGTTGTCCAAAGAAAAGGATTCAAGATTTTGCCTCAGTAAACAAAAGATTCACATGTTTCAAAATGACTCTAAGCTAAATGAATGTGTATTAGCCCATCTTGATGGAGCTCAAGATACGTTTCAATACATGGCCTAAACGACAATGCTGTGGGAGGTCAGTTCAAGTCATTGACTTGGAACTCTCAAGATCGATGTTATAGATTGGTCGTTGTTCCAAGTTTAGAACGTAGAGACCATTAGATAAATGAGCATTCTATAAAAATATTCACATTATAGATGAAGAAAAGTATATTCTTAATAATAAAGTAAAATACATCCGTACTAAACAAGAAACCGAAATAATGTTTCTACCACAAGAGTACATAATAACAATTCTTTAATTGGAAAATAAGTCCACTGTGCAAAGTCAAATCATAAACTCCTACATCTAATTTAACAAATTTTGCTCCATTCCCCACTCGTAGGTCCACTTCGCCTTAGCCAATGATCTACCTTCGAAGCCCCGCATTACTTACACAAAATGTGAGATCCACATCCAAAGATCTAATACCCATGAAGAAGAAGTGCATTGCATTGACTCAAGAGTAACATAAATACCCAAGTGTAGCCTCGCTACTTTTCTTTTTCTTCGTGATTTTCCAAGTGTAGCTATAATTCCTCTTCCAATGACCTTGTTCATTGCGTAAGAAGTAAATCCCCTTCCTTTACATGGCTTCTCGTCTTAGGTTTGACTGTCTTTGCCTTTCATCATTGCCTTTGCCCTTTCCTTTTCTTTTCATGCCTTCCCCTTTCTGAATCATAAGCACTGGATTTGTCTTTTGAATGTTCATCTCAACATTCTTTAACATTCCATGTAACTCAACAATAGATTTCTCCATATGATGCATATTGTAGTTCATAAAAAATTGATCATAAGATTTAGGTAATGAACCTAGAATCAAATCAATAGCCAACTCATGACTAATAGGAGCGCCAAGCCATCGCTGATCAATGAGACCCTTCATCTAGCACATGTGCACTTCACCGGGCGCCAGGAGTCACTTACATTCAATGCTTTGGTGGTTGTAAACCTTTCTTGACGTGGCTTGCTCTTGAACATTCCCTTGAGATGCACTATCATATCAAGTGCCTCAATTTCAACGGCTTCAAGCCTGGGAAGTCTATGGTTGTAAGCATAAGACAGTTACATCCACAGAGTTTGGTCTAAATGCTTACTATGTTGTCCCTTTCATTGTAAGTTGCTAGAAAGAGGTTCATTAGGGATTTCATTATCAAGAACATACATCTTCTTCTCGTTTAAGGACAATCCTCTGATCAAGGATAATCCTCAAATTTCGACCAATCGAGAAGTTTGTCCCATTAAGTTTTTCCCTTTCGGGCGATTTATCGCAGTAAAATGTTGATGTGTTGTTTGATGCCATTAGTCTACATACAAAAATATACAAAAGCTTTTAATAAATGAGGTCTTTAATACTCCCACTAAAATTAATAACTCTTTAATTGGGTCACTTAAAAACAATCTTATAGTTTCTTAGTGGGTGAAAATCCACGTTTGATTTAAATTCAAGCTTAGCTTTGGCATAACACATAACCTTAAGCTAACTAGGTAGAAAACTCTTTCCTTTTATGTCCTTAGGCCCAAAACCATTATGATAGCCTAGTTAAGTCTAACCATATTCAATCTTATGGATATCCCCATTATCCATCATGTCTTCCTAAGATGGCCCAATACACCGTAAGCCAAGCGTAAAACTATATTAAGACGATCAAGTATTGACAAGTGTTAAATTATGGAAGGCATTTTATGACTTAATATTTTATGTGATGAAATTTACCGGGTTGTTAGGCAAACTTTATAAACATATACATGGCATCACATACAAGCATATTAATAAGGATAAATGTAAACGTGATATGTCACGTCTATTTCCTAAGCAGGATTCCATAAGCCAATATGGAGATGCAGTGATTGTTTTACTATTCGATTAATGCCCAAAGTACTTCAACCTATATTAGATAGGTTTTGAGTGCTTTGCGCATTAATCATGTCATTTATACCACCAAAGTGTTCTAGTCTTCTTAGTAACACTTTTATGCTTACTTGGGGAGGGTATTTTTGGTTGTTTTGTAGGTATTTCAGGCACTCTCGAGTTCAATTCAATACAAAGGATGAATCATGAAGTTGGAATTCAAGTCTCGCCTATCAACCAAATTTAGAATCAATGAGAAACTAAGGCAAAGTGAAGAAAATCGATGAGAAGAAAGGAGTGAAGATCAACAGCCGGAATTTTCGCTAGAGTCGCTAAAATTTTCGCCAAAGATTGCAAAATTTTTCAACCTTAGCGAAAATTTCGCAACCTGCGAAAAATGCCAAATCTCCCGCTAGACCAATTCAAATTCGCTTAGCACCGCTCCCAGCGAAAATAATTGATTTCGCTTCACAAGAACTCGCTAGCTTCTGCAGAAATTCCCCGCTAGCCAGCGAAATCACCACCCCAGCTTGGGCCTCTCGCTTTCGCTAGACCGCTGATTTCGCTAATTAGCCAAATTCTTCAGCCTATCGAAAATTGATGCTCACATGCTTTGTAATTACGCCAAACCACTTCCAACTTGGTGTATTACTTAATCATTCCATAACTTAGCCAATTTCATAGGTTTTGCATTTTCATGCCTCGAGGTGGCCTATATAAGCCCCTCTTGTTTTCAGAATCCTAAGTAACAATTTTAAGCAACAATTTTTGGAACAATTTTGGGGGAGAGAAGATATTTTTGTAAGTTTTCATTTTTGTAAATAAAGCATTGCATTTTAGCCTAGGGTTTTATTTTTCCTTTCCTCTCCTCTTCTTTCTCTTACTTTCCTACCGCTAAACACCCTCGAGGATGACAACTCGAGAGATGCTCGCTGCTCTCCTTTCTTGAAGAGGAAGGAAGCTAGCTCGTGGTGGGGCATATGCATGTTGTCCTTTTACTAAAAGCTAAAGGTAGTGTATTTGATACCCTTATATTCTCAAACATGGTTGCATAACATTGAATGTCATTAATGTGGCCAATACTTCCATGCTTTAGGATCCAGTTGTTATTCATGAGAGAGGTACTGTGGATTCTTAGATGGTTGTCTTTACGAGCCTTTAAAATGATATTTATATGTCGGGTTTCTCAAATTAGGTTGCATAGCATTTAATGTTACTATTGGATTTGGCCAATACTCTCCATGCTTTAGGATACAGTGCATAATTAGTGATAGATGTACTGTTGTTCTTTAGATGGTCTTTACGAGCCTCTGAGATGATATCAATGTTAGGTTTCAACAGAAAGGGCCATAACTCGGTGATGCTACCCGTATTGACTCAGCCAGGAGTTGCTTCCAGCCGGGTGAGGCTTGCTAGTTAAATATAGATCCTGCTATGCCATGGACTATAGGTTATGTCATAACGCGAGGATAAAACCGAGATTAATTTGTTTGCCCTAATCCTGCCGGGTTATGACTCCAATTCTTCAAAGTTAACTTTTTCACCTTTACTAGCTTTACAATTCTCAGTTTCCAAACCATTCCAACCTGCTTTTGAAACACAATTCCAAAGAGTCCAAATAGAAAGCCTTATCTTCATGCACTTATGCAAAACCATTTTGATGAAAACTCCATCCCCGTGTTCCGACTTAGACCACTATACACCGGCAGCAGCTTGACTAATGCAGTAGTAGGAACCTAGGTGTATATAAATTTTGCTGATTTTAGCTCAGCCTACGTGGCACGAATCAAATGGCGCCGCTGCTTCGGGATGGTGCCAAACTACTAATGGTAAGTCATGTACTTGTGGATCAACATCACAAGTGAAGGTAACCTTTACCTTCTTTTTGTAAGCTGGGCTTGCAAGAATCGCTGTGTTTCAACACTTAGCAAAGAATCGTATCAAGTTTCATTTTTCATTCAATAGTTTTAATTTTGTTATTTAATTTTAATCTTTTGCAAGCTCGTGGTTGCTCTTTGTTGTCTCTAAATTATAATGTGTGTTTATGCAACAAAGGCTAGAGGACACACGTAGATTGCATAGGATAGGTACACAACTTGACCCAGCTAGTGAGGTTAGTGTACCAACTGATACCATGGATCCCATACCTGAGGAACAACAGAGTCAACCAGGAACCCCCATGAATCCAAATGCTTATAGAACCATGAGGGATCACATCCACCCTCCTAGAGTCAGTGCCCCATCCTACATCATACCTCCTGCTGAAGATGTAGCAGTGAGGCCATATTTGGTACCTCTACTCCCCACATATCATGGTATGGAAAATGAAAATCCATACACTCATATTAGGATTTCGAGAGGCTCACACTACCTTTAATAGAAGGTACATGATGGACATGGATTTGCTGAAGCTAAAGGCATTTCCATTGACTCTAAAGGACATACAAGATATGGCTCAACTCATTGAGGCCTAGAACCATTGTGGAAATTGGGCCGAGTCGTTGGTGCGCACTCAAGAAGTTCTCAGCGCTCATAAACCAATAATTTGAAAAGACAAATCTACACTTTGCAGCTCATGATGGTGAGAGATTTTACCAAGGTTTGAAAGATTTATGAAATCCATCGTTGCATGCCCACATCATGGGTTTGATACTTGGATGTTGGTGAACCACTCTATGGTGGTATGTCTCTCGCCATGAGGCTTGAACCATGTGTGGGGGAGACTTTTTAAGCAAACATCCTGATGAAGCCATGGATTTCTTAAATTACGTGGCGGAAACTTCTAAGGGTTGGGATGAACCTAACCCTAGAGAATTGGATAGGATGAGATCACCAGTCAACCAAAGGGGTGGGATGTATGCACTGCCTGAAGAAATAGAGATGAGAGCTAGGATTTCAACCCTAGCTAGGAAAGTAGAGGAGCTTGAAGGCAAATAGCTCCAAGAGGTGCATGCAAAGACTCGAATCTCGCCGCCCAACCCGTACCACTTCCAATCCCCGTGCATCCAAGAGAGGAACCATGTGCTATGGCCCCCACATGAAGACGTGATGTCGAATGTGCAAAGCCACCCCGGTGAGGGGACAATTCAAGTCACAACAATCCAATGTTCAATATGGTAATACTTACAATTCCAATTGGAGGAATCACTTAACCTCCTACTGGAGACCCAACCCCGCCCATGCACCCTGTGCCAAGCCTCAGCTGTTCCCCTCACAATTGACAACAGCCACCATCCTCATCTCCTGTGGAGCAAGCCATTTTGAATTTGAGTAAGGTGGTAGGCAACTTTGTTGAGGAACAAAAAGGAATCAATGTGCAACTGGCACAAAGAATTGATACTGTAGAGAATACATTGAACAAAAGAATAGATGGTCTCTGAGCAATCTCAACCAGAAATCGAGATAACCTGGGCGTGATTCAATCACCAAGATCAACAAGTTGCTAGAGGTACAAGAAAGAGGGAGGTTCCTTCACAAATGGGCCCAAACCCTAAAGGAATTCATGAGGTAGGATTATCCAACACCAGAATGTGGATGAGGTTTAAGGCCATAATCACCCCGAGAAGTGAAAAGAGGCTGACTAACCTATGCAAGTCTCGGCTTGAAGAATCCAAGTGAGAAGAAATGGCCGAGCATATTCTCCTAAAGGAGGATTCAATCAAATACCGCATACCACCTCCATTTCCACAAGCACTGAGGAAAGTGAAGAAGGCATCTCAAAGAAGGTGCATTTTGCAGGTCTTGGCGCAAAGGCTAACATACCTTACCGACCTAATCAAACAAGTCCCCTGCTATGCAAAATTTTTTGAAAGATCTTTTGCACAATCAAGAAGGGATTAGGCATTATAGCGTTGTTTCTCACTGAACATATCAGTGTGCCATAATCCAAAGCAAATACCTTATCAAATACAAAGATCCCGGATCTCCCACAATTTCACTAATACTGGGTGGAATCGTATAGAAGTCCTCGCTTTATTTAGAGCCAGCAGAACCTAATGTCGTATTCAAAGATACAAGCGCTAGGCCTAGGTGAACTTAAAACCTACCAACATCACACTCTCATTGGCCGATAGATCGCTGAAAATCCCTAAGGGGATAGTTGAGGATGTCTTAGTGAAGATAGACAACCCTACTACCCAAGATTGGTGGTACTTACACCTGAGCCAATTAAGCAGTGAACCCGGGCCATGTACCAATCTCATCCTAGGAAGACCATTTCGCCACCGGCTAATGCAAATAATAAATTGCCTGAATGGAGTCATGCAATTAACTTTGCAACATGACCATGGAGTTGAACATCTTCATTTGAACAACAAACATGAGTTGCTAGAAATTGAAAATCAAAGAACTAATGAAAGTGTTTTAATTGGTCAGTGTGCAGGAAAACAAAGTACCCAGGAAGTGCAAGGAGTAATCAGCCAAGAAGATGAAGATATATTGGTCTTGCCATCAACACCCACTGCAAACCAATTGCTCAATTCAAATAAATACACCGGTGAAGTTGCATCAACACAAAACCCAAACCATGGAATTAGCCTGTGCAACTCGCAGGGCCGAGGAGATCATCCTCCCCGACCCTCCGAGTAATTTTGGTATATTGAACTGGTTTGTGTTTCAAAACCAAATTGCAGTTCAACAATTTTTGTTTTTTTTATTTTAATTTAGTCAATTTCCATTTTTAGCTATTTTTAGTATGTTTCCTAATTTAGCAGCTTTCCATTTTTAGCAAGTTGGTAAGTATTTTATATTATCTTATATTAAATTATTAGATATATTCTATTTCCTACTCTTAATTTTAATTTTTACTTTTAGTAATATATTAATTTCACTCAACCTCGAAAATCCGAACTGGGTGTGTGGTGTATCAGTGTGAAAGCCAAATTCGCTAAAAATAGCGGTGCACTACAGGAATGACCTCTTACTGCCAAGCATGTTTATATAAACAGGGAGGGGGCTGGTTTAGGAATGCCACTCACATTCTCCTCCCAACCAAGTGTCCCCAGCTCCCAACAAGCCCCGAGTCCCAGGCCCCGTCGCTGACTAAGCATCGTCGCCGTCAGTCTCGAGCCGCCTGGCCTTTCATTGCCGCGTGACTAGGAGAGTGCCTCGCACCCCGCCCGGGAGTTTCGAGCCCCAACACTGTACTCCGGGACCGAGCCTTCGCTGTGCCTCCACAAACAGCCATCAGGCTGCCAGCCAGCCTCTGGCTCAAGAAGAGGCCCCGCCCCCAAGATCCGATCATTTATCGAGCCCCGACGGCTCGGGCCCTCAGGCCATTTCTCAAATACAGCCGCTGAGCCCCGGTTCGCTCTTGCTTCGTGGTGAACCAAGATTCCCAGAGAGACTCGTCTCGCACACGTTGCAGCAGTTATATTTTCTGTGAGTCGAGCTTTCTTCCGGAGTTTTAGCCATATACGCATGGTTCAGACGGCGGGTCCCGTCTTCGGCCCGTGAGATTCAAAGACGCCCGAGAGAGTGGTACCCTGGGTCCATTCTGCTCTTGTACTTCATCACCTGGCCCCAGAGGCGATCCGAGGAGCCTCAGGGATTCCGAACACGCTTATCGACACGATGGGACCCCGGCCCAATCAATTGCACTCCTGGAGGAGAGTTAGGAGGGCCAGCCCTCCAAGCGCCCACACGCCCAAAGGCAGCCACCCACCAGCCCCCACCATCTCCAAAGCATTTCCACCAAGGAGGCGACTTCATCACCTCAGTTGTCGCCTGCCTCGAGTATTCGGAGGCCACTATTCGTAGGGAACCCCATTCCGGGAATGTACACTCACCCACAGAGTTTCATCAGAGTCATATTACGACGCTCCCGCGCCGAGGGTCGACCTAGATACCGGAGTCTATGAGATTGACCAAGGGAGTATCTACCCTACCCTTCATGACTCCGCTGAAGGCTTCTTTATTACCCAAGAGTGGTAACGCAGTCTACCACTCCATGATATCCAGAGATGATTATCCACTAGAGATTCGCTTTAGTATGTATGACCGCCCCGGTGTACTCAGACCAGCCGATATTTCAGCAGCATTGGGATTGCGCACACGCCACAAGAATCTCCGTAGGGTTATGAGCTTGGGCCCACTCCAATTTACGTGAGATGGTCCGGAGACCGCGTGACACCACCGCTGGTTCGCATTTTACAGAGGCAACTCACTCGTATGCCGCCATCGACTCGATTCCATACGTACTGTGCCTCTTGTTCCTCTGCAGCATTATGTGCGCAGGAGGGAGCCATATTGGAGGCTCTTTACCGGATCTCTGAGGGATTTTGGTTCAGCCCCGCTGAGCTAGTGATGACCTCCTTGTTACATTTTGAGGAGAAGGTCCATCGGAAGGACCTGGCCCGAGCGGAGAGCATCCCCGCCATCATGCCGACTCCTCCGTTATGCTCTCGAGCGTACGGGATTCTGCAGGAGCCCAAAGCAGAGATGAGAGCCAGATGCCTACATGTAGTGTCAGTAGACCGGTTATGACTATGCCTGCCTCATTCCATATACTACCACACAGGATCGCAGGAGGTACCGGTCAGAGGTCGCGGACCACCACGTAGATGATATACTGGGCCTCGAGCCCGAGGTACGCAGACTCCCATGTCAGATCGTTCACCTCCATCTCCTCCACATACTACATCAGCAGCTGCAGCAGATACTCCCGGGCCTTCCTATTCAGCACATCATTCACCGGAGTACATCCATGTTAGCTCGAGAGATAGCTGCGTGATGGATGCCATCTCCGCTTCACTTCAGATCTACACAGTCGGCCAGATCGTGAGGTCGCCTGCCATTCTATGGCCGACTCGGGATATGACCCATCTAGGTCTTCCTCATGTTCCCGGGTCGCCGAGGAGCCCACCACCGATGCGCAGCCTTCATTAGATGTTCCGTCAGTTGAAGAATAGCTGTACTCCACCACCACTACGTGCCAGTTGAGGTGGTTAGGTTTCTTTTACAATTTTTGCATATTTACCAATTTTACTCTAATCGCCTACTAATTTTGTTCAGATTTATGTATTAGCCATAGTAGGCAAGTGATACTTTTGCGCTAGCTTTGTATTCATGTATTAGCTACTTTGGCTATATCAAAAGCTATTCAGTATATATATATACAGACTTTTGTATATCATGTTTTGTGCTTTGCTATATGTAAATGTTTTTCTTTTCAATTGAACAATTGAATTGCTACAATTGGACAATTGAATTGCTTTTGTTGGATAATTGAATCATTGTTTGTCACTTATATGTTAGAACAAATTCCATGCTTGAGACAGTTTTTGGTCACTTACGCCTCCAAAGATGCTCAACTTGAAATTTCTCCCTTTATGCTATCCACACTACACCTGTGACATTATTTCAATAGGCTGTGAATTTGTTCGCTTCCTTTCTGCATAGCCATTTAAGAAGTGGGCAACCTAGGATAGGTTTGTGTTATCCATACTAAGACCAATGTTGTCTTCCCAAAAAGGAAAAGAAAAGAAAAGCAAAAAAGAAAAAGAAAAAGAAAAGAAGAAAAAGAAAAATAAAGTCGTGAAGCTTTGTCTTGAAACCTGAGCACGTCCGTGGGGTATATGGCGAAAGCCTTTGAAGCCCGATGCCCTAAGCCTTAATTGGTTGGGAGTCATCGATTTAGTGTTCGTTACATGGGTGGATAGGTGAAGTTTAATGACTTGTGGGTGCTTAATTTTCGAAGTCATTCTAGTCCCGGTGAAGCCTTAGGAGTTAGTGTAGGTCAAGGATCCTTTCGCTTGATGCCCTAAACCTTAATTGGTTGGGAGTCATCTGGACCTTCGCTACACGGACTTTGGTGAAGTCGAATTTAAGCATTGCATCCTACAATATAGTTGGAAAAGAAAGAAAAGTGCGACTAGCCTCACCCAGCTGTTCAACGCCTTAAGGCCTATAGTTTGGGGGAGAGAACAAATTTTGCAATTTATTGGCTTAACTGGTTACAAAAAAAAAGAACCATTAGACTTAGGTGGAAATTCAAGTCGAGAATCATGGAACTAATTTCGACTAAATGGTTCTTGTATGCTTTGATTCTTCATATCGCTTTTCAAATTTGATTTCAATTTTTCTAATATATTGTTTATATGTACATAAACCTTTTTGAATAATAACCTTTGAAAATCACCATATGCATCTACTATTTGCATTGCTATGACTAGCAACGTTTGGTTAGGTGATTAATGCCCAAAAAGTGCAATTTTGAACCCTATATTAGATAGGTTTTGAAGCCACATTAATCATGTCATTTATACCACCCGAAGTGTTCAGTTCCTCTTAGTAACACTATGCCATTTAGAGGGTATTTTGGTTGTTTTGTAGGCATTTGTGCACTCTGAGTTCAATCTCAATACAAAGGATGAATCATGAAATTGGAATTAAGTCTCGCCCATCAACCAAATTTCTAGAATCAATGAGAAACCAAGGCAAAGTGAAGAAAATCGGATGCGTAGAAGAAAGGAGTGAAGATCAACAAAGCTGAATTTGCTAGAGTTGCGAAAATTCAGGATTGCGAAAATTCCGCAACCTTAGCGAAAATTTTCGCAACCTAGTTTAAATGCCACCCCTCGCTGTGACCACCCAAATTTCGCTAGCACCGTTCCTTAGCTGTAAAAATAATTGATTTCGCTTCACAAGAATTTCGCTAGCTTAGCTAAATTTCAATAGCTACTAAATTGCCCACCTTAGCGAATTTTCTGCCGCTAGACTGCTGATTTCGCTAATTACGTAAATTCTTCAAATTTAATAAAACATGCCTCGTCATGCTTTGTAATTAATGCCAAACCGCTCCAAACTTGGTATTACTGAATTGTCCTATAACTTAGCCAATTTCATAGGTTTTTTGGTATTTTCATGCCTTGAGGTGGCCTATATAAGCCCCTCTTGTTTTGTAACCTAAAAAAACAAATTTTAGCAACAATTTGGGGGAGAGAAGATATTTTTGTAAGTTTTCATTTTTGTAAATAAAGTATTGTATTTTAGCTAGGGTTTTATTTTTCTCTCTCTTCCTCTTCTCTTACTTTCCCGGCTGCCAAACACCCCTCTTGGAGGATGACAACTCAAGAGATGGCTTGGCTGCTCTCCTTTCTTTGAAGATGAAGGAAGCTAGCTTGTGGTGGGCATATGCATGTTGTCCTCTGTACTAAAAGCCATGTGTAGGTGTATTTATGGCCCTTATATTCTCAAACATGGTTGCTGCATAACATTGAATGTCATTAATGTGGCCAATACTCTATGCTTTCAGGATCCAGCATATTCAAAGGAGAGGTACTGTGATTCTTAGATGGTCTTTACGAGCCTTTAAAATGATATTTTATATGTCGGGTTTCTCAAATTAGGTTGCATAGCATTTAATGTTATCGATTCGCCAATACTCTTATGCTTTAGAATACAAAGGTACAATTAGTGATAGATGTACCGTTGTTCTTTAGATGGTTCTACTATTTCTCCGAGATGATATTAGAATGTTGTGGTTTCAAACAAGAAAGGGGCCTATAACCGCATGCTACCCTCAGACACTCAAATAGAGCTGCTTCATGGTGAGGTTTGCTAGTTAAATATAGATCCCAAGTATGCCTGACTATAGGTTGCATGTCATAAACGAGATACAAAACCCGAGACTTGTTCGCCTCTAACTTGCCAAGAAGGCACCCGATTCTTCAAAGTTAACTTTCACCTTTACTTTCGCCATACCTCGCCTAAACCATTCCCACTGTTTTTGAAACACAATTCCAAAGAGTCCAAATAGAAAGCCTTATCTTCGTGCACTTATGCAAACCATTTTTAGGATGAAAACCCATCCTGTTCGAATTCCTAGACCACTAGCATCGGCAAAGAGTTTCGAATAAAGAGGTATAACTTAGGTGTATATAAATTTTGTTGATTTTAGCTCAAATTTACTCGTGGCACGAATCACCAATACCTTAGCTTTACGGGCTTGTCTTCAAGAACTAATGGGCCCCATCTCATCCTTCTTCATTACAAGCACAATTGTATGCTATTTTATGCTAAAATAATAAAAGAGACACACATGTCAGGTCAATAAAAAACAACGACATGCGTGGGGCCGTATGCTAATATAATAAAAAGAGACACACATGTTGTGTCAATAAAATTAGCGACACGCAGCCGTATGGTACCACATAAACCCATAATTAATAATTTTCTAATCATATCAACTAAGGGCCGCGACATGCACCATGCAAATTGAATATAAACACATTAAGCACATAATCAAATTCATGAATATGGTCTTTCACCAGAACGTTAGTCACATAACAAATTTAATGCTAGTACGAAAGTGAATTACATCTTCGAAATTTCTCCCGATCATTAATCACTAATAATTATGGTAATTCACTCAATGCTAGTTATACTCTTAATCTAATAAATTCATCACAATTTGGAACAATCCTACTTAATGTGTACAATCTATAAATAAATTCATCTTAATGTTCCACATTAATGTGTACGTCCCATCGGGACAAGAATAATTGTATCGTACCATTCTAATGTCTCACATTAATGTGTAAAGTCCCATCGATTAATAAGAATCAGAACAACCATACTTAATATGTAATGTAAATCCTATTGATTAAAAAGCATTCAGAATAAACATACTTAATATAATAAATTTACTAATTATTAAGAACTGAATACCTATAATACTTAATATGTAACAATCCTACTAATTAATCTTAAGCTGTAACAGTCCTAATTAGATTAGAACACAAGAATTACGAACTTGGAATTTGATTCTGATCATCAATAATCCTAATCCTATTAGAGCTTTTCTAAACTGAATCATTTTTCAATTTCTGATTTGATGTCACAGTTTCATGTTTAAAAAAAAATTATGACTAAGGATTATAGTGATTATTAAACGGATGAACTCTTGTATCATGGCATATCACATATGGAAACACAAATAAACTAAACAGATCACATTATATCACATATAAAAATCAGTTTCACCACACAACAAGTAGCTCCGATACCACTGTTGGAATCCAGTGATAAGAAAACGCAATGGAAATAAAAAAATTTAACACTAAACTGCATCAGGATCCAAGCGGTTTGATGAACCAATAACAATCATGAAACCATATCTTACCTCTTGTAGATCGAATCCTTTTCAACTAGTGCAGATTTGCTTGATCACACACACACTGAAGCACAAACAGAACTCCTTCTGGAAACGATCCAACAACAATGAGCTAAGACGATGCTGTGCAAACGCCCTCTAAAGGTATCCACACGAACGGCTAATGGATAGGATGGATGGGATGGATGTGATAGCACCTTATGATAGGTCTTTGTCCCATAAAACCAAAGACACCTTAGTGTCTTCCAAAACTCTAAAAACAAATTCTCTCTAAAAAACGCCCACTTCAAAAGAACCACCTACTTTTAGATGATAAACCCCATATTTATATCAAGCCTCCTAAGCCCTTTTATTAAAACGAATTTAAACCAAATTCCATTAACTATTAATGGGCTTGGGTCAGCTTAATCATGGGCAAAGAGAGCCTTCTAATATCCCTTTATAGCTCATTCTACTGTGTGACCCTACAGTTCACTCAATGCTGGCAACGGGCCTAAATCTCATTCTAAGCCCACAAGCAGAATTTCTGGTCTCAGGAAAGACATTATAACTAATTAAATTAAGTGAATTCATGACTCGAAAACCTTACCATATAGTAGCGATATTAGTCCTTTGTCACACGATGTCTCGATTAAGCACAAAGCATGGATGAACATCTTTATACAACTTAATCAAGCTTCTTGATTCTCAAGGATCGACAAAAACAAAATGATATTGATAACTCCTATCAATCTCATTCGAGCACGCCCATGTACTTCGGCCCCACTTATCAAGAGGCCAATAGACATCTCACTCAATTAAGAGCGGGACAAATTCCTTCACTATCACTCATATTCCTCCACATGATTTACTACAAGCCCAACCATAGCTTGTATTACCATCCTGTTAAAGACGTCATTGAGCTACGTCAAGACACAAAGTTCCTCATGTAGGAATCCATGGTGAATTCAGGTCGAAGGACTCAAATACCACTTTTGCAATGAGAATTACTGATGACATAATCCATGTAGTATTTCTCATAGCGGGGGTCAATCCAATAACATGAACTTAACATGTATTTATGTCTGAGGAACATCTTATGTTCATGACCAACAAAACGTGGTCTTTTCTCATAAAACATAATAGTCTTACTTCATTATTATTCCCACAATAATGAGATCGTGACTATGGACTATTTAGAATAGTGTTCTTATGCCATAAGGTTTTACTATCAAGTCAGTTAATTTGATATACAAAGTGGAGCCAACTATTCTGATCTGATTTATCAAGTTATACCACAATTTAAATAACAAGATAAATGATAAATGCCTCATGTATATACACATATAAACACAAATGTATATACATTAATAGAGCATATAACTAAATAAAGAATTAAATGAGGACAAGGAAAGATCACTTCCCTCTACCCTTCATGGACCAGCTTCTCGAAAGGACTTTCGGGCACCCCTTCTACTGCTTCCTGCATGGCTATTTGATTAGTGCTTAAAAAGTGCAATTTTGAACCCTATATTAGATAGGTTTTGAGTACTTTTTTATCATTAATCATGTCATATATCCCAATTGAAGTGTTCATGTTGCCTTTTAGTAAACACTTCTATGCCATTCGGGAGCATGTTTCGGTCAAGCTTTGTAGGTATTTATGCACTTCTAGGCCTAAATCCACAAATGCAAATGATCAATCATGAGGTTGAAGTTTAGTCTCACCCATCAACAAGCCTAAAATCAATGGAAAACAAAGGAAAAGTGAGGAAATGAGACGCTAGCTTGAAGACAGACGAGGCATGCAGAACAATGAATCAGAATTTTCGCAACTCCGTTTGCAACCAATCTGCAATCTTAGCGACCTCAAGAACTCCGTTCGCAACCAATCTGCAATCCTATGAATTTCGCAAACTGTTCGCAAACAGTTCGCAATCTCAAAGACAAATTGCAATTAGCCAACTTGCACTGCAGAGCGCGAAATTCGCTTCACCGACAATTCGCTTAGTTTACGTGGGCTCGCTTAGCTAGCGAAATTCCAACCTTGCCAAATTCTAAACACTTGCCAAATTCGTTAGGGCTCCTTTGCCACCCTCACAACACTTGCCAAATTCGCTAATTAGCGAAATTCTCCCCTCAATAAATCGCATGCCTCGCTCATGCCGTGTAATTAATGTCAACCGCCTTCAAACTTGGTTTATTACCCAATCTGTCCTATAACTTAGCCTAGTTATTAGGGTTTTGGTAATTTCATACCTTGAGGAGGCTTATAAATAATTCCCTCATGTTTTGTAATAAAGGAGAGGAGGATAGAAGGGAATATGTTTTTGGTGACTTGTGTTCTTTTCTTTTACTGCTTTCTAGAATAAATTGTTTTATTTTCTCTCTTCTCTCTTCTTTCTCTCCCTTTCCCTATTGCCAAAACACACCTCTTGGAGGATATAAATCAAGAGATGCTTGGCTAAGCCTCCTTTCTTGAAGAGGAAGAGCTAGTTTAGGTGGGGGCATATGCATGTTGTCCTCTTGTATTAAAGCTACGGGGTAGTGTATTTATGGCCCTTATTCTCAAATTCAGTTGCATAACATGGGATGTTATTGTCTTGGCCAATACTTCATGCTTTAGATCCAAAGGCTTAGTGATGTACTGGGGGCTCTTAGAGTGGTCCTTACCGGCCTCCACAGGTAGCATTTACATGTTGTGGTTCTTCAAATTAGTAAATAAATATCGACTTTTATTGTTTTGGCCAATACTCTCCATACTTTAGGGTTCAGTGCTCGGGTGAGAGATGCACTGTTGTTCTTTAGATGGTCTTTACGAGCCTCTAAAAAATGATAATTGAATGTTAGGGTTTTAAACAAAAAGGGGCCATAACTGCATCCTGTGTCGACCACATTAGGAGGATAAAACCCGAGGACATGTAAGGTTTGCCCTAGCTTGTCAAGCTTGATGACCTAAATCTTCAAAGTTTAATTTCTTCACTTTAAATTTCGCTTACCATTTCCAGCTTTTTGCAATTTCCAGCTTTAAACCATTTACAAAATTTTTGACACAACCAAAAAGTCCAAAATAGAAAGCCTTACCTTCATGCCCTAATCGCAAACCATTTTTAGGATGAAAACCCATCCCCGTGTTCGAATCTCTAGATTCACTATACTCGCAGCAGCTTGACTCACGGCAAGAGGGAGGAACTTAGGTATATAAATATTGCTGGATTCAGCTCAGCCTATCGTGGCACGAATCAAATGGCTCCGCTTTGTCTGGGGATGGTGCCAAACCACTATGGTAAGTTCAAGAGTACTTGTGATCCACATCACAAAGCGAAGGTAACCTTTTTACTTTTTGCAACTCAGCTTGCAGGAACCGCGCCTTGCTTCACTTTGCAAGAATCGCACCGTTTCAGCCGCTTTTCATTCAAATACGGGCTTTTATTGTTGTTAGTTAATTTTAATCTTTTGCAGTTGTTTGTTGCTCTTTTGTTGTCTCTTTAATCGTGTAACACTGCAGGTGCAAATGGGATGTAGACACATCGTAGATTGTATAGGATAAGTACACAACTTGACCTAGCTTAGTGAAGTCACAGGCAACCGATACCATGGATCCCATACCCGAGGAACATCAAAGTCAACCAGAACCCCTATGAATCCAAATGCATATAGAACCATGAGGGATCACATCCACCTCCTAGAGTTAGTGCCCCATCCTCGTATCATTCCTCCTACCTAAGATGTAGCAAAGGAGGCCTTATTTCCGTACCTCTACTCCCACATATCATGGTGTATGGAAAATGAAAATCCTATACACTCAGGGATTTTGAGGAGGTTTGTACTACCTTCAAGGAAGGTATGATGGACATGGATTTGCTGAAGCCAAAGGCATTTCCATTGACTCCTAAAGGACAAGGCCAAGATATGGCCTAACTCATTGAGGCCTAGGAACCATTAGAAGTTTGGCCGAGCTGCAAGCCGAATTCTTGAAAAGTTCTTCGCTACTCACAAGACTAATAATTTGAAAAGGCAAATTTATACTTTGCAAACCAGATGGTGAGAGATTTTACTGTTTGAGATTTAGAACACGTTGCATGTCCACAATTCATGTGGTTTGACACATGGATGTTGGTTAACCACTTCTATGGTGGTGCGTCTCCCCGCCATGAGACAACTCTAGAAACCATGTGTGGGGAGACTTTTACAAACATCCCGAGAAGCCATGGATTTTTAAATTACGTGGCTGAAACTCTAAGGGTCTGGATGAACTTAACCCTAGAGAAACGGATAGATGAAACCACCACAACCAAAGGTGGGATGCATGCACCGCCCAAGACATAGGAAATGAGAGCCAGATTTCCCCACCCTACTTAGAAGGTGTAGGAGCTTGAAGGCAAGCACCCATGAAGTGCATGCAAAGGATCAAAATCTTGCATGCCCAATCTTTGCACCAATTTCCAATCCCCTGTGTATCCAGTAGAACCATGTCCTATGGCCCCTGCAGTGAAGGATTTGATGTCAGAATGTGCAAACACTGTAGGACAATACAAGCCACAACAATCCAATGCTCCATATGGTAATACCTACAATTCCAATTGAGGGAATCATCCTAATCTGCTGAGACCCAACCCCCGCTTATACTCCTGTGTGCTAAACTCATTGCTTTTCCTCACAAATACAACAACCAACATCCTCTTCTCCAAGAGGAACAAGTTTATATTGAATTTGAGTAAGGTGGTGGTGGCAACTTTGTTGAGGAACAAAAAGGGAATTAATGCAATTGGCACAAAGGATTGATAATCGTAGAAAGTACACTGAATAAGAGAATAGATGGGCTTCGAGTAATCTCAACCAGAAAATTGACAACCTACAGTATTCAATCACCAAGATTAACAAGTTGCTTGAGGTACAAGAGAAAGGGAGGTTTCCATCACAAACAGTTCCAAATCCTAAAGGAATTCATGAGATAGGATTATCCAACAATTCAGGAATGGATGAGGTAAAGGCCATAATCACCCTGAGAAGTGGAAAAGAGGTTGTTCAACCTATGCCAAAACCTGTTAAAGAACCTAGACAGGGAGAAGAATTGCAACCTGAGCCTATTCTCCTAGAGGAGGATTCAATGAAATACAGCATACCACCTCTATTTCCACAAGCACTTAGAGGTAAGAAGAAGCGCATCTCACAAGGTATCTCTGAAGTTTTAAGGCAAGCGTTAACATACTCTTTACTTGATCTAATCAACTAAGTCCCCTCGCTTATGCAAAATTTTGAAAGATCTTTGCACAATCAAGAAGAGATTAGGCATTGAGAAGAAAGCATTTCACCGAACATGTCACATATAATTCAAAGCAAATACCCTCAAATACAAAGATCCCGGATCTCCCAATTTCGGGCCAATATCAGGGAATTGCATAAATAAGGCATTGCAGATTTAGGAGCCGCAGAATCTTATGCCATTTTCATGATACAGCTAGGTTTAGGTGAGCTTAAACCTACCTCAATCACACTCCTCATTGGCCGATAGATCGCTGAAAATCCCTAAGGATAGTTGAGGATGTCCTAGTTAAGATAGACAATTCTACTACTCCAAGATTTTGCAGTACTTGACACCGAACCAATTGCTAGTGAACCTAATCATGTACCACAATCATCTTAGAAGACCATTATCAAGACCGCTGGGGAATGCAATTATAAATCATTTAATGGAGTCATGCAATTAACTTTGGTAACATGACCATGGAGTTGAATATCTTTCTATTTGAACAACAAACATGAGTTGCTAGGAAACTGAAAATCAAAATTCGATGAAATTGTTTCAAATGATCAAATGCAGAAAACACAAAGTCCAGAAATGCAAGGAGTAATCAAATTTTAGAGATGAAGGAGAATTGGTCTTGCCAACAACACCAATTGCAAGCCAATTGCTCGAATCCACAACCATTCCAGAGGAACAGTCCAACTTATGGCCACCCAACATCATGGAGCCGGGCCAGGCCACTGCATGGGTTGAGGAGATCATCCTCCTTGACCCCTTGAGTTGTCGAACTTGAACCGTTCCCGGTGTTTTCAAAACCGGATTGCGCCACAAATTTTAATTTTTGTCTTATATTAAGCAATTTCGTTAGTCTAAATAATTTTTTCAAAATTTTTTAACTTAGCAATTTTTCCTTTCTTTATAATTTAGTTGTATATGAAAATAGTATGTATCAAATACTAATCATAGCATTATAGTAAATTTGCTAACAATAATTTTTAGTTATATTATTATTTAATATTAGTAATTAATTTTAAAGTTTTGAACGTTAAAGACCATCTGAGCCAAATTCGCAGGGAGAAACAAAACACACAATGGACTATCTGGGCCGCTCAAATGGCCTATATTTGCCAGGAGGGGATTAGCCAAATCACAACTCCACATTCAGCCCCCTCCCTTTCGTGCCCGGCATTCCAGAGCAGCCGTGCCCTGCATCTCACTGCCGCCGCCTTCGAGCCCTAGGTTGCCCAGCGCCGCCGTCCCTGCATCCTAGCACTGCCGCCGCCGGTCATCGAGTTGCCCAGCCATCGCCGCCGCAGTCCCTGCATCCCAGCCACTGTACCTCAGGGCCTCAGCCATGCCCCTCGCCTCCCCGAGCCCTCACCACGTGTACGTCCCATTCAACCACCGCCTAGACCTCGAAAGTCACACTTCTGTTCCTGCTCAGCTTTTGGGAGGAGCTCGCATCGTCCTCGATCATATTTCGAGCCTTCGCCATCGGCCCAGTGGTCCATTTCGCTCTCGCCTACCGAGCCCCGGTTTGGATAGTTTGTCTGGGATTCGGGGCCAGATTCAGATCTTCATTTCCTGCATACAGCCTAAATTTACATATTCGAGTCCACCCCTTTTCAGCATTTTATTTTAGATATCAGATATGGTCCGTATGAGGGGTGGGTCCCGTGTTCGGCCTCGGGTGAGATTTAGTACACCCGAGCGAGAGGTCAAGCAGCGCACTGGGGCATTTCAAGACTCAATGCCATCATTCGTCCCCGAGGCCGCACCCGACGAGCCTCCGGGATCTCGGGACGCTATCGGGGACGCCGGACAGGGACCCCGGGCCCCATCCCCAGTGCCTCAGAGGAGAGCTAGGAGGACCCGGCCTTCCAAGAGGGGCCGCACTTCGGGCCCAGGCGAGTCATCATCGTCTAGACCGCCACCATCACCGTACCAGCCGCCGAGGCGACACACCTTCACTACTATCACGGCCTCGCGGATCAAGAGGCCCATGTTCGAGGGACACCCCATTCCGGGGAATGCAGATATACGTAGTCGACGATTCTCAAGAGGAGTCGCCTACCACGCTCCCGATTGATGGCCGACCCCGCATACTGTGAGTCGGCGATTGATCGAGAGGTATTCGCTCCTCCCATTTATGACTCCACGACAGTTCTACTACCCGAGAGTGGTCCGACAGTTCTACCACTCCATGACCTCTCGGGATGCAGATGGTCCACTGGAGATCCATTTCAGGATAGATGACCGCCGAGGTGTACTCAGTCCAGCGGTTATTTCTGCAGCCTTGAGATTGCGCAGATATCGCAAGCAATGCCGAGGGTTGCTGCAGAGATTGGGCCTACCCTCCGCCCGCAGCGACATGGTTGAAAGACCGGCCGATGCTACACCGGTCCACCCCCATCTGGGAGGCGCTTTCCACTTCATATGCCGCTCATCGACCATCTCTGGTCAAGACTTACTTATTCCCTCTCGCAACATTATGTGCAGAGGAGGGGGCCTATCTTGGAGGCATTGTACCCATCTCTGCAATTTCTGGTTTAGCCCATCCGAGCTGGTGATGACTTCACTCTTACAGTTCGAAGAGAAGGTCCATAGGAGAGACCTCACACGAGCAGAGAGCATACCACTTCTTATACCGAGGCTTCTTTCCTATGTTCTTGAGCAGATGGGATTTCCAGAGGAGCCTGGGATAGAGATGCGAGACAGATGCCTACATGTAGTAGCAGTGGACCGGGTTATGACTATGCCCGTCCATTTCCATATACGCCAGCGAGACCAGGAGGAGGTACTGGGTGAGGAGGCTGAGGATGCACACAGAGATGATCCACCTGCTCCTGCACCCGAGGTACAGAGGAGTCCCACTCCCGTTTCAGATCGTTCACCTCCATCTCCCCCACACACTACTCCAAATTGCCAGATCCTGGCATGCCCCCGGCCTTCATTCAGCACACCCGCCTCACCGAGTATACACATGTCAGCTCCGAGGGAGATGGTCGGAGGATGTGGATGCGATCCGCACACTAGCGTACCACTCAGCACCCAAAGATGCAACATTACGACCGCAGATTGGCTCGAGCCGAGGCCACTTTGGGACAAAGGCCATTCCATGCTTCACTGCATCATGACCCACCCGGGTCTTCCCCATGATCCTACTCCCGAGGAGCCCCACCGATGCAAATTTCATTGATATCCCGGCAAAGAACAGATTTCACCACCACCACAAGAAGAGGTGGTTAGGTTTCTTTGGTTTATGTATATTTCACTTTATCAACCTACTACCAATTTTGATTATGATTTTTTGTATTAGCCATAAGAAAGTGATATGTTTTCGTAGCCCGTTATGCATGTATTGCCATTTTAAGGTCAAAAGCTACTCTATTTATATATATATTCGCCTTTTGCATATTGTGTTTAATGGTCCCCTATGTACAAAGTATGTGTTTTCTTTCAAACTACATACTAAATTGCTTCAAATTGAACAATTGAATTGCTTCAAATCGAACAATTGAATTGCTTTAAATTAGATAATTGAATCATCATATTTGTCACCTATATGCTAGAACAAATGCCATGCTTGAAACAATTTGTGTTCAATAACGTTCAAAGATGCTCAACTTGAAATTTCCCCCTTTATGCTATGTCACACACTGCACTCCAGATTGTTCTTATAGTCAGAAATTGTGTGTGCCTTCTTTCGCTTTGCATACCGGCCTTAGGGTGGGCATGTTGGCAACCTAGGATAGGTTTGTTACCCACACTTGAAGACCAATGTAGTCTTCCAAAAAGGAAAAGAAAGAAAAGAAAAAAAAAAGCAAAAAGAAAAAGAAAAAGAAAAGAAGAAAAAAAAAAATAAAGTCGTGAAGTTTTGCCTTGAAACCCGAGCACGGTCCGAGGGGTGTATGGCGAAAGCCTTTGAAACCCGATGCCCTAAGCCTTAATTGGTTGGGAGTCATCGATTTTGTGTTCGCATGGGTGGATAGTAGAATTTAGCTAATTGTAGGTGCTTAATTTTCAAGTTTGTCTGAGTCCGGTGAAGCCTTTAGAGTTAGTGGTCGAGTGATCCTTTCGGGCTTGACGCCTCTAAACCTTAAATCGCTGGGAGTCATCGGTGGACTTCGCACGAACTTTGGTGAAGTCGATTTTAAGCATTGCACTCTATGATGTTGATGAATAAAATAGAAAAGAGTAGCGCTAGCCCTATCTAGGTTGTTCAACAACTTAAGGCCATGTCGTTGCTAGGTTGTGGGAGGTGGTAATTTTGCAAAGCTTTATCGGGCTTAACTGCTACAAAGAACCATTAGACTCCTAGGTGGAAATCCAAGTTGAAAATCATGGAAACAAGGTTGTTCTAAAATTGTTCTCTTATGGATTTTATTCTTGTATATAGCCTTTCAAATGTTGATTTCAATTGTTCACTCTTTAAAGTAATGTTAGCTTTGTATATAAGTACAATAACCTTTTCAAACACAACCTTTTGAAAATCACCACATGCATCTCAATTCTATTTTGCATTGCTAAGTGACTAGCAATGTTCGTTAGGGTGGATTAGTGCTCAAAAGTGCAATTCTTGAACCCCTATAATAGATAGGTTTTGAGTACTTTTTTGATCATTAATCATGTCATATATCCCAATTGAGTTCATGTTACCTTAGTAACACTTATGCCATTCGAGCATGTTTTCGTTGTTTTCAGAGGTATTTATGCACTTCTAGGCTTCAACCACAATGCAAATGATCAATCATGAGGTTGGAAGTTTAGTCTCAGCCATCAACAAGCCCAAAAATCAATGGAAAAACAAAGGAAAAGTGGAGGAAATGAGATGCAGTTGAAGACAGGACGAGAGGCATGAACAAAGAAAAATGTAAATTTTCGCAACCTCGTTTGCAACCACTCGCAATCTTAGCTTAATTTCGCAACCTGCCGCAACCAATTCGCAATCCTAGCGACCCTCGCAACCGTTCGCAAACAGCTTCTCAATCTCAAAGACAATTGCAATCACAAATAACTTGCACTGCGGCATTTGCGAAATTCGTCTCACCGACTGGCCATAGCTTAATGAAATTTCGCTTAGCTAGCGAAATTCCAACCTTTACAAATTCGCTAAACACTTCTGCCAAATTCTCTGGGGATTCTTGCCAATTTCGCTAAACACTTGCCAAATTCGCTAATTAGCGAAATTCTCCCTGTAGCGAAATTGCATGCCTCGGCCATGTCAGGTAATTAATGCCGAACCGCCTTCAAACTTTTGGTTTATTACCCAATCGTCTCTATAACTTAGCTTAGTTATTAAGGTTTTTGGTAATTTCATACCTTGAGGAGGCTTATAAATACCCCTCATGTTTTGTAATAAAGGAGAGGAGGATAGAAGGGAATACAAGTTTTTGGTGATTTGTAAGTTCTTTTCTTTTACTGCTTTTGTAAATAAATTGTTTTATTTTCTCTCTTCTCTCTTCTTTCTTCTCTCCCTTTTCCCTAGCTGCTGAAACACACCTCTCGAGGATGACAACTCAAGAGATGCTTGGCTAAGCCTCCTTTTCTTTGAAGAGAAGGAAGCTAGCTTGGTGGTGGGCATATGCATGTTGTCCTCTTGTATTAAAAGCTACGTAGTGTATTTATGGCCCTTATTCTCAAATTCAGTTGCATAACATGGATGTTATCGTTTCGCCAATACTCTCCATGCTTTAGATCCATGCTTAGTGACGTACTGGCTCTTTAGGATGGTCCTTACTTGCCTCTCGAGGTAGCATTTACATGTTAGGGTTCTTCAAATTAGGTTAAATAACATTGACTTTTTATTGTTTTGGCCAATACTCTTCCATACTTTAGGGTTCGCGTTCGGGCGAGAGATGCACTTGTTCTTTAGATGGTCTTTACGAGCCTCTAAAAATGATAACAAAACGTTAGGTTTTAAACAAAAAGGCCATAACTCGCATCCCGTGTTGACTCACACATAGAGGATAAAACCCGAGACATGTGTTTGCCCTAGCTTGTCAAGTTGGTGACCTAAATCTTTCAAAGCTTAATTTCTCTTCACTTTAAATTTCGCTTTACCATTTCCAGCTTTTGTACTTCAAAGCTTAAAACCATTTCATGCGCCTTGACACAACCAAAAAGTCCAAATAGAAAGCCTTACCTTCATGCCCTAATGCAACCATTTTAGGATGAAACCCATCCCCGTGTTCGACTTAGACTAATTATATCGGCAAGAGCTTGACTACTATAGTAGGAGGAACTTAGGTATATAAATATTGTTGATTCAGCTCAGCCTACTGTGGCACGAATCACTATTCAGGCTATTTTCAAATTGAAATCACTGTAGAAGACCAGGAGAAGACCACCTTCACCTACCCATTTAGCACATATGCCTACAGGAGGATGCCCTTTGGCCTGTGTAATGCCCCTGCCACATTTTACGATGTATGCTCAGTATCTTCAGCAATTTGGTGGAGCGCATTATGGAGGTTTACATGGATGATATTACAGTTTATGGAGGGAGCTTTAAAGAATGCTTGATCAACTTAGAAACTGTCCTGCATAGGTGTATAGAAAATAACTTGGTACTTAACTGGGAAAAATGCCATTTTATGGTCAACCAGGGAATTGTGTTGGGACATATTATTTCGAATAAAGGAATTGAAGTTGACAAGGCAAAAATTGAGATGATTTCCAAACTGCCCTCTCCCACGAATGTGAAGACTATGAGGCAATTCTTAGGGCATGCAGGCTTTTATAGGAGTTTTATCAAGGACTTCTCAAAAATTGCCAAGCCTCTTTATGTGCTATTAGAGAAAGATGCCAAATTTGTGTGGGACGAAGACTGCTAGAGGAACTTTGAGGAGCTCAAGGCCTACTTGACCACTACACTAATAATGAGGGCCCCCAACTGGCAGTTACTTTTCGAGGTAATGTGCGATGCAAGCGACCTCGCCATTGGAGCAGTTCTTGGGCAAAGGGAAAAAGGAAAGCCTTATGTGGTCTACTATGCAAGCAAGACATTGAACGAGGTTTAGAGGAATTACACCACCACCGAGAAATAGCTACTGGCAGTGGTCTATGCTTTGGATAAGTTTCCTGCTTACCTGGTTGGGGCGGATATAATCATCTTCCTAGACCACTCGGCTTTGAAGTACCTAATCACCAAGCAAAATGGCAAGGCAAGACTTATTAGATGGGTTCTCCTGCTGCAAGAGTTCAACCTGCAGATTAGGGACAAAAAGGGCGTGGAGAATGTTGTTACGGATCATCTCTCGAGATTTCATCACAAGACACAACAATCACAACTCCTAATCAATGGCGAAGCCCCGAGGAGTCCCTTCTCCTAGTAGAGAACACACCATGGTATGCCCACATTGCCAATTACTTGGCAACAGGAGAGTTACTAGCAGATTGGAAGGCATAAGACAGGAAATTCTTCTTTGCGAAAATTCACTCTTTTTATTGGGAAGAGCCCTTCTTGTACAAATATTGTGTTGATCAGATAATCAGAAAATGTGTGCCTGAAAGAGAACATCAAGGGATACTCAGTCACTGCCATGAGAATGAATGTGGAGGTCATTTTACTTCCTAGAAAATTGCCATGAAGGTGCTCCAACCTGGGTTCTATTGGCCTTCACTTTTTAAGGATGCCCACTCCATGTGCCGTGAATGCGACAAATGTCAAAGGTTGGGGAAGATCACTCGTCATCACATGATGCCTCTGAACCCAATATTGGTAGTTGAGTTGTTCGATGTTTGGGGCATCGACTTAATGGGATCATTCCCTTCTTTCTTTAAATATGTTTACATTTTGGTGGGGGTCGACTATGTGTCGAAATGGGTTGAAGCAGCAAGCTCTATAGAAAGCAAAGATACCACTGTGGTGGTGTTAAAATTTTGAAGGAGAACATCTTCTAGGGATTGGGTCCCTAAGGCCATAATTAGTGATGAGGTTCACACTTCGCAACAAGCCTTTTGAGAACCTCCTCCTAGCTAAATACTCTGTAAAACACAAAGTGTCCACCCTTACCATCCTTAAACTGCTGGTCAAGCTGAGTCACAACGTAGAAATCAAACAATACTGATGAAAGTGGTGAGCTCCAACAGAAAGGACTGGTCTCTCAATCTGCTAGATTCCTTGTGGGCATACAGAACAACATGCAAAACCATCCTTTGCATGTCCCCTTATCGCCTAGTTTATGGAAAAGCGTGTCACCTGCCTGTGGAAATTGAATATAAGGCATGGTGGGCAATCAAAAAGCTGAACCTGGACATAGGAAGAGCTGGCCTTAAAAGGCTCCTTAATATCAATGAGCTGGAAGAGCTGAGGAATGATGCCTACTTCAACTCGAAAATTACAAAAGACAGACTTAAGAAGTGGCATGATCAACTAATAGCCCAAGAATTTCAAACAAGGAGATCGTGCTACTCTATGATCTAAGCCCCACCTCTTTCGAAAGCTCAAGTCAGGGCGCGGATTGGTCCATTCATCGTCCATCAAGCTCCACTTAATGTAAATGGATTAGTGGACTCTCTTACTCCTAAAGACAACAGGGGTGTCTAAGGTCAAACGAGCAAAGATCAAGCCCTATGCAAAGATAACACACGCCAGTAATAAGGAGGAAATTCCCCTCCTTGACCCCCCATGAATCCAAAAGGCTACCCTGTGTGGGTGTGGTCTTTACAGAAATTTCTAGGCCACCCCTAAATTTTGTTGAGAGTTTGTTTGTTTATTAATCTTGGTTTTAATTGTGGTTGTGCATAATTCCTTTATTTTTAGTTTAGCTTTCGTAATGATTTTCTCTGTCTTTCATTTGCATATTCTAATGAATTTTGTTCTCTATTTTATAGGTGTAGCAAAAGGCAGGTTTAGGTTGCTGCAGTGTAGAAATTTCCAGGTTCACGAAATTTCACAACCAGCGAAATCTCGCGCGGTTGCAAAATTTCTTCTGCATGCACTATTCATCTTCCTCCCTCTTTGTCTTCTGCAACCTTTTATTTCCTACGAAATACATTAATTTCTCCAGATTTTTTAGCCCTAGCTTTAACACCCATTTATGAACATTAAATGGTTAAACCTTCCAACCACCCTAACCCATCTAATTAAACTTCCAACCACCCTAACCCATCTAATTAAACCACCCCCCCCCCCCCTCTCTCCCTCCCCTTCCCTATTTTAATTTCAAATTCTCCTCCCCCCACTCCCCCATCTCCTCCCCTTCTTCGGCCTAGGCATGGTAAAGACATGCGGAGGGCACAGCTTCAGGCCCCGGGTACGCCACTCTTCTCCTCCCCCTGCTGGCAGGTCCAACCCCAGCCTTGATCCCACTCCACCGCCGCACCGTCAGACCCACCACGCCGTCGCCGTCGCACCCACTACAAGAGCCGCTAAACAGTGCTCCCCGCCATGCCCGCTCCCGCCCGCAGTAGTTACTTCTACAATTCCTGCTGCCCTTGATCCTACCCCATGCAGATATGCTACCAGAGCTGGACCCACTCCCCCATCTCCTCCACATCAAAGGCCAACCCGGATGGCCCCACATTCCAAAAGGGCCTGGACCTCTGGCCCAGGGGAGTCTTTTAGTTTTAGGCCATAGGACCCCCATTCACCACCTAATCAAGGCCCTGCTCGAGATCCCCCTTTGGATTTTTCCCTTGCTTCGATCATTAGGCGACCCTACTTCCATTACGACCCTATTGCCGGAAATTCTGATTGCAGTACTAGGGACCTGCATAGCAAAGTTTATTATGATCTTTCGGCCTTTGCTATAGATCCAGAGCTCATAAAATCTATGCGACTAGTGCAGAGGTACTCCCTAGAGCCATTTATGACCATAAGCCGATTTTTCTACCCCCTGGTGGTCAGGGAGTTCTACCACACGATGACCTCTAGGCGAGGGCTTAATCCGACTGCTATTCATTTCCCACTATCGACGGCCGGGCCGTGGATACTCGGGCCACGTGATATTGTAGCTACGCTCAACTACTGCGGTCCTCGCAACCCCGGGCCGACATGCATAATGGCCCCATCCCTCTACTAGGGAGATGGTTCGTTTATTATCCCGGGACACGACAATCGGGTTTATCTTGTTCAAGAGGCAACTTCCCCTGAGTATGCTCCTTGTCGATCACATTCTGGGGTCTAATCTTTTTCCGCTCTAGCACTTAGTACAGAGGAGAGTAGCCATTATGGAGGCTATATACTGTATATCTAAGGGGTTTTGGTTCAACCTGAGCTAGTCATGACCTCCTTGTTCTATTTTGAGGATAAGGTCCATCACAGGAACCTGACACGAGCCGAGAACCATTCCCCCTCCCGTCTCTATTATGCTAGGTATTAGAGCAAATTGGTTTTCCCACTGAGCCCAGGCTAGAGCGCCGTCGAGATTACTACGCGGTCCTTATTGTTGACAGGTGGCAGATTTTGCCTCGCTCTTATCACCTCCCACCTTCGGATCCAACCGAGGACCAGTCGACAGTTGACCTTCCTATAGAGGAGCAAACAAATTTCAAAGTGGTGCATACAGAGGGAGCCTCACTATAGCTTCATCAGCCCAGCCTCCAAATTTATCACGCCCATTCCTTGGCGTACCCGCAGATCCTCTCTGCACTCCAAAACCTCGACCCCAATACCATAGCTCCTATAGATGTTGCTGGACTGAGCACCACAACACCGCCATCGCAGCATATTTCTATATCCACTTGGGATTTCCTGGCCATCATGGATGCACTCCACGGTTCTCTCCTGGCCACTTCAAAGATCCTCGCGGCCGCTTCCATGCAAATTTCTAGCCGAGAGGATGACACGCATCGAGGCCATCCTCGTGCAGATTCAGAGTCACCTAGGCCTACCCCCGATTTCCCCATCAATGCCTACCCAGCCTCTTCGCTCCATCCTCCCCGCTCCAAGACCTCAAATTCCAAAGAAGCCCTACATACCTTCTCGACCGTCAGAAGCAAAGAGCGCAGCGTACCACTCCTCCAAATTACACCAAAGAACACCTCAGCCTACCTAGGATGAGGATGAGTTCCACCAGCTGCCCATTAAGGAGGTAGCACTTCCTTCTCTAACTTTCCAATCTGAGCCCCATTGAGGACAATGCGATATTTGGTTGGGGGGAGAGTTAGCAAAGGAAGTGGCTTTTACATTCATGTATAAATTGCTATTTTGAACAAGCCCATCTTGTGATGTTTAGTGGCTTGTTATTTATCCATTTTGTTGAAGCTGTAGTTTGTATTTGTAAAGATGAAAATATAGCCATATATCTTTTTATACATACTATACATCCTTTTTTTTCTCCTAAACTTGCACCTATTTTTGCACCTTTTTTGTAATTCGTCTGTACGCAGGTGCTCGAATCAACACACATTTTGTATCCTAAATTCCTCCTACTTCCTCGTGAGCAAAGCTATCAAAGATAGCGGTTCTAGGGTCGAACTCAGATAGGTTTTCTTCGTACAAAATGACTAATGCTGAAGGCCAAAATTGGTGAATTCACTCGATTTCGGGGGTTTTCGTAAAAACAGGGAGTTGATGGTTTGTTAATGAGCTTAAAAGTCATCCATTTTAGTCCATTTTTCTTGATCTATTTTATTTAACAAGTCCGATTTATGTGCGTAATTATGAACAACTAACCAAACTCGTTAAAATGACGTGGAATTCAAGAAAAAGAAGAATTTTTTTGCGTAAAAGGAAGCAGGCGTGGATGAGCGCACGACATAATCGGGTCAAGCAAGTTGCAGCAGGAAAAAAGCAAAGATAAGAATGTTAGTTGATGTCGAAGCCTTTACAAAGAATCAAAAATGCATATCCGTGTTAAAAGAAACTCCGGGCCTAAACTTGCTTAATCAAGACAAGGCAGGCCGAAGCGCTAAAGAAACTCAAAGTCAAGCAACCAGAACATGAAGAGTTAAGACATGATGTCGCGACATCTCGGATGCAAGAGCTTACATCAACATCACTAGAAGCGCCGATATCGCTGCAGTGAAAGAAGTCACGATAAAGATCACCAAGAGAGAAGGTCGTGACATAAGGAAGATCAAGGAAATTTCACGCAGTCATGTGGATCACAAATTGTGTGCAGATGAGATTCAACCGTAGACTTAAGGAAAGATGTCACTACAACACTGCGGATGTCGCCGCAGTATTGATGTCGCGACAAGGGATAGAGGTCGCGACAAGAGAAGCGGCTTGAAGCTATGATGTTTGAAAAGATTGAATCGGTTAGATCGGAAGTCAGTTGTCGCGACAGAGGACTGATGTCGCGACACCAAAAGCAACCAGTGGAAGCCTCCAGAGACATAAGTTGATGTCGCGACAAGGCATTGATGTCGCGACATCAGAACGACCAGTTCAAAGCTGCAGAGCCTTAAAGTGATGTCACGACAAGACATTGATGTCGCGACATCAGGAACACCAGTTGAAGCCTCCAGAGACTAAAGTTGATGTCGCGACAAGAGATCGAGGTCGCGACATGAGACTTGCTCAGTTGAAGGTTGCAGAACCTAAAGTTGATGTCGCGACAAGGGATCGGCTGTCGCATTATCAAGCAAACTAACAGCTTTTGAAACCCGTAGAAAGTCATAGAGTGATGTCGCGACAGCGACCGACGCCGCGACATCGTGGACACTGGGCCAAGATTGCGCTTCAACTCATGTCAAATGACATGATCTTGTATCACGACCCGAGCAAGTTAGAATAACGACGGGCACCCACTTAACTCAAATCCACACAAAAGATCGTATTGGAATTAGGGCCCAACTTCGTAACCCTATAAATACGGTCGCTACCAACAAAAGGCAAATTTCTCATAATTGGAAAAGAGAGATCCGAGTCGTCAAGGCCCCCGGGGATTTTTATTTATTTTCTTTTCTATCTTTATTTTCGTTTTTTTTTTAATTTTATTTTAGGGTTAGATTAGTTTGTATTTCGCTCTAATTTGGATTTGAACGTTAGTCAGAAGCTGATCGAGAAATGAATGTAGATGTATATTTCTTAAAATTATCACTGTTGTTTGGAATTCTATAAATTCGGGTTTCTAACACCTAGTTTCGATTTACAAGGCTTTGATGCCATTGTATGGTATAATCAGTAATTTAGGAAACCCAAATTCTTCCATTGAATTGACGTTATTATTCGACATAATCTTCCTCGTTAAGATTTCATTCATAATAGCCGAACTCGCATGTTAAATCGACTTGCCGGTTTTGCGTGTTCGATTCTATCCTACTTCGGGCCTCTTGTACCCATAACGAGGTTGTTTCAAATTCTCCGATTTCCGTAAGGCCCTTAGGTGACAGCGTAGAAGGCATTCTCGAGAGTAAGAAACAATTTTGAAGGGTATTTGAACCTGAAATTGCTGATTCAATGGCGCTCGTATATTTAAATCAATACATCTTCTTTTCGCCAGAATCGAGAATGAGTTGAGTGAGTTATAAATTTAAGTAGGCAAGAGAGTTCACCTCAATTCGAATAGTGAACTAACCCGTGCTAGCAAGGATCTAATCAAGGAAAGAGTAAGTTATTCTAATTTTGAGGGTGAGGAACTGGGTGATAGTGCAACCTCAAGAATGACTAACTCAAGGAGCCTGTGCATAAAATTCATGTTGTGGGTATGAAGTATTGAGAAAGAAAAATACCCGCAACGTGGCAACTAGTTTTAAAAGTAGTTATTTCACCCCGTGTTCGAGAGAAACGCTTAAGGTGAGATGATGAACCCGGTGGGTATGGAGAGATCCAAATACAATTATATTAATCCTTGGACTAGATTTAAAGATCTCGTAGTTCGTAAAAACCAAAGATGCAAGATGCATCGTAGGAATTGATTCTTCACAATAGCTGATTATTCAATGTTTTCTTAGAGATAACTGTTAAATCTAAATTTATTATTTTGATATTTCAATATTCAATTCATTTATTGTTTATTCATTTTTTCTTTACATCATTCATTTCAAGCTTTCAAAGCAAAATTTCATTATCGTACACGTCCAAATAAGATGGAGCTTAAGTAGTCGGGGTAGTTGATTGAGGGGGCCTTTAGATCCCCAGGATCGGGAGCATCCGGGACTTAAATCCATTTTATTACTTTGGTCGACCGTGCACTTGCAAAGATATCGGGATCAAACCACACGAAATGGTTTACTCTACAAAAATATCTTTTAATCAAGTGATACTTGTGTTGAAACTCACACTCAAATTTAATTGGTTTATTTACTCGAGGATTAGATATATCAGTCCTGGTGTGATAATGTCATAAATTTGGTGTACATCACATGGTCCGCCAACAAGTTTTATGGCGCCGTTGTCGGGATTAGATAATAATTTTGCAATTGTGTTATACACTTGTGTACATACTCATCCAGCTAAAAGTTTTACATGCCGCTGCCGAGGATCGAAAGAATTTAGTAAATCAATATTCGTATCGAAAAGAAGGAAATGCTAATTTGACATTTTGAAAAAAGAACAAAATAGCTTTGCTAGTGGGTTATTTTTAGCCACTAACCATTAACAAACCATATTGAAAATATTTGTTGACCAGACTCATCCTATTAATGTAAGTGTGTTTTGATTTCAGGGACAAAATTTTAATGCAATGGAAACAGAATCGATCCGATTCCTAAAGCAAGTATTACGCACTAGGAGAGAACACCAAGCTGAGAAAGATAAAGAAGGCAGAAAAACTCAACCATGGCACGAAAAGATAGGATCGTAATGAAGCACATAGAGAAGCAGCTAGAAGGCCTCCAATCACTGATACTATGGAGGACTTCGAAGCCGAGGGATTATTCAAGATTTAGTACTCGCAATCGGGTACCAGCCTATTGATGCAAAACAATTTTAACCTAAACCAAAGACTAATTACAATGGTCCAAGAACATTAGTTTATCATCATCCACCGAGGACCCAAACGAAAGCACCTAGGAAGATTTCTCAGATGGCTAACACAAGGAAGTTGAATGGGTGAGACCGTATTATCAAACCGCATCTATTCCCATTCTCTAAGAGATACAGCGCTTACATGGTATGAATCTTTACCATATGGTTCTCATGGATACTTGGGAGGAGTTAGTAGAGGCCTTACTAGATTTCCCACTCCCTCACCGTAGAGAAGGAGGGAAATCATTGTGTTTCAAAGAGGGGGAAGATGAAAGTCAGATGTAGTTTCGGGAAAGATTCAAACGGCTATTTATGAAGCCCACGCATGGGATAGATCTGAAGACTCAGATGGACATTGCATATCATGCCTTGAATGATATATCAAAGGGGATCATTGATGCTTCATGTTGTGGAGCATTCAAGCGAAAGTGTCAAGAGGCAAGAGAGCCGGATTGAAGACTCAAGCATCGTAATATGAAAACTCCTTCTCGAAGCTGGTATACTAAAGAAGCAAAGGATCAAGTGGAGTCGAGTAAGATGACAGCCATGGAGGCCAAGTTAGATGCCATTATGCACAGCCGGACAAGCAAGAAAGGAAGACACACACGCCCATGAGATAGGAGCGCTTGAAAGAGAGTTATCAAGGAAAGTGGCCGAGAGAGCCGCGAAGAACAATTCTATGATGTCAAGAGGTTAAGTATCCGGGTGAGCCAAGAACTATACTTACTTCAAACCCAATACTAACTCCGGCTAAAGACATTATCACTAAAGACTGAGGAACCATGAGAACTTCCTATACGGGTGGAGGGGCTTCACAAGGCCCAAGGCATGGACGTAACCTCAACAAAGTTATCACTGGTCAAACTCCCAAGGTTCCAAAGATCGCCAGCAAGGAAATGAACACGTAAATGAATATCGCACGAGGAGGCCCAATCTTTGAAGAACAGATAGCCGCATTTCATGGGGGATAATACAGTTTGAACCTCCATGAACAAAAGTTTGGTAGAGTTAAAAGAATCGCTACCACTTCTCAAATTTTTCAAAAACACCACCAATGCATCCCGAAGAACCTGAGATACAGAAGTAGGGCAAATTCGCCCTAACCCCCGCGCAGCCAGAGGAAAGATACCTTCCTAAGTGACACAAAGAAGAACTAAAGGACTCGCATGGCCGCGGCGCCTTAGGAAGTGGGAAGGGAGTTAGAAAGATGAAAGAAAAATGACAAGAAGAAAGAAGAAGAAAGCCCATAAAAGGAAGAAGCATCGAGAAAAGAAAGAGGGAGGACAGAAAAGGATATCAAAGGCTCTAGACTCGCAATCCCATTTCCACGTAGACCGTTGCAATCCAAGATAGAGGAGCGCTTTTGCAAGGTTTTTGAAAATCTTTCAGGTTAGAGATCGCATGCCCTTACGTAAGTGGTGACCAGATGCCACTATATGCAAAATTCCCCAAGGACATGTCGAAAGCAAGAAAACAAAGATAGTAGAAGAAGGGATTGTGAATCTAACTGCTACTTGCAGTGCTGTGATAAAGAAAGAATTGCAAGAAAAAATGAAGGATCCAGGGAGCTTTACAATTCCTTGCATCATTGGAGGAATTGAATTCCAGAAAGCTCTTTGTGACTCAGGAGCTAGTATAAACTTGATGCCTCAAGGCTACAATTAAGTTTTGGGAGGTTATTCTCACCACCGGCACTCTTCCACGGCGTACAGATCGATGGTGAAACCTGAAGGAGTCTTAGAAGATGTGCTGGTCACTGTTGGGAAATTCTTTCTTCCATTAGACTTCATCATCCTGGACATGGAAGAAGATTCACAAGTACCTCAAGCATCGTGGAGACCATCTTAGCTAATGAGCCGCCTGATCGACATGCAAAAAGGAGTGCCCTTACCTTGAGGGTCGAGAAGAAGTCACGCTTTCAACTTGATCAAAGCATGTAGAATATGTGATATAGACAGAGAAAATTGCAAATGTAGTTGATGATGTCTATACCTACAACCCCGATGTTCACAATGATTAATGCTCAAATTTTTATCAATGAAAAGAGATGAATTCCCAAAGATATTGAAGATGACTACTCATTGTCCATACAACAAGATTCATAGAAACTGTGGTTGTTCACAAAACAGAAATGACAAAGGGAAAATAATGAAAAAGGGGAAATTCATCAAGAAAACCAAATGTAGGGCTGTTGAAAGAGTTGCCAAGTCATTCAAGTATGCTTATTTAGAATCACCAAGGAGAAGCATTCGTTGATTATCTCGCAGACTTAGTGATGATGGGGAACAGAGGTTGCTGCAAATCTTAAAGAAGCATAAAGAGTCTATAGCTTGGTTCATTGAAGAATTGAAGGGTATCAATCCATCAATTTGCATGCACAAAATCGCGAAAGAAACTTCAAAGCCATCTCAGAGAACATCAAAGGAGACTGAATCCAGTGATGAAGGAAGTGGTCAGGAAGGAGGTACTCAAATTGCTGAATGCTGGTTTTATCTATGCAATTTCAGATAGTCCTTGGGTGAGCCCAGTCCATGTGGTTCCAAAGAAGGGTGGGTTTACTGTGATCCGCAATGAGAAAAATGAATTGATTCCAACAAGAACAGTGACAGGATGGAGGGTATGCATTGATTACAGAAGTCGAATCAATGTACCAATTTAAAAGATCATTTCTGTCTCTTCATATTGATCAAATGTTGACGATTAGTAGGACACCCTCATTTTTGTTTCTTGGATGGGTATCTGTGATACAATCGATACATTGCACCCGAGAGGACCAAGAGAAGACCACCTTCACATGCCCCTATGGTACCTTTGCCTCGAAGAATGCCATTCGGGGTCGCGGTAATGCCCCGCTACATTCCAAAGGTGTATGATGTCAATATTCCCGACTTGGTTGAAGAAGTTATGGAAATTTTTATGGATGACTTCACCGTATATGGATCCAGCTTGATCGTTTGAAGAACCCGAAACAAGCTCAAAGATGCCAAGATGCAGCCTAGCACTGAATTGGGAAAATGTCATTTTATGGTAACATATATTGTTCTTGGGCATAAAATTTCTGCTACTGACTGAAGTAGACCAATCCAAGGTATCCATTATCAAAACTCTTGCACCCCCTACTACGCAAAGGAGTCGGTTTTCTGGGCATGCTGGATTTTATAGAGATTCATCAAAGACTTCAAAATAGCGCCAGACCACTATGCCGACATCGGAGAAGGATACAAGGTTTAATTTTGATGACTCGCAAGGTCGCTTTTGAAGAAATCAAGATCAAATTCGGTTCAAGACCTATAATGGCTGCAATCGCACGGGGATCGTGGATTTGAAATAATGTGTGATGCCGCTGATTTCAGAATTTTTGGGAGTCATTCCTAGGCAAAGAAAGGAGAAAATATTCAGGACCATATACTATGCTAGTAGAACCTTCAATGGCTAATAAGAAAATTACTCAACAATCGAAAGGAGATGCTAGCCATAGTATTTGCTTTGAAAAATTCAAAGTAAATACATTTTGGGATCCCATGTTATCATTCATACCGATCATGCAAAGAACTGGGTACCCGATGTCAAAGAAGGAAGCTAAGCCAAGATCGGGAGCAAGGCTGGTGCTGTTATTGCAAGAGTTTGACTTGGAGATCAAGGATAAAAAGGGGTGTGACAATGTGATAGCTGATCACTTGTCAAGAGTAGAAAGAAGCACTACTGAAGAAGAGAAAATAATATTGACAAAGAACTTCCCAGATGAGCAATTGTTTAAAGTTTCCTTCCAACTTCCATGGTATGCTGATATTGTGAACTATTTAGCTTGTGGAGTAATTCCTTCAGAATTCAGCTACCAACAGAAGAGGAAACTCAGAACTGACAACAGGTATTATATTTGGGATGATCCACTATTATTTAAAAGAGGTGCTGACATGATAATAAGAAGATGTGTGCCAGAAAATGAACAAGGGAAAATTCTGAATGAATGCCATGCATCACCATATGGGGGTCATTTTTCAGGAGAAAGAACAGCTCATAAGATACTCCAATCTGGGTTTTATTGGCCCACTATCTTCAGAGATTGTGCTGAGTGGGTGAAATTGTGTGATAGATGCCAAAAGATTGGAAATATCAGCAGCAGAAATGAAATGCCCCTAAGAGGTATAATGGTGGTGCACCTGGCGTGGGGAATAGATTTTATTGGACCATTCCCACCATCATTTGGGAACCCATACGATACTGCTAGCAGTGGATTATGTTTCCAAATGGGTGGAAGCAGTGGCTTGTCCAAGGAATGATACAATATAGTAGTGAGCTTGCAAAAATATTTGACGCATTCTGGGAACACCTAGAACTATCATTAGTGATGGGAAGTCATTTGCAAACAAAATATTTGCAAACTCATGAGTGTGTATGTGATCAAGCATGTAATGAGTCTAGCTTACTGATCCCTGCATCACGGACAAGGTAAATTTCCAAATGTGAGATTAAAAAGAATACTTGAAAAGACTGTGAGCTCAAGCAGGAAGGATTGGTCTTCCAAACTTGATGATGCACTTTGGGCTTACAGAACTGCATACAAAACTCCCATTGGAATGTCCCCATACAGAATTGTTTTTGGCAAGCCATGTCACCTACCTCTGGAATTGGAATACAAAAGCCCGATAGGCCATCAAGAAGTTGAACTAGATTTTAAATGCGAGGAGGGGAAGAGAGTGTAAGCGACCTCGAGCGGCTCGACCGGTGGCGGATCCATTCTGAAACCATGGGACGTAGTTTAATTCTTTTATTTTTCATTTTATTAAGTTTTTCTTTTTCAAATTTAACCATGACCAAACCGGACCGACCGAATGGCGGATCAGAACGAGCTGGTTTACTCAGGCATTTTCATTTATCTTATTAAAGCGTTTATTTAATTTGTTTGATTCGCGAGCGGTTTGAGTTTGGGCAAGCCCATAATCAGTTACAATTTCAATGCAATTCGGTAGGCCCTTGAACATTTACAAAGAAGGTATTCATGCCCTTTCAAAATGATATACAAAATCAAGGTTCGGGGTTTAACCCTTTTGTTAAAAAAAATATACCAATTGTTCAAAAGAGATGATATGCAAATGACGGAGTATATACTTATACGTCGTACTCTCTCTATGACTCTGCGCTGCACGATCTTGTCTCCCTTCCTGTCTACTCGAAACACCATATAGATAAAACTATACGCTAAGCATTTTCATACTTGAGTAGTTCTATCTGATTCTATTCAATATTCAATGTAACTCAACAACACATTTAACATTAAATCATGCCTATTAATTCAACAAATGCTCATGCTATTTATTTTCACATGCTTTCAATTTCTAAATAATTTACCAAATCACATCATCGCGATTTCAATGCAACAATTCATTTCACAATTTAATTTATGAGATTTAAGTATATACATAAAATCTCATTTTACCTTTCGTCAATGTTGGTTATTTCCTCTAACTATTCAATTCACACTTCTGACGGATTCCGTTTGATGAATCCCGCCCTTATTATTATTATTCGGTAATGTACTTACACATTTAACAATTCGGTCTCCCATCATGACGGATGCCGTTTGGTGCACCCCGACATGTGGTATCACTTAAATGCCATATGCCATCATGACGGATGCCGATTGGTGCATCCCGTCAAGTGGGACATTTCTTCTTCAATGCCATAAGCCATCATGGCGGATGCCGATTGGTGCATCCGCGAGTGGGGCGTTGGACAATTTCGAGGTGCGCCGTGACGGATGCCGATTGGTGCATCCCGTGAGGCGGTTCATTGATGTCCGATGCAATTCAAGATGTAAAAATTGTGGATTCATTTTTATTCGATTTATCCATCACATTCATTCGGTTTCAATATCACATTTCAATTCCATATTCACTTTCGTATTCTCTTTTAGGATATACTCAATCTATGTACTCATTTCCTATACACATTCAAAAAAAAAAAAAAAACGCACTCATTTCATATGCTTGGTAAACTACTCCAAGATACTTGACCTTAAGAATAAGTCAGAGAACAAACGAAAACTTGAAACAAGAATAGGATTCAGTGAACAAACCAAAAATCTTGGCACTTTGATTCCAATCTTTGGAATCTCAATCTCGATTTGACTTTTCCTCTGCGTCGGTCCACTGTTCAAAACCATTAAAGAGCGATATTATTCGTGTGTACTAAGTAGTTTTGGTTAGGATTGATTTTGGAGTTTAATATGAGTTCAATTTTAAAATATATATATAGATGGATTCTTGACTCAATGGGCTTTCCATAGAGTCGAAACGCAATCGAGTTGGACCGAAGGAGTTATGACCTCGAAGTTGGAGGGGTCATACAGTCAAATCTGAGTGACGAGCTGACCTGACATGGACAGGCTCGATCCTATCACCTCGGTCAAACATCTTCTATCCTCCTCAGGCATATGAATGTATTCTTGACTCAATGGGCTTTCAATAGGAGTCAGAACACCCGAATCGGAGTTCAAGCGAAGGAGATATGACCTTAGGATTAGAGGTCATGCGCGGTCAACACGACGAGGCGTGCAGGCGACGAGCTGCACTGGAAGTAACAGGCTCAGTATAACACCTTGGTATGACATCTTCTATCCTCCTCATGCATATCAATGTTATTCTTGACTCAATGGGCTTTCCATAGGGAGTCCAAGAACACCAATCGGAGTTAAGTGAAGGAGATATTATGACCTTCAGAAGTTGGAGGTCATGCGCGATCCAACCCTAACTAGCTGTCACGGACGACGAGCTGCACTGAAGTGACGAAACTCAATATAACACGGGCATGACATGCTATCCTCCTCCAGGCATATCAATGTATTCTTGACTCAATGGGCTTTCCATAGAGTCCAAGAACACCGAATCGAGTTCAAGCGAAGGAATGTGACCTTGAGTTGGAGGTCATGCGTGAGTCAGCTTGACGAGCTGACTGAAGCCGCGAGGCGCTGCACCTGAAGTAGCCAGGCTCAGTCTAACACCTCGGTATGACATCTTATATCCTCCTCAGGCATATCAATGTATTCTTGACTCGATGGTCTTTCCATAGAGTCCAAGAACACCCAAATCGGAGTTCAAACGGTTGAGATATGATCTCGGTTGGGAGGTCAGCGTAGTCAACCTGACGTCGAGCTGACCTGAACCGACGAAAGGCCGCATTGAAGTGACGAGTCAGTCTAACACCTCGGTGGCGACATCTTTATCCTCCTCAGACATATCAATGTATTCTGACTCAATGGGCTTCCATAGAGTCCAAGGACACCCAAATCGAGTTCAAACGGCGTAGATATGACCTTCCGGTTGGAGGTCATGCGCGCAACCAACCCCGACGAGCGACTGAATCGGATGAGCTGCACTGAAGTGACGAGCCCAGTCTAACACCTCGGTATGACATCTTCTATCCTCCTCAGGCATATCACTGTATTCATGACTCAATGGGCTTTCCATAGAGTCCAAGAACACCCAAATCGGAGTTCAAACGAAGGAGATATGACCTTCCGTTGAGGTCATGCGCGAATAACTCTGACGAGCCGCCCGGCGACGGTGCCTGGCTTCGACGATCAATCGCTTATCGACCTCGGTTTCACGACATCACTGCTTGACGACCTCGGGCTTGACGACCACTATTTGATCGAATCGCGCTTTTGATCAATTAATCGCTTGATCGATCGACCTCGGTTTGACGCACCACCGCTTGACTTCACCTTCACCCATTTACACTGTTTCAGAGTAAAAAGACCATGGGTCTTGGTCTACAAAGAGTCCAGAATTGAGAAATTAAAAGCCTAACATCAAGTTAATTGATGGCTACAATTTCACAGGTAGCGACTTATCTAAATTATCTTATTTCTGACCCAAAAACCTGTTCTAAGGTCCGGCTAGTTGACCCGAATTGCGTAACTGACCGACTGCATTTAGCTTCTTGGTCATCTCATTGCGCTGACTATAACCTAGTCTACAGAGGTCCAAATCGAGATTTTCAAAAGCCTAACATCGCTTTCAATTGATGTGGCTACAATTTACTAGAAGGAAGCACTCACTAATTTCCTCTCACTTCGTACCAAATATCAGCTCTATAGTTCGGCTAGTTGCGCACTACCACAATGTGGCAGCTTCCCATGCAGGTTTAAAAATGCAACCAAACATTTCCTAAGGCCGATGACCACCCAACAACCTTCTGTAGAAGACGACCAAGTAGGAGAAGACTCACCATGGAGTTTGTCGAAGTCCCTGCCCTGACTCTACTCAGCTCTGCTTACTCAGGAAGGATCTCCTTCCTCAGAGCCACGGAGACCTCTGTCCGATCGTCTGAATCTGTAGAGAGAAGGTGGAGCCCTCTAACTCTCCTTTCTATTTTCCTATTCTTATGGATCACTTAATCGTATTTACAGTGTGTTGAGGAAGCTTCCTCCCACTTTCCTACATGCCACATGCTCTTTCCTTGATTTTTTTCTTCTTTTTCTTTATTTCATTTTATATTTAGGTCCGTCCATTTCTCTATTATTCTTCATTAAGTCTCCTATTTTCACTTAGACATATAAACTTATTTACAATTGACCCTTAGGTCCCTATTTTACAATTTCCATATTTTCTTTTTCACTTGGGTTTTATCTCCTGATTCAAAATCATTTAATCAATATTCATCTGTACTTAAAATACCCAAGTTGGCTCCTTTATACCCTAATATATAAAAGAATTTTATTATAAAAATTTTAGGGTATTTTTGGGGCGTTATGTAGAGATTGTTCCAACCGTCTCAATGGAAGAATCGAGAAATGAAGCCTGGTGATAATGCTAGAATCTAGTAAGGATAAGACAAATAAATGGTAAGGATCAAAGGATCCCGAGGAAAGAGTTCAGAGCGGTGGAACAGTTCCCATCACACTTTATATCAAATTGTTTCCCGTGAGCTGGAAATCCAAATGGGAGTGGCCATACACGCAGGCCGGGCAATACATTTGCGTAGTGAACATTAAGGACTGGATAATGAGAAGAATTCAAAGTCAATGGACAAAAAGACTGAAGCACTATCTAAGCAAAGAGGAAGGAATGGAAGATTCAAAGAAGTTATCTAGAAAGAAGAAGAACTTAAACAGCCAGAAGTCCAAATAAGGACTCAAAATCGATAATTGATGGGAGCAACCTAAAAAAAGACTTTCAATTTCTAATTTGAATTTTATTTAGACCACTTTGATTATTTTTTTTCTCTAAAGTTTTATTTTTACATAGTGACGATACTGGAAATCTAGAAGCAATTAAGGTGTAAATCAAATCCTTCCGTAATGTTGCAGAGTGCTTGTAAAATGTGCGAGAAATGAGAGAAGAGACAATTCTGAACGACTGGAAGAATTCAAGAAGAGATACAGAAAAGGGAAGCATTCTTTTCCCTATACAAATTTTGTGAAAATTTAATTGAATACATGTATGAACTCGGGGCTGTAGAAATTGAACATGCTCAGATGCCAGACGAGAGTTGATAAAGAACGAAAAACCTCCTGTTTCATTAAATATAAGGCAAATAATGCATTAGCTCGCGACGAAGATTGATGTCGACTCACAAGATGAAGGAAGAAAAGACAGGTCGCGATAAAGAGCAATTCCTCCTAGCGGGAGTTGTCGCGACATCATCATACATAGAGGAAATAATTGTCGTCAGAAGTTAAGGGACGCACTTTGTCCTAAATTAAATAGTTGATTATGTCGCTTATTAAAGAAATTTATGTCGCTACATCATTGAAATTCGCTAGGCCAAGTTTTTTTAAATTTTTGCTCTAATTTTAATAGATATACATAATTTTTCAACTTGCATTGAAGTCGCGACATGCCAATTTAATAAAACAATAAGTAGCCTACAAAAAACTTGATTGAATTAAAACTTGGAGAACTTCTTCCCACTTCCGCTCCACTCTCCGTAATAAAACCGTTCGTCCCTTCCTTCCGATTCCCACTGGAAAACCTAGCTCTCAAACTTCAAAGAAACTTTCCTTCCGCTTCAAATGGTCAAACCTCAAACCTTGTCCCTAACTCCGAGAGATCATGGGGAATATGTGCAACTTAAGAAGAAATCCAATGTGAAGAACTATCAGAAGAGATGCCCAATGTAAGCACCGAGGAGGCTCAGTAGCTTCAACAAATGCATAAGGGAAAGAAGAGTAAGAGAAAAGAAGTAGAAGATTTATCAGAGGTTTATTCCAACTGAAGCAGAAGCCACTATGCCAACAAGGGGTTCAGAGCAAAAGAAGATCTCAAAAACCCTATTACCCCTTTCAAGGAGATGATTGCAAAGAGGTCGGGAAACTTTATAGTCATCAAAAATCAAAGCACAGTTAGTTGGTGAAAGAATTTTAATTCAATCTCAGAAAGGTGGAAAGACAACACCGGCGGTTCGGGTCGGAGGAGTACGGTACTATATCGAGCCAAGGCCATTAACGGCCTATGGAATGGCGTACGCATGGTCCAAGTTCAAAAGCTCTAGAAAAACCCAAATTTTGAAAGACGCAAAAGCCACTGACGGGAAAGCACAACCGAGGACAAGTGGAAGGAGGACCAAAACCCCCGAATGGGAAGCCCCACCGAGGAGGCCAGTATGGTTCTATTTCTTAGCCTCTGCTTTCGGTTCCAAACCATGGGAAGCATGTGTGCACAAAGTGAGGAGAGCAGAAGCAATACGCCGTATGCTATTCGAAGGTGTTGTAAGCTCAATGTAGGAGTAGTAATTGAAAATTCTATAATGAGGGGTAAATTTCAAGTAGCTGAAATAAGAGAGGGATGATCCCTCTCACCCAAGAACACAATCGTTTATGTTTAAAGGCTGGGGTGAAGGGAGTCTGGGAAGAAGAAGAAGAAGTCCCTATTTGATATCACCTTCCCACCAGCTGTGAGTGAGCAAGGACCGTAAACCAAAAGAAAAAGGGGTGTTGATTGAACAAGAGAAGAAGTCTAACCGCAAGATAAGAAGAGGAAAACCCAAACTCCTCCTCAAAATAATACTTCACATTTGCACAATGCAAGGTGCAGATGAAAGAAGCCCCCAGATTTCTCCATCCTCTTAGCTGGGTTCTCCCCTATGCAAATTGCAACATTCGTAGAGCAGACAAAAAGCTCAAGGGGGGAGCACAAGAGAATAATTGATAATGGGAGGCCTCAATGCCATCCGTAAGAAGATGGAAGACAGGAAAAGAGGAATGTGCAACAAGAATTCGGAGGGAGCGAGAAAAAGAGTTAAAAAGAAGAGATCAAAGAATGGTTAAGAATCGAAAAGAAGAGAAGAACGTATGAAAGAGGTTCTTCTCGCTGAAGAAAAGAGAGAGGACTTCAAGAAAGAAATGAAGGAAAGAGATCGCGATCTCTATAGAAACTCAAGTCAGCTCGCTTAAATCTCTTATAACAATCAGTTTGAGCGTGATTCTCGGGCCTCCTAACCATCACATGAAGAAAGAGGCGTACAGAAGCCAAATCGAGAACAACAAATAAAGGACTAAATTTTTATACAAGTCTCTACAAAGCATTTTGAGAATAAGTCGGATGATAGAGACAAGAAGCAAAAAGGATGCTGAATCCTACTGTAGAGAGAGAATGGCTAGAAAATTTGGATTTGTTTAACAATCTTCTTCCAAATTTTGGAAATAATGACGGAATGGAAAACATAATGAATGCCTCGGGAAGAGACAAAGATGAGCTAAACAAGAAGGTCGGGATCTCTCCAACGAGATCTTTCATTGAAGATTAAGTTGAGAAGGAAACTAAGAAGAGAAATGAAATTCCCTCCATTCCCAGCTCATTTGAATACCCTAGACCTGGATCCCCCAAATATCTTTGCTGCCTCTTCCAAAAGAAAGAGATAGACTTCTTCCCAAACTGACCTCCTTTAATCTCCAAAGCCCATACTGTAGTATTCAACATTTGCAATTGAATCAGTAATAAAATGATAAATTTGAATTGAATTGTTGTGTTACTTTGGTTTGTTAAATTTTATGTTGTTTTGTGGTTGCATAGTTGAGAAAATAAAAGTAGGAATTAGTTCAAGAATAAACTCGAGATGTAATAAGTCGAATTGAATGAAGCTGCTTAGATTAGAAACAAGCTGAAATGCAGAAAATCAGAGATTACGGGCCAAAGGAATATGCTTAGATTGGAACACAAATGTGTAAGTGACTTAAGTCTAACTGATAAATTCAGAATTGAGGAAGGTGGCTATAATAGAAGGAACAAAAACAGATTTTTGAGTTTGTAGTACGAACAAGTAAGTCAAGGAACTCCGGTTGGATATCAATTAATTCTAACTACCATCAACAAAAATGAGTCAAGGAAATCCTATGGTTAGTCACAAAACTATTTAATCCAAATTCTAGAATTTGGGATTGCGTGGTCAGCGAAACTCTAGGTGATACATTTATGGACAAGAGATGATACAAAGATTCTTCGATAGTTTGGAGCCATTCTAGCTATCCTTATTCATATGTCGATGTATATACCTTAGTTCCAGAAATTGAGCCAAACAAGCCTATTTTTCAAAATAAGCCAATGGAAACCCCAACCCATCCTAAAAAAAAAATCAATCCTTCAAGAAAGAAATATATGATTACCTGTGAATTCAAGGAGGAAGAAAGAAATGAAGTTGGGAGAGTATGTTTTTGAGAAACTCAAAAAGGGAGTGAAAAGAAAAGGCAAAGAGCAGAAAATGCAATAGAAAAGAAAGTTTATGTGATAAGTTTTATCTGTGGCCTAACTCTCTTGAACAATTAGTTTTAGGTGTTTCAACACCTAGTACCCTAATGCCATCTGGTATGGGAGCTACTAACCCAAAGTTTGTTAAGAGTGTTAGAAAGCCTAAAAAGGTAAAACATTGTACTATCCCTGAATGGTGACAAACAAAGGAAATTTCCCCAGCTTGAGTCGAAGGAGAGTCAGGGCATAAGGCTCGAATTGAAGCAAACAAAGAAGATGTTCCAAACATGAAGTTTAGGGGAGTTATTAAAAGAAACTACAAGAAAGAAAGGGCAGTAGAGGAGAGAAAAGGTTCAGGGTAATCTTAACCTAAAAATTCCTTCCATCCTACCCATTACCCAAGCCTAACAATATAAGCTCAAAAGACTCCGACATCTTGAAGGCCGAATTACTCACATTAGTTGGAGATCAGTATGAACAACAAACCTATGGGAATTTGGAAAATATGGAAACAATCAAACTCGTGAAGGACTCTTAAAGGAGGTAAGGACTCATTATGAAGAGGAGAAGGAAAATAATTTATTATCCAACAAGATCTAATGATTATGTCAAGCAGAAATACCAACGTTTTTAGTTTTGATATACTATTATAAAAATTAAAAACTAACTTGAATCGACTTGAAGCTAGATGTACGTAAAAACAATGCATTCTTTGTATTTCAATCAAGTTGGATCGCTATCGGCAAAAGAACAAAAATGTCCTTTGTTCTGAGGACAACAATTCTTTTTTATTCGCTTCGAGGACAAGCAAAATTTGTTAGTAGCTGATGAGCTTGAAGTCATCCATTTTAGTCCATTTTTCTGATCTATTTTTATTTAAACAAGTCTGATTTATGTGCAGAATTATGCTAACCAAACTGTTAAATGACAGGGAATTCAAGAAAAAGAAGAATTTTTGCATAAAAGGAAGCAGAAGGTGGATGAGCGTTAATGACATAATTGCAGATTAGCAAGTTGCAGCAGAAAAGACAAGAATGAAATAGTTGATGCCGTGGAAGTCTTTACAACAATCAAATGATATCCAAAGTTGCAAAGAATGTAAAACTCCACCGAAACGGAAGCTTAATTGAAGACAAGGCGTGTCGAGCGTTAAAGAAACCTAAAGTCAAGCAACTAGAATTAATGAAGAAGAAGACATGATGTCGCGACACCGATGCAACACATCAACACCGAATTAGAAGCTACCACGCATCAATATGCAGGAGCGAAGTCACGACAAGACGTACCAAGAGAGAAGGTCGACATCGAAGATTGAAGGAAATTACAGTCGCGATAAGCAGGATCACAAAATTGAAAAGCAGGTGTATGAGGACTTCAACTGTATTAGAAAGATGTCACGATAACATCGCCATGTCGCGATTAAAGGTCGATGTCATGGCGATGAGGTCGCGACAAGAGAAGAGGCTTGGAAGCTATGACAGCTTGAAAAGATTGAACTGCTAGATCGGCAAATATCGCGACAGAGGACCTGATGTCGCCACACAAAAGCGCAACCAGCTGGAAGCCCCAGAGACATAAGTCATTGCCGCTGGAGAAGACATTGACGCCGCGACATCAGAACGCACTCAGCTCAAAGTTGCAGCGTTACAAAGTGATGTCGCTGGCCAAGACATTGATGTCGCGACATCAGAAACACCGCACTGAAGCCTAAGACTAAAGTCGATTGCCGCTGGCAAGATATCGGCGTCGCCATGGCAGAGACTTGCTATCAAGGCTGCGTAACCTAAAGTTGATGTCGCGAATAAGGATCGGCTATGTCGCGACATCAGAACGCAACGCTTGAAACCCGTGGAGCTATAAAGTGATGTCGCTGAGCAGAGGATCAACACGCCTTCTTCGACATCAAAGACCCACTGGGCTTGAAGATTGCGCTCAACTCGATGTCGCGACAAGGATTTTTAGCTCGACTGAGCAAGAATAATGGGCCACCACTCGAAATCCACAAAAGACTCCGCATTGGAATTAGGCCCAACTTCAGAACCCTATAACACGGTTTCATAACAACAAGTAAATGCACTCTGCGACTTGAAAGAGAGAGATATATAATAAGGCCTCTGTATTTTTTATTTCTTTTCTTTCTTTGTTTTCGTTTTTTTTCTCATTTTATTTTAGATTAGATTAGTTTGTATTTCGCTCTAATCTGATTTGAACGTTAATGTAAAGGATTGAGCTTAATGTAGATGTATATTTCTTAAAATTACCACCGTTGTTTGAATTCCAGATAAAATTCGGGTTTTCGAACACCTAGTTTCGATTTAATAAAGGTTTTTGATCACAGTCATCAGATGGTATAATCGCAGAATTTAGAAACCCGCCCCATTGAATTGACGCATGTCGAAATAATCTTTCCGCAAGATTTCATTCATACAATAACTCTCGGGATGTTAAAATCGACGGTCGGTTTTTCGTGTTCTTGGAATTGATCCCACCTCGCCACTCCATAACGAGGTTTGCTTCAAATGATTTCCGTGAGGCCCTCCTCGGGTGACACAGAAGGCATTCCTAAGAGCAAGAAAACAATTTCGGGAAGGTATTTGAACCTGGTAAATTGCTGATCTAATGCGCCCGTTTTATTTAAATCAATACATCCTCTTCGCTTGTGAACTGAAACGAGTCGAGCGAAAGAAATTTAAGTAGGCGAGAGCTCAATTCAATTCGAATAAAGGAATTCGATCCCTGTTAGCAAGGATCTAATCAAGGAAAGAGTAAGCTATTCTAATTTTAGGGTGAGGAACCGCAAGATAGTGCAACCTCAGCAATGACTAACTTGAAGGAGCGCCTGTATGCAAAATTCATGTTGTGGGTAAGAAGTATTGAGAAAGAAAAATACCCGTGAATTGTGGCAACTAGTTTTAAAAGTAGTTATTTCCACCTCGTGTTGAGAGAAACAGTTAAGGTGAGATGATGAACTATGTGGTATGGAGAGATCCAGTCACACTATATTAATCCTTGACTAGATTAAAGATCTCGTAGTTCGAAAATCAAAGATGCAAAGACATCAGAGGAATTCGATTCTTCACACACAACATTATTCAATGTTTTCTTTTAGGAGATAATCGGGTAGAAATCTAAATTTGTTATTTTGATATTTCAATATTCACTCATTTATTGTTTATTCATTTTTCTTACATCATTCATTTCAAGTTTTCAAAGCTAAAATTTATTATCAGATATCGCCCAAATAGTATGGAGCTTGGGTGAAGTGTAAGAAGCTGATTGAAAATTTTAGATCCCGCGATCGATATCCGGACTTAAATCCATTTTATTACTTGTTTAATTGCAATTTGCAAGATACTAGATCAAACCACACGAAATGGCTTACTTACAAAATATCTTTTAATCATGATACTTAAATAAACCACACTCAAATTTAATGGTTTTATTTACTCCAGTGATTAGATATAGAATCCAGTGATAATGTCATAAATTCGCAGACATCACATGGTCCAAATAACAAGTTTTATGGCGCTGTCGGGATTGATAATAATCTTTTGCAATTGTACATACTCGATCCAAATAATACTTGCAAACTGAAAATACAAAGAAATAAAATATAAAAGAACTCCTTAAAGCATCAATACCGGGTTTAAGGTCCCAGTTAACCTATAGTCCTCGGGTCCCTTTCCTCGTGTTTGAGAGGATGACCTATAGTCATTTCCCGAACCGGATCTTTGTTTAGCTATAAAAGCCGAACCCTAATAATTTTTCCTTTTGAAAGATGGCATTTAACGAACATTCATAGTCCCAACAAGAAAAGTTACCTCCCTGTACTCTCATTATCCCTTGGCGGTTGTCTCAAGCATGTTCAGAAAAGGAGAAAGTGAGGGAAAGTGGAGAGAAAAAGAAAAGAGCGGGAAACAGGAGAGTTGAAAGCTTCTCCCAAAATTAATTGATTAACTGATCATTCTACAAAGGTTTTTTGGTTTGGGATTTTTATAGCCAACCTCATACAAAATACCAAAAACTAAAAGCAATTATCATAATGAGGGCAATTTCGGAAGAAAGCCAAACGGGTGACAAAAAGCAAAAACAAACGGGCAGCATGATGAACAGTGGCAAAAGCTATGAATAGTGTCATGAACATGAATAGTGCGCACAGGAAGCTAATTTTGCAGGTGCTCCAATATCCTCTATTTTCGCTTCTTCTTCACTCGTCTCCGATCCAATGCCGAGTTTGGACTCGAATTCTTCTCGTGTTTGATCGCACTAACAATTTTGGCATAAATAGCTTACAAAACTACAAATTTACCACAAAATGCGATCGCAGAATAATGTGACCTTAATGTGCAAATCGGGTTAATTACGTTGATTAGTACATAAAAGTGCTCAAAATCTATAATAAATGTGGTCTTAAATAGCACTTTTGAGTACTAATCACACTCTTAATCCCACACATTGCTAGTCCCTAGCAATGAAAAAGAAAGAAAGAAAGAAAGAACATACTAAACAAAATCAAAATTATGTTCAAAAATTATACTAAAAAGGTTGTGGATGATTAATGCTCAACTTAAGTAAAATCATCAAACCCTGGGTCTAAATAACTATCTCAGGATAATGAATGCCATACAAAATTGAGTATCAAAGAGCCTCAATCTCATGAGTCAAATCAAACTTCCCACCAAAATCTAAGTGTTCATTTGATCGCCAACAATAAACTCCGCCAAACGCACTCTCCCCCTAACCTAGCTACTGCCATAACCTAACATGCTAACCAACCTAAATAGATTAGGACCCACCCTTATTCCACAACTTTTTTTTTTGTGTTGTAGGGGTGTAATGATGAGGAATCGACCTCATCAAAGTCCATGTAACGGGGATCTACCGATGACTCCCAACCAATTAAGGCTTAGGGCGTAACTCATGAGGATCTTCGACCACTAACTCTTCAGTCTCACCCCTGACCCAAAATATCTTGGAAACCCAGCACCTATAACTTGCTAACCCACCCATCCACCCATGCAGATATTAAGTCGGTGGCCCCAACCGCTTGGCTTAGGGGCACCGGCTTTAAAGGCTTTCAATATATACCCCCCGATCGTGCTCTGTTTCAGAGCAAAGCGCTGCAATTTTTCTTTTCTTTTTCTTCTCACTTCTTATTTCAGAAGACACATCGTCTTTTCACGTGGGTCCCAACCTGGCTGGGGCCGTTAGTCAAATCTAAACTATTAGGGTAAGTTTTACAATGTTTATGAGGTATGCTTTTTCACCTCATTGTTGGAAACCTATATTGTGCTTAGTGTGTGGTTGGGCTACAGTGGAAGAAAAAGGCCTAAAATCAATAAGAATTCAACCAATCATTCACTTAACTCTTAATTTGTGCCATTAAAAACTCCCTTTTATAATTTTGATTTGCCTGCAGTGTAAATAATGATACCGCAGATGAACGGTTTCATATGAATTGCAACATGAATCTATGAGAGCTCACTTAATCTACAAAGAGGCTCAGTTATTCCATGACAAGAACATTGTTAGGAAGACCTTGAACTGATCGTTGTTACTGACACCACGTCACATGTTTCCGTGTAAACCTGCCGAGGTGACTGCCCCTTCACGGCCAAGGTAGTTTTTTATCCATATGGCGCAGTGGAGATTGAGAACTCGGAAAATGGGAAAACCTTCAAAGTTAATGGCCAGTGCTTAAAGCCATTTCTCGAGAACTTCAACCGTCAGGAGAGTAGTGAGGAACTGGTAGATTAGCTCTACCAGGATGTTCCTTCAGAGTAATTTCTCTCCTACCTTTTTGTATATAGTTTTTCTTTTTCTTTCTTGCATTTTTTTTTTCCGCTTAATTTGATAGTATTTTAAGGTCTACCTTTATTTTTTTTTTTTTAAAAATACAAAAACATTTAGTCTCGCATTTTAACTCTTGCTTCTTCGGGGGTGTCTGTGTACTGAGGACAATGCCTTCTTCGCGGGAGCAAAGGGCACACTAGAGCCAATTATGCGCAACATGTTATGCATGATGTAAATTTTCGATTTGCGCTCTTTGGGTTTGGTACTATCTATGATGTATAAATTACGTGACTTTATGTATGCACTCCACATAGTCTCACTCAAGACCTACACTATAATGCATATGCACAAAACTTTTAATTCCATTATCGGGACCATACGAATTCCCACCTGGGTTTCTAATCTATGTATCACCTCATTTATTCACTACACAAAGCCATTGATTTTTCGCCTCAAGCTTCATGTTTTACTTGCTATTGCTTCAAAATTCAGGCATTGTTTTAGCATTCCTTGTTAACTCGTATGTATCAGTACTTTTGTGAATACCTATACGTAATTGAAAGATGATTTTAGGCCATCATTTTTGTGTTACACTTCGAAATCATATTGAGTTAACCCTTTGCACCCACCTTGAGCCTTGAATTACCAATTCAATTCGACCCTTAGGATCGTGATCACAAGAGTACATTGGACCCCAAGGTAAGCGTGAAGGTGTCAAGATAGTGTAGTACACAATTCACACCACAAGATGTGCTGGACAGTATGAAGGTGGAAAGAAATTTGAGCAATCCCGAACCCGAGATGTGTGGCACTCCAAAGTTCTATAAATTGGTACTGTTGTTTAAAAAAAAACAAAATAAACAAAATAAAATAAAATAAAATAAAAATAAAATAAAACAAACAATGACAAAGGGTACCCGCATTCACCTTACCCGGGTACCTGGCATCACCTCCAGACAATGCTGGTAGTAGCATTGGCATCTAGCATCACTTATCAAGACCGCGACTACCTTAGACACAGCTGGTAGTAGCATTTTGCATTTCCGTGATACCACACTTACTCGGTACCTGGCATCACTCTCAAGCGCAAAAAATCGCGCAGCGCTTTAGTACCGGTACCACACTTAATGCACCGGCACTGTTCATGCGTGAATGGTTTCTATTTTGTGCCTTCTCCCCAAGAACCTCTTCACATGTCCACTCTAACTCCTATATAAGAGAGAGCCCTAACCTATTCTTTTCTCTCTCTCACCAAAGCAAACCCTAGATCACAAACATTCTTCAGTTGTTCCACCGCTCGATCCGATCCTCCGCTCTTCACCGACTTGCAAGCTTTCGCCCTCATCTCTTCGAAAGATGTTTGGAATGGATGTTCATCAGGTCAACATGGATTTGGTTGGTTATCGTGGTAGGTGGTCTGCGTTCTCGTTACTTAGGGCATCCACAACGGATGCAGATGGGGATGAAGACTGATGAACTCCACAAGTCTGATAATCGTTGGGAGATGTGCTATTGGGAGACCATTTTGTGTATTTGGGTTATTCTCACAGATTCGCTATTTCAAATATATCTATGGCAAGATCAAAATATCGGAAAGTGGAAAGGTCTCTAGTTTCATGGGAGGAGTTATGAAACGAAGGCCGATATCACGTATCATAAAGAAAGGAAGGGGGAGAAACGAAAGATTCTTCATCGAGAGCGAGGAAGCCAATAAGAGCGAAGATTTAAGAAATTGAGGCCATGTTTCACGAAGCTCGACCAGAAGGGAAAAGTGGGTCCAAATAAAATTGAGTGCTTTTGGTTTCATTGTGAGCGGAATGAAAATTGACACGCTCTTGTTCACCCATCCTATTCTGGTCAGTTATTCAGAGCAAAATTTGCACTTTGCTTGGTGAAGAGGTAAAGGGTATTTACCGATCATGGTCGTAAAAATTCTATTCCACTCGAGAGAAGATCATATCGTAGACACTTGTTTCGGAGACTACTATTTCGGGGAAATAGTTATATCAACCTGACTCGAGAAGTTTAATCGCTACCGCGGTCCATTCCGCCACACATGACCGACTCCAATTTCGGGCCACATGTAGCTGACGCCGCCTTGTTTAGAATGCCATGTGCACCAACCTGTACTCATGGGAAGTTTTGTGCGTATGAGTTCATTCCGGAAATTAGTTCGAGTAGCGATTGTAATGAACAAAGTCATTCACAATATGATCGAGCCGAAGGGAAAAGAGAAGCTGCCAAGCAAGGAATAAATCCGGGCCAGATGAGGTAATGACTGAAAATCATTGATTATGCCTAGTAATATGGTGTGTTATGAGGGACTTTCTCATGTCCCCCAACTGAAAACAAAGATATCCCATTCTGACTTTAGTTACAACTGCAGCCAGATAAGGGACAAATAGTTAGAGAAAAAGAGCTCTTCCTGCTTAGCCCATCTACAACCATATAGAAGCAAAAGTCGAGCCGCTTCCACACGGCCTCGCCATCATATTCCCGCTATTTCTGCGGCTTCATCAGTCAAGCACCATGGTCTCCACCCATTTAGTACACTTCGAAAAGGATGGAGCCGAAATCAAAGGATGGTTCAAGTGCATCCTGGGAAAGCAGATACTGATCACAAGCCTCCAGTTTAAGAGTCAAATCCTCATTTCCAGGAGATACCACTATTGGAGATGATCCTCCTCCTGACTAGGAAGGGGACTCTGAGGAGCTAGATGACTGTGTGGATGAAGACGCATTCTCTTTTACCGATGATGGGGAGGATGTGGAGTAGTAGCATTGTGGGTTAGAATAGGGTGGTGTTGGCAATTGGGTAGAGACTGTTCCACGTTATGACTGCGCTACGTAGGGTGATCCTAATCAACAAATTTATATCCTAAGTTCCTCCTGTATTGCCGTAGTCGCTACCACAGGCCACTCCAGGTCAAAATAATATGGTATGTTCTTCTCAGCTAAACATCGGGAGGAACTGCATGGTGAATTTCATTTGATTTTAAGGTGGTGCATAAAAACAAGGTTGGTGGTTTGTAAACCGAAAAGAAATAAAATAAATGTAAAATAGAACTCCTCAAGTATCACACCAGTTTAAGATCCTAGGCTAACCGAGAGGTCCCCGGTTAATTTCGCCGAGGATGACATATGGCTCCCGCCTCCTCGAACTGATCTTCATTTGGCATTAAAACCTAAACCCTACTACAATTTCTTTGATAGAAAGCATTTATTTAACATTTATGGTTCCCTACAGTTGAAATTGTATTCTTGACTTTATCCTGTAATGATTCGTAAAGGTAACTAATGAGTATCAATGGATTCAAAAAATAAGAATCCAATGAACCCTAAAAGATTACTATATTTAATAAAGTGGATGCACTCATATGAAAAACCTAGCCTCTAATCCCACTCGGCTCAGAATGGCAACTAATGGATATTAGTGTATCTAAAGCCAAGAATACACTAAACCCTAAAGCTTGCCAAGCATTACACAAAGAAAGTACATCAAAAATATTTAAACCTAGAGTTGAAAGTTTGGGAACCAAATGACAAAACCCGTCAGAAAACAGTGGGGAACCACCAACAATTTTAAGATTCACCCCAAAGAACTCTTTTACTTCAAGATGAAGTGGTTTACGCTCATCCTCCAAGTTGTCATCTGAGGGTGTTACAAACTAATAGTGCGGAGAGAAAGAGGAGAGAGAAGAGAGGAAATCAACAAAAAGTCGCTATGCACTAAAGATTAAAGTTAGGGTTACAAATCTATGTTGGGTTTTTAAGAGCCAACCCAATGTGTGAAATGACAAAAAGACCTAAAATATGAAATTACAATAGGGACAAAGTGGTAATTATACAAAAATCCAGGTCGTTTGGAATCGTGATCAATCAAAGGCAAAACTATTTTCGCTATGGTGTTAGTGAAATTTCGCTGCTAGCGAATCACAAGAGATAGCAAAAATGGAAAATTTCGCTATCTACACACTTCGCTTAGCTAATAAATTCTACAGCCTAGCTTAAAAACACCGCATAGCGAAAATTTGTATTTTCATTTGGCGTACGTGAATTTTTGCTATCATAGTCGAAAATTCCAAACAGAGTTTAATCTTGGCTTCCTCGTTCACTGCTCCATTGATTCCTCGCTTCATGCACGGCCGCTCCACTCCATCATACAACCTGCTGCTTGCCATTTTTCTTCAATTTTCTTCCTGCTTTGAAATTCTTCATTCCTCGGGTCACAACTGGATATGAGACCATATGAAATTGGTGAAAATCAACCCGACTTTGGTTATGATTGATCGACACAATAATTTGGCCTCCACCTCGCAAAACTACAAAAACAAATTTAATGCAATTAAGTGCAATGTGGACCCGATGTCAGAATCAGGTTAATTATAATAATTAGTACACACAAAGCGCCAAAACCTATTAAAAATAGAGTTCAAAATAGCACTTTTGACACTAATCACACCCTTAACCTACACATTGCTAGTCCCTTAGCAATGAAAGAAAGAAAGTAGTAAAATACATATATATAAACTATAACAAATAATCGTCACAAAAATGGTACTTTAAAAAGGTTGTGAATGAGTAATGCCTAACCATAAGCAAAATCATCAAAGCCATAGTTCAATCACTATCATGAGAGAATGAATGCTATAAAATTGAGTATTAAAAGAGCCTCTTTCTTTGGTGAATCAACTTAAACTTTCCCAATCAAATCTAAGTGTTTTTGCTTGATCGATTCAACACAATCGGTCAACCGCAGACTCCCAACCTAGCTACTACCACAACCTAGCATGCTAACCAACTTAAATAGAGATCAAAGACCACCTCCTTATTCCACAATTATTTTTTGCGCTAGGTGCAATGCTGAGGAATCGACCACCAAAGTCCATGTAACGGATTCACGCTGACTCCCCAACCAATTAAGGCTTGGTGGCACCAAGTCATATGATCTTTCGACCACAAACTCTACAGTGTTTCACCCCTGACTTTGTAAATGATTTCGAGATTCCAGCACTACAACTTGCTAAACTCCACCCATCCATCTACATGTATCGAACACCAAGCTCCGTGACTACCAACCAAAGGATAGCTGGGGGCACGGTTTTAAAGGCTTCTTCGCCATATACCCGACCGTGTTCGGTTTCAAGGCAAGCGCTAAATTTTTATTGTTTTTCTTTTCTTTCTTTTTTTTTCTTCTTTCTCGCTTTTTCTTCTTTTCTTTTCTATAGTCCTAACCTATTAAAGGCGGTCAATGAAACTAGGTAAGTTATGCAAAGTAAAGGAGGTTGCGCAGCTTTTTCACCTATCATCAAAACCCATCGTTTCAGCGGTGTGGTTAGCTAAAGGTGGAAGAAATGTCGAAATCAATAAGAATTCAACTAATCATTCACTCAACCAAGCATGGAATCAATCAGCATCAATAGAATTGACAAAGTTTAAATTTTCCAATCATAAAGAAGGGAAAAAACTTCACAAAAAAATTTTGATTGTAAAATCGTTCGATTTTGAAAGTAAGTTGTATAGTATAACATCTTTATAGAAAGGGGACCCAAGAAGCCACTCAAACATCACAAATGGGCTTGAACAAAATAATAACAAAACATAATAGTGCCACTTCCTTTGCTAATCCTCCCAACCCAAACATCTCTGTCCGAAACGGGGCTCCTGATTGAAAAATTAGAGAAGGAAGTGTTACCTACTTGATGAGATGTGATCATTTCGATAGGAAACCGCAAGCTTTCCATCGACACTTATTCAATTCCGTTTATTTCAAATAAATGCTAGAGAAGAAATAGAGAAAAAAAGTGACCAGTTGGAGAATTTTAAATACACTTTCATAATAAATCTCAAAAAATGTTCTTCCGCCATATTTGATCTCTACACTCTAAGCTTCCAACGGTACCAAGAACGCCTAAAACTGAGCTCAGATTTAAAAAAGCTGATGAATAAACAAAATCGGGAGTGACAAACAAAAGCCTTTATAAATGGAAAATTCTCAAGTGAGATAAAAGTTTCATAAACTCTCTTCTACTCATGTCTAATAGCTAAATTTTTGATTTTTGAATTTTTTTTTTTTTTTTGAAAAAATCAAAATAAATAATTAATAAATAAAAATAAAAATAAAATAAACATTTTTTTAAATTTTTTAAATTTTTTTAAGAGACAAATGTTTTTTTATATATAAAAATAAAATAAAAATAAAATATTTTTTTTGAAATAAAATAATATATATTAAAAACAAACGTTTTTTTTTTAATATATAAAATATAAAATAAAATAAAATAAAATAATAACAAAATTGGAAACACTGCAATAACTCATTCCGTAGCTTTAAGGCACTATTCCTAAGAATCCATTCGCTAGTTTAGTCTAAATTTCGCTTAGGTAGCTAAATTCTGATCCAATTTTCGCTATAGCTTAAATTTTGCATTACAATTGCGAAATTTTCGCTATAACAGCGAATTTTCGCTGCTCGCGAAAATCCCCTCGCTGCCCGTATCGCTTTGATCTTCCATTCAAGCCTTCAAATTGCATTCGCTTCAAAATTTGCACACAACCGTAAAAATTAACAAGAAAATTAGGAAAATTGCGTAGAAAGCAAAATAATTAAAAACATAAATTAACTAAAATTAGAGAAAATTAAAAGAAAATTAACGAAATCAAATATAAAATAATATAAAATAAAAATAAGACAAGAAAAATTAAAACCAAAAAATGAGTTTGAAATGCGAGGTTCGATGCTCCAAATCCGAATCGCACTGAACCAACCACTATGCCATGCGCATGCGCCGCCATCGCTTTTGATGGTGGCAAGGGCTTGCACATCGTCACTAATTTCTTGAATTTTTCAAAGATGGTCGATGTTGGTCGACTTAGCTTGGGAGCTGCAGTGTGGGCCAGGTGTGAAGGTGTAGAATATACACTTGGTCATTGAGGGGGCTACCGGGCAAGGCATTTGGTGGCTTGGGCAAGGGCAATGGATCTGTTAAATTTATAGAGCTGTAAAGCGATAAGCTTTTAGTTCCTCCCTTCTTCCTTTCCATCAGCCTCTCAATCAACAAGCAAGGATTTCTTCTTCTTTCTTCCATAGCCAAAAAGCAACACTTGATTCTGGGGCATCCTGCAGTTCCTCGGGAGCTTCTGCTGATTCCACTTTCAATTCCTCCCAGGCCGCAGCTTTTATCCCGCTCAACCAAATTGTTTCACAAGCACTTCCTCCGTGATTCTCCTCTTGATGTGAAATTCCTGATCAATTTTACTCTGGAACACATCCAATTCCTGGTTCAGGGAGTTTTCTATTGTGTTAGTTTCAAGGATTATTTGACAAATAATTGCCCTCGTTCTCTATGAAACTATCCACTATCATGCTCGTTCAGATGGCTTGCTCTCAACAGTGGGATGGGGTCAGATGTCAGCCGAGAAGTGGGGGCATAATATGGAGTGTTCAAAGAGGCGATATTGTGGAGGTCTTGGTTCCCATGAATTTGTATGATTCCCCAACTATGGTTGTAGGCACACATATGGTGAACTCATCCATTGGTCTCTATAGTCCTCATGGACCTATATTCACTGGGTTCATCCCCACAAAGTTGTCGACTTCAGGATCGGTTTAGAGTATAACCTCATAGACATGTATGCAATACAGTGAGTAGCCTGCCTTCTGGATTTTTGATCCACTGAGAAATTGATTCCCTACAGGCGGTGGCAACCTAAAAACAGTCCTCAAGAACAACTTTTTTTTTTTTTTTTAATAAAGAAATAAAACTAAGAAAATGACTGTAAAATAATAAAAGGAATTCACCAAGACTTCAGATGAGGATCACAAGTTCCATACCAAGCCAAATGCACTTAGGCACCATCCCTGCACTGGCGCCATTTTGATTCGTGTCATAGTAGGGTGATCCGAATCAACAAAATTTATATCCTGTTTCTCCTGCACGCCAGAAGCCGGAGCTAATACCAAAGATAGCGATCTGTAGTGGTCGAACATGGATGGGTTTTCTTCTGCATAAATGATTTAAATGAAATCAAAAACGGTGAATTTATTTGGATTTTGCTGCAGTGGTGATAAAAACAAAGGTCAGGTTTGCAAACCTAAAGAAATAAAATAAAATGTAAAATAGAACTCCTCAAGACACATCGAAGTTTAAGATCCTAGGCTAACCGAGGTCCTCAAGTTAATTTCCTCGAGGCAGACATATAGTCATCTCCCCGAACTCTGATCTTCATTTGGAATTAAAACTCAAACCCTAATAATTTTCCTTTGATAGAAAGGTACTTATTTAACATTTATGGTTCCCTACAGTGAAAATCTATCTTGACTCATCCTACACGATTCAGAAGTGGTAATTCAATGAGTCTCAATGGATCTAAAAATAAGAATCCAATGAACCCCAAAAGATTACCAGCCAAGTATTGATCAAAGTGGATGCACTTGCGCTGAAAAACCTAGCTCTTAACGTAATTCTCGCTGGCTCGTAAATGGCACCACGATATTAGTGTATCTAAAGCCAGAATACACTAACCCTAAAAGCTTGCACAAGTACACAAAGAAAGTACATCAAAAAGATTTAAACCTAGAGTTGAAAGTTTGGGAACCAAAATGACAAAACTTGCTGCGTGAAAAACAAGGGAACCACCAGCAGCCTTAAGATCTCACCCCCAACAGCCTTTTACTTCAAGAAGGAAGTGGTTTTAGCCGCTCATCCTCCAAGTCATTAACTCGAGTCAGGTTCGCAACCAAGAAAGGGAGAGAAAGAGGAGAGAAGAGAGGAACTGAAACAAAAGCTGCCGCATCAAAGATTAAAGTTAGGGTTACAAAATCTATAAGTTGGCTTTTTATAGCCAACTCCAATGTGTGAAAAATGACAAAAAGACCTAAAATATGAAATTACAATAGGGATGTAAAGTGGGTAATCATACAAAAACGAGGTCGCTTAAAAATCAAAATATCAAAATCGTATGCCTTATTCATGAATTTTCGCGAAGATAGCAGGTTTGATTAGCTAATAAGCTACTTAAGCTAGCGGTGGCCTCACAAAGAGATAGCTTAAAATGGAAAATTTTTATTATCTATTAATTAGTTAATGTAAATTTCGCTTAGCTAGCGAAAAACACGTGCATAGCTTAAAATTTGCTTTTTCGGTTATTATAATGCGTAATTTTCGCTTATCATAGCGAAAATTCCAACAGAGTTTGTTCTTGGCTTCCCTGCTCATCACTGCTCCATTGACTCGCTTCACTGGCCGCCCGCCTCCATCCTATACAACCCGTTGCTTGCCATTTTTCTTCAATTTTCTTCCCGTTTGAAATTCTTCATTCCCGGTTTGTTGAAATTGATATGAGTAATCATGAAATTTGTGAAAATCAACCCACTTGCTATGATTGGATTGGACACGATAACGGCCTCCACTCCTTCAAGTAAAACCACAAAAACAAATTTCTGAATGCAATAAGAAGGCAATAGGACTCAACATGTCAATCGGGTTAATTATAATAATTAGTACACAAAGCGCCAAACCTATTAAAATAGGGTTCAAATAGCACTTTGACACTAATCACGTTATGCCAACACCCGCTTTGCTCTCTCATAAGCCCTGGCTTCAGGTAGCCCAAGGTCATTACAAAGCTTGGAAAAAAGACCTTATTTTAGTTATGTTGATGTTCTCTTGACTTTTATGCATGTTAGTTTGCTTGGTTATGGTAAAATGTTTGTCGTGATAATGTAGTTCCTTTCGCTTGGTGGATCTCATTGCAACCTTTCTTTTCTCTCAGCCCATGGTCCTTATATGAGTCTTCGTTTTGTAACAATAGTTATTTTGTCCATGACTTCGAAAGACTATGGTATTTATTTAAGTTCAGACTATTGCATACTCTATCGATAAAGCACGTGCTCATTTTGCCTCTATGGAAACTTCTGCAATGCATAACTCGCACCTCAAGATTTTGTTGGAAACTCATAATCAAGATCAGTCACTCTTGCTAGACTATGTTGTAGGTTGGGGGTGTGTTGAATACATAAAGTGCAACATTTATGTAGGATTTTACTCCAAGCTCATGTTTTGCTCTCATTTTGGCATGTGTGCTTTGGATCGCTTCTCGCGCTTTGTGCTTATGTGTTTTTCGAAATCTGCACAATTTTATAGGTTGTGTCTCAGAGAATAAATGTAGGGATCATCATGATGATGCATACCAAGTGTCGAAGCCCCTAGGAGTGCTACTTGAAGAGGAGCAATTGCAGAGGCGAAAGTGTGGTACTGCATTTACTTATCGACATCGTACCCGCCACATAAAGGAGGTAGTGGTACCGTGTTTCAAATAAATCGGTAACGTACCACATGCAGCAAGTACTAGTACACTTCTGTACCGTACCACTTGTACTAGTACCTGCATCAACATGCAATCTTGCGGATTTGAGCGTAATTCAAATCTCAGGCAAGAGTACGCCGTCTCTTCACCATCACTTCGAGATCATGAGAATGGAATTTGAGCCCATCGAGGGGACAGAAGAGCGCTTTTATTCTCCAGGGTTTGGCTTGAACGGTTGGAGTGTCTCTCCCATATTTTGCGGTTTAGAGCAGAGTACTTATCTTTTCGATTCTAGTTTTCTAATTACTTGTAATCTTTCAAATGTTCATACAACTCGTATTTTCACGGATTTTGCTTTTGTTATCCCAATCTTACAATTGAAGTATTATTTCTCAAGCCACATTTATTCATTGTTTCTTATCAAACATGAATCGATTTTCAGTTTCAATGGAGTTCTAAACCTCCATGATAGGGTCCTAATGGTGGAAGCTCACCTCCATCAATGTAACAACCCTCAATTCCTCTTCTGGGCTTCAACGGGATTGTACGATGCTAAGCACTTGCTGGAAATCTAATAAAACCTTAGTTTGGCATCTTCTTGACAATGTGTGAACAAGAAACCCTGTGACACGCTTAAAGCTTGATCGCAAATGGAAGCAGAGTCCAAGTAAATCATTTGAACAAGGTTTCATATCGTTCAATCATTCTTTTTGTTTTAAAGAGCCTTAACATTACATCTTCCGTCAAGATCATTCATCAATGGCTCCTAGATGAGATTGTGAATACGAGGTGGGTATTACCCGATCAAGGTGGAAAGTGAAACCCAAGAACCCTATCATCTACCCTTTATTTAAACAGTTAATTTAATCGGGCCATCAATCAATCAACGCCAACCCTGGCCACCTTTGAATTCATATTCTTCGAGAGTAACTAAGGATCACCTAGGAAACCACTGTGGAAATGACCCGGACTCCCACAAGAATATAATGCCGACGACCCAGTTCCTACGCTTGGGATTATTTTAGCGTACGAAATAGATGAAGCAACACACATTCGAGCTCCCTAGGTGGGTAATCGCATTCTTCAAGCCTGATACTGGGTCGTGACACCCTATCCCCGGGGTCCTTGACAACTCCTGGCCAACTCGCGGAAACCGGTGGGTGTCGGATAACTCGATGTCACACCATCATGTCCCACGGTATCGGGATCCACCTAACAAAATAGTCTCCTATACAACCGAGGCAACAATACATCACATGACCTATCCAGCTCAATAGAGTACCATAATCGGTCATTCATGAGTCATGGCGACTCACTGGGCCCGATTCAACCATACCGGTAATACTATACATGCAACTATGTAGTGCTATGTGTTTACAAGATTTCAATTATACACCTTATACAAATGATATATTAAAACTAATCGCTCTAATATACATAAAAATACGGTCCAAAGCCACATCCGACTTTCTTCATATGCGCATTCCTCGAAAATGGTCACCACTTACACCCGAATTGCACTAAAGGTCTCACGACCTGGTGAGCAAAACCCAAGAGGATAATCTCCTCTACAAGGGCTACCCCCACCTAAGTGCTCATACAATGATTAAAACCAACCCATACACATCCAAGTGAAATGTCTATATGAATGTCGCATTATGGCGAATATTCATGCCCATCTCGAGTCATCGATTTAATTTCACACATGCCTATGCTGCGATAACCGTGCCACCGTAGTACCAATGACACACATATACCGAAATTTTACCGTCTCACTAGTACTCCAATGGCGCTAATAGCAACTAATCCCAGTCAATCTCGAATTCTATCACACAACTTAAGTCTATGGATAAATCATGACCGCTATCTTCTTTAGGGTAACAAACTTTCTGATCATGACCATGGTCTCTACGCCCATCTTCTAGGCTTTTCACTTCCTGAGGGGGTTAACGATCCCTTCTTGCTCGCCAACACATTATTTAGAATGGTTTTTATGTTTTGTAACGTATTAGACATCATTCAAAGTAATGAGCTCACTATCCATTCATCAACACACCGATGATGAATGACCATATCCATGTACACACACCCAATATGTTGATGTCCTTGTGCATATGCAATGGTAATAAATACAAATTCTCATGTTATACAAAAGAGGCACACTACATGGAACATTCTAATCAATCGCACTTCATGTCATACCGTGCAACATATATCACAAGCACAGCAAGTTCCATACATTTCATGCTCATCTTTATAGATATCATAGTATCATGCATATTAGCATTCATCAATACATGACTAAACAAGTAATGTCATATAGCCTTCCTTAGGCTAACTCATGGCAATCCATACCCAATACAATAGCTTACAACATGTCATGCAATGGTCATGTCAAAAACCGGCTATTCACATCGACATAACCAAATAACCTACACACTTGGTGTAAAACATAGATTTTTAGCAAGGTTGTGGACACCTAATTCCTTCCACAGGCACATGGAAAGAATCTTGACTCAATGGCCTTTCCATAGAGTCTAAGAACACCCCAAACGGTCAGACGAAAGATATGGTCAGTCCTCAAGTCGAGGCAAACAAAATAGGAAATGACCCTGTGTCCCACTCCACACTTGGTACAAACAATTCAACTTTCAGTAAGGTTTTCGTTATAATTTACCCTCCAAAGTCATATGGCTAGGTTCTTGACTCAATGAGCTTTTCATAGAGTCTAAGAACACCCAAAATGGAGTTCGAATGAAGACATTATGGCCTTTTCATTCAAAACTGGTCAGTTTACTCTTCTTACATTGGAAACAATATATGATTCCCGATTTCAGAGGTCTTAATCCATAATTTGACACTGGTTCTTTGTACTCATTTCAAGATACGGTTCTTAGGGTTCTTCTCCAATTGGAATCACCCAAATCGGATCACCGAAACTCAAGATATGGCCTAAACAACCGGGACTACTCAGTTTTCAAACATAACCAGAAATCGGCTCGAACATAGCTCCTTTGAATGCATTACAAGTCCAAAGTGCTTGGAACACCTGATAGACCTTATTCCCCAAGGAAATATGTTCTCCTATAAGTCTAGTTTACCTAGAAATTAGAATCACTCAATTTAGATGAGTGATGGCCAAGTTATAGCCAAACCTCGCCATGGGGTCTCAAACATACCAAACACAGAATATAGCCCACTTTGAATGCATTTCGAGTCCAAAGGGTTCTAATTTGGATAGACCTGGCTTCAAGAAGATATATTCCTCTTATAAGTCTAGTTTACCTATAAATTTGAATCACCAATTGATAAGGGATGGCAGAGAGTTATGGCTAAAACATTAGCCATGAGGTTTCCGAGGAAAAACTAAGGAAGCATCATTCTCCATTTAACACCACACACATGCCCTGGGATATAAATTAAACTGAGTATGATGTGCCTCTCACCAACGTGATTTAGAATACCGCCTTTTCTTGGTTTCCATGAAAACCCGAATCTTGGACCTTAGCGAAATCTTGTGGATTTCGGCACCACAACGAGTCTGCTAAGTGCAGGTGCCTTTAACTCTCAACCCGGCCGAGTTCGGACGCAAGAAACCTCATAAAATCGCCGAAGAAGCTTGCTTTTTTTCTCCCTCCTATCTCTCTCTCTCTAAAGTTTTGTCCTTGAACAAATTGTGAGATCTTTCCTTGATTTTAGATATTTCTTGTATTTATACATGAGACACGTGGCTCACATCGCGCCACGTGTCACGCTTCCCTGGTCCATTTTCGCCCTAAAACAATTTATTTTATCCCCATTTTAGTTCCATCTATCTTAAATGGACATTCTTTAAAAATTTGACATTTTTCAGGAATTTTGTAAAAATCTCGTTTTTGGGTTTACTCGACGTTCGTCGCCTCGAAATTCGTGAAAATCCGACTGTCTCGGAATTCAACGAAATTTACCTGGGTGACTAGATTTCGCGAGACGATTCCAAAGGTGAAGTCTGTTTCGTCATCTGAGATCTAGAAAGAATTCTAGAAAAAATTACAATTTTGCCTTTCCTAGCAAAAAGTCAAATTTCTAGGTTTTTTTCTTTTTTCCGGGTCTTACATATTTTTTCTTTTTCGAATTTTATTGGTGAGCATGTACGTATTTGATGTTATTGTGATAAAACTTATAAAAATTAAAATTTGATTTTATCAATTTCGAGATGTAGTACATAGAGTATGTTTTGTGGATAACAAATAAAGTGAATGATTTTCTTGATTTATGAAATTTTGAATCAATTTAAGAATTTACCACTTTTGATTGAATCATAAGTATGATTTGATGATGTTACATTTATTTTTTGTTATCACTGATAAATAAATAATCGTATATATGTGAATTGAGGAACATATATAAATATATATATGTATATATGTATGTATGTATGTATGTATGTATGTGATTAGTGCCCAAAGTGAAAAAGTTATTTTGAACCCTATTTTTAATAGGCTTTGAGCGTTTTTGTATACTAATTGTTATAATTAACCCAATTGGACACGCTCAGAGTCCCTATTGTACTGATCGCATTCCTGGGACTGCTTTTGTAGTTTTTGGCAGGAATTGAAGCCAAATCGTGGTGTCAATCCATAATCATAACAAAGTAGGGGTTGATTTCATCACTTCATATGGTTTTCATCAATTTTTAAGCAGTTTAGGAATGAAGAATATCGTTAGGAAGAAATGAATATAAAGGTGAAATAGCAGCCATAGAAGCAATGGAACATTAGCCAACATGTGATGAACAAGAAGAAAATTTTACACTGAAATTCTCATATAGCTTAAATTTTCGCTTATCGTAGCGAAAATTTCGCTTCTAGCAAAAGTGTTCGTCTCGCTGTAGTTTAAACGACTCCATTTTGGTTTTTCCTTTCTACCCTCATTGTATGCAGTTTTGAAGTAGTTAGTTTGGTAGTTCACTTTGACGCCATATAAGCCATTATAATAATAATCGTTGACCAAAGCTTGACTTTGGGAAGGAAGCAACACGCGCCCCCTGCTTTTTTGCCCTCATATTCTCTTCTCCTCTTTCTCCCTTTTCACAGTCAAACACCTCTTCGAGGATGACAACTCAAAGGATGTTTGGCTAAGGTCTCATATCCTCGACGAAGAGGGTCAAGTAGCTCGGGAAGTAAGTGTTTGCATTTTGTTCTCGTTTTTTCACGCAACAGTTTTGTCATTTTGGTTCCTAAATTTGCAACTCTGAGTTTAAAGCTCTTTGATGTACTTTCTTTGGCCAATACTTGGCAAGCTTTTAGGGTTCAGTGTATTCTTAGCTTTAGATACACTGATATCCATTAGTTGCTATTTACGAGCCACTGGAGGTAGGTTAAGGGGTTATATTTTCACTGTAGGAACCATAAATGCTAAATAAATGCTTTATATCAAAAGGAAAATTATTAGGGTTTTGTTTTTAAAGCTAAATGAAGAACCGGTTCGGGAATTGACTATAGGTCATCCTCCCCAACGCGAGGAAATGAACCCGAGGACCTCTTTGTAACCATATGAACCCAACCTAGCAACCCAACACTTCAAGGATTTCTTTTTACACTTTATTTTATTTTAACTTGTTTTTATTTCAGTTTAAAACCCCAAACCTCATTGTTTTTAACCAAAACCTGAAAATCCAAACAAATTCCACCATTTCGAGCCCATCAGGAATCATTTGGTACGAAGAAAACCCATCCCTGTGTTCGATCATAGAGCCACTATACTGCAGTAGTTACACTACGGCAGTAGAAGTAATTTAGGTTATAAATTTTGTTGATCCGGAACCCTATTGTGGCACGACCAATAAGCCGCTGTCGGGATGGTGCCTAAGTGCAAGTGATTTTAGCGCTGCTGAACTCAGGATCCACATCACAAGTGTCGGTGAATTTTCAACCTTTTTGTCTTTATTGTTAATTACCCCTAACAGTTCACTGTTAGATTGATTCAAATTTATACTGTCAATATACAATTTCTAGCTAACATTAACCTTTTTGGTAGCTTTGTTTTTGTTGTTTTCTTGTTGTTTGTGCTGTGGTCATAGCTGTTTATGTAGTGGGTTAGGAACACTGCAAGCATATTGGAAAGGCTTAGTGATTTAATTGAATAGGGTTGTGAAGTTAGTATACCTGACAATCAGATGGAGCCTCCACCTAAGGAGCAGCACAGTTAGCAGGGGGTGCAAAGAAACCCTAATGCCTATTGATCTATGAGGGATCACATACACCCACCCAGGTTGAGTGCACCTGTAATGACCCGCACCAAATAATACGAGTTTAAACACGTTTGACCAAGTTTGACTAAGTTTGACCAGGTTTGAACAACACTTGATATGTGGACCAAAGTTGACTTTTTCAAGGATAAATAGTTTTGGGTTTACTAAGACATCATTTCGTAGGCCTCGTCGATACGAGTTCATAGACTGGTCGAACGTCCAAATCCGACTTACTTGATAAAGTTATAACCCCTAGACTCTAAACGGCGTTGTTTTAACAAGAAACCAAACTGAGTTTTCAATTTTTAACCGAAGCGACCCTAGCCCCATATAAACATAACTTGTGATTCCAAAGGAAACCCTAGCCCCCAAAACACCTCTCGAGCTCCAAACCCTAGAAAAAGTTCTCCTAAACTCGCGGACCCGAGTCGGGTCGGCCTGACCACGTGCCGGAGATTGACAAAAGGAGGCACCACCGGCCACCACAAAGGCACGCGCCGGCCTAGGTGCCCACCACCGAACGGTCGGCCGTGAAATTTCAGCCAACCGACGGACGCGCCGGATCCGCCTGAGAAGACGACGATCACGCCTTCGGGTTTGTCACAGATTTTTCATTTTTCGGCCACTTCAGGCCACCCCATACCTCCTTTCCACCATTTTTGGACCCTCGAACTCATCTACGTGGTCCTTGCGATTCCTCACCGCTTGAAAGTTACGAAGAGAAACAAAGTCGGGCCGACGATGACCGAAGTTTTTCGCCACCACAAATGACCGTTGACCGCGTAATGGTACCAATGAGTTCCTGGTCTCTTGGGCTTTCCATTGATATGTGGTTTGTAAATTTTGGACATCGTTTGGTTAGTGTTTCATTTTTAGGTTGTTTCGGGTAATTACCGAGAAGTTTGGACTCAAATAGAGTACCAATTGGTCAAATTTGGAAAAATTGAAGTTGTATTAGTGAAATCGGGATGTTTTAGGAATTATCGACGGTTCAATTTCGAGAAATTAGCTCGGGTGAAAAGCCCCAATTTTAGGTATCTGCCTATAGGGCATTATCAGGTAATTGGACTCGTCTGAGTCCACTTGATGGTTTCATAGTTCTACCAATATTCTAAGGCCTTCGCATCCTAAGGTTGTTGGTTCAGTTATTAGAGCCTAAGCAGTTTTATCTATATTGCTTAATCACTACCTGAGACATCTCCACAGGGGAGCAGGACTGAGCGTCTATAGTCTGTGAGTGGTTTATATGTTTTTAAATGATTTGGGTTATTACATTGATATATCTATTGTGATTAAATATTATATATATATACTGTTTTGATCAAATGGTTGGTTGCATACAAATGTGATTATCGGTCTCATATAAAACAAGTTATCATTTCATGTGAATTTTGTCAACATTTTAACTATTTGGAAGTTAAATGGGTTCGTGGGATGAGTCTGTAGATGTGATACTTTGGGGGAATGTGGATTTGCTTCAAAACCCTTGAACAATTATTGTTTTGTGAAATGGATTTGAAATATATGTGTTTAAAAATTGGTTAAGGGAATATGGTCATTGAGGTATTTCAAATTTCGCTCGAACGGATGAACTAAAGATCTTCAATGTAGTTGATTGAGTTGTGGAAAGTAAATTCATAAATTCCTAACTTAGGATACGGCGACGTTGGAAAAAGTACACGTGAGTAGGGACATTGTGTTGGAGGTTATAAGGAGATGTACCATATTGTACCGGAGATTAGATTTAGTATTATATTAAAGTGCATTGAGATTGCCACGGTGTCGTGAGGTTGGTTACATCCAACGGTTATATGTTATTTCCACGGCCGTGAGGTCGGGTTTACCCGACGGTTTGGTATTCTAGGTTTGCCACGGTGCCGTGAGGTCGGTTTGACCCGACGGTTTGGTATTCTGGGTTTGCCACGGTGACGTGAGGTCGGTTTACCCGACGGTTTAGGATGGGTACATGGTACGGTACATCGTCGTTTATTCGGGTATGGTACATCGCTGTGCTTAGGTATAAGACATAGTGGTGTATATGGCATGGTACATCGTTGGTGTATATGGTGTGGTATATCGTTGGTGTATATGGTATGGTACATAGTTGATTTTTATGGTACGGTGCATTGTTGGTTTCTGAGTAAGACATACCCTTTTTAATAGTTATGATTATTGTATTTTCCATGATTAATTGTACAATATGACGTTTATATGTTTTATGCATCAAACTCCTATGTGGTGAATGAATTGTGTTATAAGGTTCTTGAAAATGAAGCCGCTAAATTATTGAGCATGATTTTCTTATTGTTGGGTTTGCAAAGTCAATTTTGTGAAATGTTTGTTAAACGGGAACCTTACAAAGGAGGACGTGGAGGTCTTCGAGAGACTAGATGTTTAAAATTAAAACATTATTTTCCTTATAAATTATGCTTACCCATTGAGATCTATTTCTCAATGCTTTATTGCTTTAACTGCTCCTAGGTCCCGGCGGTCGAGCCCACTGTACGGACATTCAACACCGCTCGCTTTATGACGCTTGTAGTACTTACCCATCCATCTCTGCCTGGGATTGTTGACCTATTTATTTTTATCTTGTAACCCTAAATTCGCAAATACTCTTAGAATGCTCACATTAGTAGTCTTAAACCTACTGAGTCCCTATCATGTATGTTGTATATGGACCTACTCCGATAGGGTTCGTCGTGCGGGATTTATCTATATATTTGAGGTATTTTGGTACGTACGCTGCTTATTTCTTCTTTAAAGGGTCCCTTTGTGCATTCCCTAGGGATTGTACAATGGAACTCCACTAGGCGGGACCACTCGGGGAACCCTGGAGGGGTATCCGGGTCGGGTCCTGTCAGCACCCTCATGCATAATTCCCCTTGTTGAGGAAGTGCCTATGAGACCCTACCTAGTGCCCCTGCTCCCAACCTTTCATGGTATGGAGAATGAAAATCCATACACTCACATCAAGGAGTTTGAGGAAGTATGCACAACTTTTAAAGAGGGTACAATTGATATGGAGTCGCTGAAGTCAAGGCCTTCCCATTGACCTCAAAGACAAATCCAAAATTGGCTTTAATTCATCATTAAGGCCAAGAACCATCAAGAACTCGGGCAAAGTCAGCAGTGCACTCCCGAATAAATTCTTCACAGTAATACAAGACCAATACTGGGGCGACAAATCTACACGCCAGAGCCCATGACAATGAAAGGTTCTATCAATGCTGGCAGAGATACATGGAAACCATCAGTGCATGCCCACACCATGGATTTGATACGTGGATGCTGGTGAATCATTTTTATGATGGAATGTCCCCTGCCATGAAACAACTGTTAGAGACCATGTGTGGAGGGGACTTCCTAAGAAAAAATCCGGATGAGGACATGAATTTCCTCAACTATTTAGCAGAGACCTCTAAGGCATGGGATGAGCCCAACCCCAGGGAAGCAGGAAGAATGAGGCCTACATCCAATTCAAGGGGAGGCATGTACTCACTCCCAAAAGACATGGAATTGAAGGCAAAGCTTTCTACCTTAGCTAGGAGGGTGGAAGAACTTGAGGGAAAAATACTACATGAGGCCCAAGCAGTGACTGAAGTCCCTCTACAGGCCAAGCTATGCTTCATTTGTCAGTCAACTGAGCATGTGGGTGAGCAGTGTCCTACCATTCCAGCAGAAAGAGAGATGTTCCCTGATCAGGCCAATTTTGTTGGTCAAAGCAAACCACCACCTAATGCCCCATACAACAATACATATAATCCCACTGGAGGAACTACCCTAATTTCTCGAAGCCAAATCTCAAGTATATGGTGATTAAGGTTTCGTGGTGTACTTAACCCTATATTAGATAGGTTTGAGTGCTTTTGATCATTAATCATGTCATTTATCCCAATTGAAGTGTTCAAGTCATCTTAGTAAATACTTATGCCAATTTGAGGGTGTTTTTGGTTAGTTTTGTAGACTTTTATACACATTTGAACTTCAACTTTTCACGTAAAATGATCGATCATGAGGTCGAATTTTAGTCTCACCATCAACAGTTTTCCAAAATCAATGGAAAACAAAGGCAAAGTGAAGAAAATGAGATGCGCTTGAAGATGACGAGGAATGTAGAACAAAGAAACAGTAATTTCGCAACCCGCTGGCAACCACTCGCAACCCTCTAAGGGAATTCGCAGAACAGCCAGTAATCTCAAAGACGCATTGCGAAATTCGCTAGGACCAATTCGCACTATGCACTGCGAACTCGCTTCACCGAAATCTCCGTTAGCTTAGCGTAAATTTTGCTAGCCAGCGAAATTCGCAACCCTAAGCAAATTCGCAACCCTTGCCAATTTCGCTTAACTCTTGCCATAAATCTTCGCACTAGCGAAATTCTCCTCAGAGCGAAATTTGCAGCCTCAGCCATGCTTTTGTAATTAATGCAAATCGTTTCAAACTTGGTGAATTACTCCTATCCTATAACTTAGCTTAGTTATTAGGGTTTCGGTATTTTTATACCTTGAGGAGTCCTATAAATACCCCCTATGTTTTGTAATAAGAAGAGAGGGAGGAGGAGGAAGAAAGACAAGTTTTCGGGTGATTTAAGTTTTCATTTAATGCTTTGTAACAAAGTTTGTTTTATTTAAGTTTGCTTTTATTTTCTCTTCTCTCTTCTTTCCTCTTTCTTCATTTTCCGCTGCCAAGCACACCTCTTGAAGATGATAATCAAGAGATGTTTGGCTAAGCCTCCTTCCTTTGAAGAGGAAGGAAGCCAGCCTGCGCAGGGTTAAGATGTTTGGGTCTCTCATGTACTAAAAGTTATGGAGTGCATTATGGCCCTTATCTTCAAAACCCGCTGCATAACATAGGATGCCATTGTCTCGGGCCAATACTCTCCATGCTTTAGATCCAAAGGCTTAGTGACGAGGTACCGTGGCTCCTTAGATGGTCCTTACTGGCCTATGAGGTAATATTCACATGCTAGTGGTTCTTCAAATTAGGTTAAATAACATTTGCTTTTATCGCTTTTGGCCAATACTTCCATGTTAGGTTCAAGGTTCTGAGAGATGCACTGTGATTCTTTAGATGGTCTTTACTAGCCTAGGTCAATACTCTTCATGTTTTAGGGTTCAAAGGTCGTGAGAGATGTAATCGTGATTCTTTAGATCTTTACGAGCCTCTAAAATGATAAAAGAATGTTAGGTTTTGGGTACAAAAAGGGGCCATAACTACATCCCGTGTTGACTCACATAGGAGGATAAAACCCGAGACATGGTTTGCCCTAGCTTGCCAAGTTAGTGACCTAAATCTTCAGCAATTTTCTTCATTGTTAATTTCCAGTTTTTAACTTTCGCTTTTGATAATTTCCTCGTTTTTCAAACCATTCCCTGCAATGTAGAATTCCAAAGAGTCCAAATAGAGCCCACTTTCATGCCCTAATGCAGCCATTTTATGAAGAAAACCCATCCCCGTGTTCGACCCTAGACTAATTATACCGCAGCAGCTTCGACTACGGCGCCAGGAGCTTAGTATATAAATATTGTTGATTTTAATTAGTCACTGTGGCACGTAATCAAATGGCTGCTCGGATGGCGCCCGACTACTAATGGTAAGTTGAAGAGTACTCTTGTGATCCACATCACAAGTGAAGGTAATCCTTTACTCTTGCATATCGCTGGCAAAGAATCTCCAGCTTCTAGCACTTGACAAGAACTCAGACCGATTCAAATTTTCGCTTTTTCATTCAAATATTTTACTTCTTTTGTTAGATTAGTTTTAATTTTCTTTTAGCACTCTTTTTTGTTAATTTAATTGTTGTCTCTACACTGTGTAACAACTGTGAATGCAACAAGTTGGATAGAGACACTTCCGTAGGTCAATAGGATTAGTACACAACCTCGACCTAGCTAGTGAGGTTAGTGCACAAACCGATACCACGGATCCTACACCGGCGGTAACAACAGAGCCAACCAGGAACCCCTATGAATCCAAATGCATATAGAACCACGAGGATCACATCCACCCTCCTAGAGTTAGTGCCCCATCCTCGTATCATTCCTCCCGCCTAAGATGTAGCAGCGAGTACCTTATTTGGTATCTCTACTCCCCATTACTAAGCAGTCATGGTATGAAAATGAAAATCCATACACTATTAGGGATTTTCGAGGAGGTTTGCACTACCTTCAAGGAAGGTATATGGACATGGATTTGCCGGGTTTCAAATGCATTTCCATTGACTCTAAAGGACAAGGCTGCGATATGGCTCAACTCATTGAGGCCTAGAACCATAAGAAATCATCGAGCCAAGTCGAATTCCTCTAAGAAGTTTTTCGGGCATCATAATATCACACTTGAAAGGCAAATTTATACCTTGCGTACTCAGATGGTGAGATTTTACCAAAGGTTGGGAGAGATTTATGGAAACCATCAGGCAACCACACCATGGGTTTGATGATGACATGGATGTTGGTGAACCACTTCTATGGTGGTGCGTCTCCGCCATGAAACAATTGCTCGAAATCAAGTGCACTGAGTAACATCCCGATTTAAGCTGGATTTTTTCGAACTATGTAGTCAAACCTCCAAAGCTTGGGATGAACCTGGGTCCTAGGGAAGTTAAGATTAGGCATTGTCCACCTAAGGAGCTAAGTACGATTTCCGAAGACATAGGGATAAATGAAAAATTGATCGCTTTAACTCAACGATTGGATGATTTGGAAATGAAAAATCAGCATGAAATGCAAACAGTTAATGAGTTATCTTCATCCCAATTTTCTTGCTTCAATTTTCAATCAAATAATTACCCTGAGGAGCACTGCCTAGAGAATGCCCATGCCATAAGTCAAAATCAACCACCCATAGATGCTCCATATGGTAACACTAATAACCCTAATTGGAGATATTGTCCAAACTTGTGCTGGAAACCTCAACCTCCCGTGATATGTACCTCAAGAGCACAAGAGCGATTCTACCACCACTTCACACCAAGAAGCACCCACCTCCTCTCCTCGTTGAGCAAGCCATTGTGAATCCGAGCAAGGTGGTGGGAAATTTTTGTGAGAGCAAAAAGGCATCAATGCTCATTGAACAAAAAAATTGAAAATGTAGAAAGCTCCGAACAAGAGAATACGGGGCTGGAAAGAAATTCTTAACCGAAGAATTGACAATTGCAGCATCCATAATAAGAATTAAAATCATCAAGAAGAGGCGGAGGTTCCTTCGCCCACGCTAAATCCAAGGAGTCCACGAACTGAGCTATTCCAGTGAACCTCCCCCAAAAATGGATGAAGTCAAAGCTGTCATTACCTTAAGAAGTGGAAAAGAGGTTGATCAGCCAATACCCAGGCCTGTTAAGGAAACCAGAAAAAGGGAAGAATTGGAGCCAGAACACATTTTCTTGAAGGAGGACTCAATGAAATACCGCATACCACCTCCATTTCCACAAGCACTTAGAGGTAAGAAGAAGGCATCTCGCCAGCGTGCATTTTAGAAGTCTTAAGGCAAGTGAAGGTTAACATACCTTATTGGACATAATCAACAAGTGCCTCATATGCAAAATTGAAAGATCTTGTAGCACCAAGAAGGGATTAGGCATGAGAAGAAAAAGCATTTCTCACTGAACATGTCGCTATAATTCAAAGCAAATACCTGGCCAAATACAAAGATCCCGGGTTCTCCCACAATTTCAAATGACACGGTGGAATTGCATAGAAAAGTCCTCGCTTTGACTTAGGAGCCACATGAAACCCCACGCCGTATTCGTATACAAGCATCTAGGTTTAGGTGAACTTAAACCTACCAACATCACACTATCATCATTTGATAGATCGCGAAGATCCCAAAGGGATAGTTGAGGATGTCTTGGTGGAAAATATTAGACAAATTCTACTACCCAAGAGATTTCAGGTGTCCCATGACCGAGCCAATTGCAAATGAACCAACTCATATGTACCAATTCACTTAGGAAGACCATTTCACATCGCAATGCAATCATCACTTGCCGGAATGGAGTCATGCAATTAACTTTTGGTAACATGACCATGGAGTTGAATATCTTTCATTTGAACAACAAACATGAGTTGCTAGAAATTGAAAATCAAAATTCTGATGAAATTGTTTCAAATGATCAATGTGCAGGAAAACAAAGTGCCCAGGAATTGCAGGGAGTGATCAGTCAGGGAGATGAAGAAATTTTGGTCTTGCCAACAACACCAACTGCAAGTCACCTGATCAATTCCAAAGCCAATGCTAGCGACCACATCACCACTGGTCACCCAAAAACCATGGAGCCACTGTTGAACGCATGGGTTTGAGGGAAATCATTCTCCTCGAATTTTTGAGTAATTCGAAATTGAACTGCTCCTGTTTACAAACCGAATCATAGCTCCACACATTTTATTTTGCTTTAAGTTAATTAATTTTGTTACTTTAGTTAGTTTTCGAAATTTTAACTTAGCAAGCCATTTTATAAAGAGGGGCAGTTGATAGTTTTCAGGTTTAGCTCAGATTCAAGTACTAGCCCATTTTGGCTATACTAAAAGCTATTCAATATATATATATACAAATTTTTGTACATATCATGTTTTGTGCCTCCCACTAGGTTTAAATGTGTTTTTCTATTTCAATTGAACAATTGAATTGCTACACTGGCCAATTGAACTGCCTTCCATGTTTGGAAAATCGAATCACTATTCGTCACTGGCATGCCAGACAAATTCCATACTTCGAGACAATTTTTTTGGTCACCGGTTCCCATGCTCAACTTGAAATTTCTCTCTATGCTAGATCTGCACACACTGACTGCATTGTTCCAATAGGGTCGAAATTGTGTGCCTTCTTTCGCTTGCAAACCGGCCTTAGGGTATGTTGGCAACCTAGGATGGGTTTGAGTTACCAACAATCAAGACCAATGTTGTCTTCCAAAAAGGAAAAGAAAAGAAAAAGAAAAGAAAAAGCAAGAAGAAAAAGAAAAAGAAAAATAAAGTCATGAATTTTTGCTTTGAAACCCGAGCACGGTCCGAGGGGTGTATGGCGAAAGCCTTTGAAACCCGATGCCCTAAGCCTTAATTGGCTGGGACATCTGACAAGTGTTCTACATGGTGATATTAGGTGAAGTTTAATGACTTGTGGATGCTTAATTTTCAAGTCATTCGAGTCCTGTGGTGAAGCCTTTAGAGTTAGTGGTCATTGATCCTCGCTTGATGCCCTAAACCTAATTGGTCGGGAGTCATCTGGTGGACCTCGCTACACTGACTCTGGTAGTCGATTTTAAGCATTGCACCCTACGTATGTAGATGAATAAAGAAAGCAAAGGAAGTGTAACTAGCCCTATCTAGGTTGTTCAACAACTTAAGGCCATGTCATGCTAGGGTTGGGGAAACAATTCATAATTTATTTGGTTTAATCAAGTTACAAAAAGAACCATTAGACTTAGGTGGAAATCCGTTGAAAGTAATCATGGAAACAAGTGTTGTTCTAAAAATTGTTCATGGATTTTATTCTTGTATATAGGTTTTCAAAATGCGATTTCAATTGTTCACCGAAGTAATGTGTTTGTATATAAGTACAATAACCTTTTGCAACACAACCTTTTTGAAAATCACCACATGCATCTAAATTCTTATTTTGCATTGCTAAGGGACTAGCAACGTTTCGGTTGGGGGGTGTGATTAGTGCTCAAAAAGTGCAATTTTGAACCCTATATTAGATAGGTTTTGAGTGCTTTTTGATCATTAATCATGTCATTTATCCCAATTGAAGTGTTCATGTCATCTTAGTAACACTTATGCCACTCGAGGGTGTTTTTTCGCTGTTTTGTAGACTTTTATACACATTTGAACTTCAACTTCAATGCAAATGATCGATCATGAGGTTGGAATTTTAGTCTCAGCCATCAACAAGCCTAAAAATCAATGGAAAAACAAAGGCAAAGTGAAGAAAATGAGATGCAGTTGAAGACATGACGAGGAATGTAGAACACGCGAAATGTGCAATTTCGCAACCTCGTTGGGTAACCACTCGCAACCCTTGCGAAATTCGCAACAATGCAATCTCAAGACGCATTGCGAATTCGGCTAGGCCCACTCAAGACTGCACTGCGAATTCGCTTCTCATCGAAAATTTCGCTTTAGCTTAGCGAATTTTGCTAGCTACGAAATTCGTAACCTCGCTAACCGCAACCCTTGCCAATTTCACAACCCTACAAATTCGCGACTAGCGAAATTCTCCCCTCAGAGCGAAATTCAGCCTCACATGCTTGTAATTAATGCAACCGCCTTCAAACTTGGTGAATTACTCCTATCCTATAACTTAGCTTAGTTATTGTGGCTTGCATTTTTATACTCGAGGAGTCCTATAAATACCCCTCATGTTTTGTAATAAGCAGAGAGGAGGAGAGTGAAGAAAGACAAGTTTTGGTGATTTGTAAGTTTCATTTAATGCTTTTGTAAATAAAGTTTGTTTATTTTAAGTTTTGCTTTTATTTTCTTCTCTCTCTCTTTCTTTCTCTCTTCTTTCTTTCACTTTTCCCCTACACACCTCTTGAAGATGAGACACCAAGAGATGTTGCTAAGCCTCCTCTTCCTTGAAGAGGAAGGAAGCTAGCTTGGCAAGAGGGCTAAGCATGTTGTCCTCTATGTACTAAAAGTTATGGGTAGTGTATTTATGGCCTCTTATCTTCAAAACTCAGCTGCATAACATAGATGTTATCGGCTCGCCAATACTCTCCATGCTTTAGATCCAAAGTATTTAGTGACAGAGGTAATCGTGGGCTCTTTAGATGGTCCTTACTTGCCTATGAGGTAATATTCACATGTTAGGTTCTTCAAATTAGGGTTAAATAACATTTGCTTTTATTGTTTCGCTAATACTCTCCATGCTTTAGTGGTTCAAGGTTTCTGCGGTAGATGCACTCGGTGGATTCTTGTGATGGTCTTTACTAGCCTAGGTCATCACTCTTCATGCTTTAGGGTTCAGTGCTCGGGTGAGAGATGCACTCGTGGATTCTTTAGATCTTTACTTATTCTAAAATGATAAAAGAATGTTGTGGTTTTAAACAAAAAGGGCCATAACTACATCCCGTGTTGACTACTACAGGTGAGGATAAAACCTCGAGACAATGCTGGTTCGCCTCTAGCTTGCCAAGTTAGTGACCTAAATCTTCAAAGTAAATTTCTTCATTGTTAATTTCCAGTTTTTAACTTTCGCAATTTCTCGTTTTTTAAACAATCGCTTTTGAATGAATTCCAAAGAGTCCAAATAGAGAAAGCCTTACCTTCATGCCCTAATGTAAACCATTTTGCGAAGAAACCCATCCCCGTGTTCTAATCTTGACCACTGGCATCGGCAAGAGCTCGACCACAGTCAGAGGAGCTTAGGTATATAAATATTGTTGATTTTAGCTCAGCCTACTGTGGCACGAATCAATATGCCCCCTGGTGCCAACCAACAGTTTAGTTCCCCATCCCAACCACATCCACCCCCAACCCTACACTCCTTCTCTGGAACAAGCTGCCAATTCGAGGCGTAGGTGAGCTCAGGAAGAGCAAAGGGAGTCAATGTGCACTGGTCACATAGAATTGGTTACACTATGGAAAGCACCTAACAAAAAGATAGATGGGCTGCAAAGTGATCTCAATCGTAAAAAATAGATGTTAATCTACAATATTCCATCATCAGATTACCAATATGGTGGAGGCATGTGATGCTGGGAGGATTCGCTCAAACTCTCAACCCAATCCGAGGGAGTCCTTGAAGTAGGTTCCCGCCAAAAGAACTCCAAGAATGGATTTGGAGCAAGGCCATCATCACTTTGAGAAGTGAATAAAGAGATTGGATCAACCAAAGCCTAAAACCTCGTTAAAGAGACTGTAGAAGAAGAGGAAGTGGAGCTGTAGCACATATTCATTAAAGAAGATTCAATGAATATAGTATGCCTCCTCCATTTCCCCAAGCACTAAGAGGCAAAAAGAAGGAATCCGAGCAAGCGCATCCCGGGAAGTGGCAGCAGAAGGTCAACATTCCCTCCCGACATGATCAAACAAGTCCCTACCTATGCAAAATACCTAAAGGCACCCGTGTGCAATGTCAAGAAAGGGTCATATCGAGCCAAGAAAGCCTTCCTCGACAGAGCAAGTGGAGCCTATTATTATCCAGCCGCAAAACATTAGAAATATATGATCCGTGATCTCACCATCTCAAAGCCAACATTGAGAGGGACCGCATGTACAAGCACTTCGCTGGAGTTGGGAGCCGTTATCGAACCCACGCCTTGCACCCGCAGATGCAGCTAGGGTTCGGGAGCCGAAGCCTACCAACATCACCTATCCTTAGTCGATCGACCCAGAAAATTCTTAAGGGCATAGTTGAGGATGTTTTGAAGTGGTGTGATGTAAAATTTTATTATCCGTGACTCGGGAGTTCCCACACGGAGCCGTGGTAGGGGCACCAACCAAGTGCCCATCATACTGGGAGGCCATTTTTGGCCACATCTAATGCCATAATCACCCGTTTAATGGAGTCATGCAAACTACCTGGCAATATGACTTGAGCCATTATTTTCCACCTAGGTAGCAAGCACAAATATGGAGAGGAGCAGGAACATGAATCATATGAGGACTGCCTGATTGGCCCAAGTGCAGGAAAGCACAGTGCTCACAAACTGCAGGAGGAATTGATGAAGAACAATGAAGCAATTGATAAAGAATTAACTCCATCGGCCACTGCCCACCCACCGATTCCCTAAGAGCCACTGTGATGATAAAACAACACAAAGGAGTCGGTGGCAAAATCTGAAGACACCTCACCGCAGCGTGAAGGAGTTCTCCCTTTGACCCTCCATGAACCAAAGGCAAAGAACCCTCAGTCTCGCTTACTTTTGTTTTCATTTTTATCATTCATTATTTTTATTTTATTTATTTTGATTTCGTTAATTTTCCTTCTGATTTTCCCTAATTTTCAAGTTAATATTTGTTCTATTGTTTTCATTTCGTAATTTTCTTAATTTTTCGTAGACACTTTTGCGCTTCAATAATTTTAAAGCGTAAATGACAAGAGTGCAGAGCAAGTGGCATCGGTGTGACACTATTGTAATGGAAAATTTTCGCTATTATAGCCAAGTTTTCTAATTATAATTAAGCCGAATTATAGCTATGGCACTTACATAATAAATTTCGCTTATGTAGCGAAATTGTCGTGACTGGAGAAACCCCCATAAAAGACAAAATTTTTAACAAAGTAGATGTATTAAAAAAAAAATTAAACGTTTCTCACACAATAAAAAAAGGTAAAAATAAATAAATAAATGTATATATCTATAATTTTTTTTCTTTTTATTTATTTTATTATTTTAATTTTTATTTATTAATTTTTTTTATTTTTATATAAAAAAAATATTTGTCTCTAAAAAATAATGTTTTTATTTTTATTATTATTATTATTATTATTATTACTATTAATTATTTTATTTTATTTAAAAAATTTCAAGAAAATAATGTAAATTTATGTGCAATTTTTTCACGAGTTTAAATTCTGCCATGCTAGCGAAATTTTCGCTACTCCTCGACTGCTGACCTTCGATTTGTTTCCTCGCCATAAGCCATCCCGAACTCGTTTAAAGGTTTGTACTGCTGGAAATCTTAGAGAGTGTAGAACTAAAAAATAGTCAGAAAGAACACTTTTGAAATTATTATAAAGGTGTGAAATTTTCAAATGTCTAACTAGTCACTTTTTCCTCTTTCTCTCTAACTTGTTCATTTTGTAGTCTCCAAAACGAGTGGAATAAGGTGTCGAGGAAAGCTTGAGAAGTATCCCATCCAACAACATCATACATCTCATCAGATAGGACACTTCCCTCCCTAACTTTCCCACTGAGTCCCATCATGGACAATGAGACATTTACCTGGTGGGGAGAGTTATGTATGGCAGATTTTGCACTTATGTTTTTGTGATACTTCAAGCAGTCACTCTTTTATGATGTTCTGGCTTGCTGGTTTTCTTTTTTTTTTCTCACTGTTATACTATATAGCTTATTTTGTTTAAAATCGCACCATTTTTCAGGTTTTCATTTAACCTGTGGTTTGAAAATCAACTTTGTCCAATTCTATTGGATGTTGGTTCCATGCCCAGCCGGAGCGGATGATCAGCTTGAAACTCTTGTTGTTTCGAATCTTTTTCTTTCCACCTTTAGCTAACCACACACTATGCACATCAAGCTTCAATAACTTAAAACCCTAGCCTCCTAAGCCTTGCAATAACCTACCCTAGTTTTCCTCGTTTGACCACCTTTATTAGGTTAAGGACCCCCCGCGACAGAAGGCCACTGTGTCTTCCAAAAATAAAAAGAAGTGAAAAAGAAAAAGAAAATAAAAGAAAAGAAGAAAATCGCAACGCCATTTCTTTAAACCCAGCACAACCGAGGGGTATATGGTGAAAGCCTCTTAAAGCCCTAAGTGGCCCTAAGCCAACTCAAGCTGGGAGCCACCGACTTAATGCTCACACACGGTGATGGGTAGAGTTTAGCTAGTTATGCAGGCCAAGCACCAAAATCATTCGGTTCAGAATTTATAGGAGTTTGTGGTCGAAAGATCCATGACTTGATGCCCTAAACTCACCGGTCGAGTCGCTCTGCTAATCCTCGCTACATGGACTTGCAATAACCTCGCATTGCATCCTACAACGCAAAAAAAAGAATCAGGTGGGAATAAAAGTGGGTCCCATCTATTCGGGGCTCAAGAAGTATGCTAGGTTTGTGGCAGCATAGGTTGGGGAGATGATTTTGGTAGTTTATTGTTGAGAATTGATCAAACGAACACTTAGATTTTGGTGGAGGTCTCTGGTTGATTCACCGAGATGGAGGCTCTTTTGATACTCAATTTTGTATGGCATTCATTCTCTCAAGATAGTTATCAAGTAAGGCTTGGATGATTCGTGACTTAGGTTAGGTATCATTTCTTTCACAACCTGAACCCAACCTTGTAACATAATTTTTTGTTTATAGTTTTATATGTTTTTTTTATTTTATTTTATTTATTATTTTCTTCTTATATTGCTAAGGATCTTAGCAAAGAGGCTCAAAAGTGCTATTCTATTTTTAATAGGTTTCAGCACTCTTTTGTATACTACCTGCTATACCAATCCACTGACACGTTTCAGTCCCGGCTATTTTACTTCTCATCCCATTTCGGGGCCGTTTCTTTGTAGTTTTGCAGAATTCTGAAGCCAAATCGTCATGGTCAATCCAATCATAACAAAGTTTCCAAAGATTTCACTGACTTATATGGTTTTCCACTAATTTCAAAGAAGTCGAATGGAAGAATATCATCAGCTAGAAGAAATGGAATAAAGTAAAGGTGAATAGTAGCCTCATGGCTAATGGAACAAAGATCCAACATGATGAATGCAGCGGCTTAAAATTTCATACCGGAAACACACCAAGAGAAGTAAATTTCGCTTATCATATTTAAATTTCTCTGGCGTAGCGAAAATTTTGTTTCTATCGAAAGTGTCTGCTTCATGTTTTCGTGTTTAAACGACTCGCTGGTTTTTCTCCTTCTACCTCATTGTAACAATAGTTTTAGTTAGGTTAGTTTGTGTTCACTTTGATTGTAAGGCTATAAGCCACAAAAATACACCAGTTGGACCGGTTTTTTATTTCCTGGGAAGAAAGCAACACGGGCCCCGTTCGCCCTCATATTCTCTCTTCTCCTCTTTCCTTCGGTTGTCAAACACCTTTCGAGGATGACAAATCAAGGATGTTTGGATAAGGTCTCATATCCTTGAAGAAGAGGGTTCAGGCTTGGGAAGTAAGCATACTTGCATTTTGTTCCCCGCTGCTTTTCACGCAATGTGTTTTGCCATTTTGGTTCCCAAATTTGCAACTCTAGGTTTAAAGCTCTTTGATGTACTTTCTTTGGCGATACTTGAGATTTTGGGATTCGATGTATTCTTAGCTTTAGATACACCGATATCCATTAGTTGCTATTCCCGAGCCATTGGAGGTGGAGTTAAGGGTTATATTTCAGCGTAGATGCATCCTCATTGATCGATACTTGGTAATCTTTTAGGGTTCAGTGGATGCTTATTATTAGATCAACTGAGATTCATTAGTTTCCCTTTACGAATCATTGTAGGATGGGTCAAGGTGATAGATTTTCCATTGTAGGAACCACTAAATGCTAAATAAAGAACCGGTTAGGAATTATTTATAGGTCATCCTCCCAGAGAAATGAACTTAGAGGACCTCTTTGTAACCATTTGAACCCAACCTAGCAGCCTAACACTTCAAGGATTTCTTTTTACACTTTATTTTATTTTAAGTTGTTTTTATTTTCAGTTTTGAAACCACAAGAAACCTCACTATTTTAACTAAACCTGAAAATCAAAACAAATTCACCATTTTGAAACCTACGTAAATCATTGAGTACGAAGAAAACCCATCCCTGTGTTCGATCCTAGAGCCACTATACTGCAGTAGTTACGCTACGGCAGTAGGAGTAATTTAGGTTATAAATTTTGTTGATCCGGAACCCTACTGTGGCACGAATCAGTATGTTAGTCTTGCATCTTGAATGGTGATGCCTAAAAGATATGTATTTCATATACATACATTTAATGAAAACTGATGTGATATATGTGTACATGAATAATGATTTCAAGTCAATTATTTAGTTACATTTAATTGTCGTATAATTGTTGACTAGATAAATTAAATTATTTATAACTTTATGTACTAATTATGATTCCTATATGAAATAATCACTTACTGCAATTTGGGGTCATAAATTTGAAGTATATTATCTCTTATGCTAAGGTAATAGTAATGATAACATGAAGATTATGAGGAATTTGGGCAAATTATATATTATGCTTGGTAATGGTGTATTGTGAAGGTTTTAGGTGACTTAAATTTTTTTCTTAATTTAATATTCATATTATGCATGTTTATAGTGAGCAAAATTTAATGTTTTTGTAAAACCTGGGAAAAATTCAATATTTCTTAATATGGGTTAAACGGTAATTTCGGTTGAAAATCGGAAATTTTCTAGATCTTGGATGAAAAAACGGACTTTACCGTTAAATTCGTCTCACGAAATCTAGTTACCTCATCGAATTTCATCAGATTCCAAGACAGTCGGAATTTCACGTTTTTTGAGGCATCGGACCGGGTGACACATGGCAAGAGCATGTGAATGCTACATGGCACCCTAGGAGAGTAACACATGGCATGAGCCATGTGGTGCATTTGTGTGAATGGCTCATATTGAGCCAAGTCGAAAGTGGAAGTAATAAAGCATGAAAAGAAAATAAAGAAAATCAAGGAAAATGGTGGTGATGACAAGTGGCAAAGGAGGAAAGTGGGGGAAGTTTCCCCACTTTGAGACCACTCTGATTGATGGCAATCTAAAGAGAAGAAAAGAAAATGTATGAAAAGAGAAAAAGAAAGAGAAAATGAGTTGGAGCAAACAAAGAGAGTGGAATTCGGTGGATAAGGAAGATAAGGAAAAAAGGAAAAAGGGAAAGAAAGAAAGGAAGGGAAGCAAGTAGGGAGAGAATAGAGAAGAAATCGGAGAGAGTGAGAGAGAGAGAAAGGAGAGAGAAACAAATGAGGGATATTTTCCTGGCATTCCGACGGTCGAAGCTCGACGGTCTGAGAAGAAAAGTCGATCCACACAACGCGGGCTACGGGTGGGTACCAAAATCTTGGAGTTTCGTCAAACTCCATGAGGTAAGGAATTTTGCTACTTGGAATATTTTTAGCCTAAAAGCCATGTAATGGCATAGGTTATCTTCGGGCTGTGATAGGCCATGTGATTTAGTCCCAAGATTTTGGGACTGAATATTGGAAATTTTTGGCACTGGTTTCGGGCAGTCCCAGATTGTGTTGAGGTTTGGTTTTGATCCCGAGACTAATGTCATCGGGTTTTGTTGTCTGTTTTGGTATCACAGTAAATCGGTGACGAATGAAACCAAAAATGGTTCATGGCCATGAAGGGGCCAAGAGGTGCCTTGTTTTATATGGGTCCGAGATTTGAGTCATTTTCTGTGTATTGTTGGAAAAATAAATAATATGTTGTTGTGTGTAATAATCATGTTAATATGTGTTTGTGTGATGTATTAACATGGAAATTGTTGATGAATGTAAATTATATGTAGGAAATATAATTATCTGAAATTTATAAATGTTGCATGTAGCATGACATAGCATGATATGACATGATTGCATTTCATATGCACGGTCACATTGCGTCGAGTCGGGTATGGGTGCATGGTACTGTTATTCGCCATTCTTGGTGAATGTGCGGTAAGCTCGGAAATGGGACCACGTCCAAAAATTGAGACTCACGGTTGTATAAAACAATAATAAATATAAATCACGTGTGTATGGGTGTAGCAAGATCGGGTAGATCCCCCCCAAGGTGAAATACCCAAATTTATATGCGGTTAGACATGATCACCGGTAGTGAAAACCCGTAAAAATGTCGAAAGGCGTGAGGCGATCCTACAGTGTGACCCTTAAAAAGATGTGGCCCATGAACAACACACGGGATTTGATAAAAAAAAATTCAAGTGAATATTAGAGGGTTATCCAAAAGTTTAAGTCATTGGGTGAAACAACAATAACTGGTTTTCACACTTAGCATTGTAGGTGTGAAGGAGTCGGTCGGGACTCGGGTTATGGGCATGAGGAGTCTCATCTCATGCATGACATGTAATATTCCATATAGGATTGCATTATTTATATGGAATATGACTAGATGCTTTATGTACGCCATTGCATGTGCATTTTTGGAGGGGAGTAGCCCTTGTAGGAGAATTTTTCTACTGGGCAGTGCTCACCCCGTCATGGGACCCCCTTTAAGGTATAGGGAGTGTACAGGGAGACAACGCTTTGATGAGGCAGTGATTGCGAAAGAGGCCGACATGTGGCCTTGAGTAACATTTTTGTATAATTCTTTTGGACTATTGTATAAATAGTTGGGTATGTAATTATGGTAAGAGGGCCGTGATCGGACCTCTACGGACTATTATTATTCATTTTCTTTTCATGCTTTAGGTTTAAATATGAATGAATGGGTCCCGATGAAGGGACGTATGGAAGTGGTGCCGAGTAACTCGGTGTCCATGGGTAGTTAATTTTGATCCGGTACCAAGACTTATATGCGAGACGACTGGGACGAGAACTTAGCGGGTTGTGGGTTATCAATGGGACCCTCACAGAATTGAAGTCGCAGCAGTGTCGAGCTCAGTTAACAAGCTGGGAGCTCGGGTGGGGGTATCAACCAGTGTTTTTGGATATTAGCTTGTCATAGCTGAGTATCAAGAGTTATGTGTCCAAAATACCTAAGATTAGTGGGTATGGGTGTGGAACACGACATTGTGTGCATTGATTACTTTGGTGTTCTAATATGTACCACGGGAGATGTATTGTGGTTATTTATTAGTGTTTGGCATTATGCACCACTAATGTGATAATGAAAATAGAGAATCTCAAATTGCTATCTTAACTTGTGTAGATCTCAAGTCGAGGGCGCAGACGTAGAGGTCGTTGATGGGAAAATAGTTAACCACCACCTGTGTTTGACTCACAAGCCTTTATAGAGGCTATAGGCATTGCAGTTGCCATCATTGTGTAGGTGAGCTCCGTGGCTGCTACCATTGCAAGGACTAGTGCCACGGTGGGTTAGGGAGGGATGAGTAACCTCCAGGGGTTTCAGGCACATCATCCTCCGACATACATGGGAGGAGGGGACTCGATGGTCAGTACATCCTTAGCTATTGAAAGAGGAAGTAAGATGACACCTGAAAGCATCCGGGAAATAGGTGCTGGTCTTTGGGAAGAAGAATCAATCTTCTTTTAATTCGGAAAGATCTTGAGAAAATTTGTTATGCCCCCAGAAGACCTCGGGGATGAGCGAGTGGCTATGAGGCTAAGGCCCGGACGGAGCTTCCTAATCAGTTAGGACCGATGACATCTTTCCATTGCCATTAGCCCTGACATGTGAGACAAGATTGCCCGTAGAGGCAGGGATCCCAGGGATATGGGACACCTTAGTCAGTCGAGCTTGATGGGATAGGCGCGGATCACAGGTTGTTCCTTCGTCGATGTGAAATTTAGAGGGACCCGATCTTAGTCTCGGGGAGTCTTTGCGCAGGTGCCTTACGCTGCCGGATAGGTCGAGGTCGGGGTTTGGGTCGAGTTTGGGGGCGAGCTCACGACCGAGCGCCAGAGGGAACCAGGTCATGCGAGGTGGTACCGCGAGACTAAGCTTCTGATTAGTCGATGTACGAGAGATTTACATTCGGATCGCACTTCTTGGCTAGAATGTTGTTCAGGGTGGGTTCTGCATCATATTCATGCTTATAGTTGCATAATGTGTGAAAAGGTTGGGCTTAGAGGTTGAAACCTTGTAAAAGCCATTGTTTGTGAATTCTCCCCTAGGAACTAGGGTGAGTGTTGATCAAATATGTCGGGATTGTGAATTAAAGATCTCAGGGATTCTTCTCACGGTGGACCTTCGGGTAATGGACATATTAGATTTTGATGTCATTCTTAGCATGGATTGGTTAACGGCACACCGCGTCGTCATCGATTGTGATAATAGGAGGATTCTTGCATACCGCAGCGAGAAGGTATTAAGATGTGACTTTTCCACGAGAAGCATGATGCTTTACGGGTAAATTGACTTGCTGGTGGAGTGGATAGTTGATGGGTTGGCTACCAAGCCTTAAACTAGAGGACGAGGTAAGACAGGGTTTGGGTCTACCTCAAGTGGTTTGTGAGTATGAAGATGTTTTTCTGGACGAGCTACTGTGATTACCTTCGCACAGGGATGTTGACTTTGTCATTGAGTTTACACCACGATCATCAGCCATTACATAACTCCTCATAGAGATAGCAGGTTGAGTTACGGGAACTTCGAGGTCAACTACAAAATTGTTGGACAAAGGGTTTTCTTGGAGCCGAGCACTTCACCATAGGGCGCTCCGGTTTTGTTTGCTAGAAGAAGAGATGAGGCTATGGTTGTGCTTTGATTATAGGCAGTTGAACGAGGGTTCTGGTTAGAATGGGGTATCCATTGCAAGGATTGATGATTTGTTTGATCAGCTGAAAGGGGTGCGAGTCTAGTCCAAGATAGACCTTCGCACTGATTATCATCAATTGAAAGTTAGGGAGACTGATATCCCTAAGACAGCATTTAGGACACGGTATGGGCATTTCGAGTTCCGCGATGATGCGCCGGGTTGGCCGAATGCTCAACTGACATTCATGGATCATGCATGAATTATTCCATTTATTTGGATCGGTTGTTATGGTCTTGTTGATGACATCTTGATCTCGATTTGGGAGGGCATGAGGATAATTTAAGGATTGTTCTCGAGCACTTAGAAAATCGGTTGTGCGCTGAGGATTCGAGTAAGTGAGTTTAGCTTATTGAGGTGAAATTCTTAGAGATGGCGTCGTGTCGGCTTCAAGAATGTCGATGGACCACGAGAAGGTTGAAATTTCATTATGAGTTGGGAGAGGCCGAAGTCAGTCTTCAAGATACGCAGTTGATGAGTCTAAAAACTAATTTAATTTTTAATCCATTTTTCTTAGTTTATTACAAAATAATTGTTGATTCATATACAAAAACCTGGGTAATTTGCTCAAATTTAATTTTGCAAAAAAAATGCGGCGAAGCTGACAAGTCGACAAGCGGAAGAATTAGGCTGAGCAAAGGAGGGTCGCAGCTAGTAGAGAGTCGCGACGGAGCTCGTTTTGTTGTGTTTCCAGACAACATCACAGGAACCCGGTTAATGAGGTTGCGACCATGAAAATATGGTTGAGGCGAAAGAAACTATTCAAAGCGAAATTTGAGAGTCTAAGCGCCCAATCTGAGTGCGGCGTTGATCAGGACGAAGCCTCGGATGAGTCACAAGAAAATTTGAAGTTGCAACCGAGTTCTTAAATAAAAGGACTCAATTCAAGGTGCGACATCATCTACAAGTCACGACGTGACTAGATAGAGTCTGACAAAGATGTTGATGTTGCGACTCTGAGAGATGGAGAATCATAAACAACTTAATATTGAGGTCGCGACGAGCTGAAGAAATAGAGCCAGCGAAGTCCCAATTAGGGAAATCGGGGATTTGCAGCCACTTGTTATTCAAGGACCCCGAGGAAGTCGCGCGACCAATCAGTCGCGACTGAAACACAAACATTACAAAGCCATGTCGTGACCTAATATTGAGGTCGTGACCTCAATACACTCGGGCAAGCCGAAATCCAGTGCCGTATGTTTAAATGGCCAGAAGGACGGCTTTGCAGCCCGAAGGAGCAGCGTGGGGGTCGTGACATCATATTGAGGTTACGACATGTTTAAAGGCAAGAGGCTATCAAAAGCAGTCGCGACCAATTATTGAGGTCATGACGTATATCACTATTTATATCGAGCCCAGACGAAGGTCGTGACTAGGAAAGAAAGTCATGACTGAGGTAAGGCGGTAGAAACGAAATGTGGTGCGCAACCTAAAGCGAGGTCGCGACATGCGGTCTGATGGGAAAGGGTCGACTCACTTAACTAAAGTGGTGACAACTAAAAGGAGGTTTGCAACTACAAAATTGAAGTCGTGACTCGAAATTTTTTAGCGAAGGAAAGACAGAGGTTGCGACATGAACAGGTCGCGACATCAACTCTTAGAACAAGCGAGCCAAGAGGTCGCGACCAAGGTGAAATTAGGCGACCCTTTGATCAAAGAAACTCTGAGCAATTCATGGCCCCAAAAAAGAAGCTTGGTGTGATTAATTGGACGAAAAAGGGAATCGAGTCGACATCAACTGAGTCGCGACTGAGACGAGTGGTTAGGCTTTTCTTTTGAGAATTTCACCTGGAGTTTTTTTTTTTTTAGGATTTGGCCCAATTTCTTTTAATGATTATAAATAGACGATTATAGAGAATAGTAAGTAACCCAGTCTTCGCTTACGAGAAGAAAAGGGAAGAAAGGAACTACATTGTATAGTTTAGAGTAGAAATTTATTTTCTTTAGTTTTTAAATTATTTTCTGGATCTGAATTTGCGAACTATGGAGCTGCATTTTTTTTTTCTGTTATTTTCTTCTTAAAATTACTGCCTGAAAATTTATGAAATCTAGACTAATTTCTGGAATTCATTTCTTCTCAGTTTCATTACGATTACAATGGATGTACGTGATCGATGCTCCATTTCTTTAATTGTAATGCAGTGAATTGAATGCAGCTCTACTGGATTTGATATACAATTAGTTATAGTCTTTTCTGCAAAAATCTGGAGAAAATTATTTGGGTTGGGATTTACTTACTTGGTGTCATTTTCGAATCGATAAGTTCCCAATGGTAGTACCAAATACTAGTTGAGGGAGTGTATCTTGCTCTGATTTCCAAGATGCCCTTTGCGTGACACAGAGTTGGAGATTCTGAGGTTTTGAACATTCTTATGGAGTATGCTGTACCATTGATGAGCTGCGAGCTCTGAAAAGTTCATTTTGATAAATCCCCATTCGATCATAATTGAAGTTGGAGGAGTATTTACTTGATATAAATAGTTGAGGATTCACCTCGATCTAAGGGAAGCTCGACCACGTGTTAGCTTAGATCTAATAAAGGGAAAGGGAAGAACCAATAGATCTGGAGGATGAGCCACTAATTGAGTTGTAGAAATTTTGCAAGAATCCTGAGAAGGAAAGCAAAATATCTACATTCATCAATAAATGGGTGTGAAGTATTGAGAAAGAAAAATGCCTAGATTTTGTAAGAATCCTGAGGAAATCTGGTCATTGGTTTGATCTTGTCTTGAGAGACGAGTTAAACCGTGAATATGGAGAAATCCATTTTACAACATTTAGGCAATCTTGGACAAATCCAGATCCATACATAAAACAGAGAAATGTATTTTCATGTAGAGATTATTTATTTTCATTGTAATTCTTTGTCGTTTATATTCTCACGGGAATAGGTCGATCCGATATTTTATTCTTTATATTTTGGTTGATTTCTAATATTATTTAGTTTATATTTTTAGTTGATAATGCTAGGATCTTTAATTTTCTAGATAAAACTTTCCTTTATCGGTTCTTGAAGATCCCGAAATAGCATAGAACTTGATAGTTGGGGTAGTTGATTTGAATTCTTGTCAATCTCTGGGAATGATGCCTGGACTTACATTCAGATTTTACTACTTGTGTGACCTGTGCACGTGCAGTGTCATAGATTAGAACCATTTTAAGAAAATAAAAAAAATCATGAACACCCGATAAAATTATTTTATCAAACGAGTTTGCTTAGTGACATGGATGCAAGAGAAGTGTAAGACTCTTTCAACTATGTGAATTTGAGAGGTTTCTGTATGGAAAAAGGCAAACAACAGTTTCTTGGGATTTGTTGGGTATTATAGGAAGTTTATTGAGGATTTCTCAATTGCATTTTACTTTGTAACTAGAGTTGACCGGAAGGGGTTAAGTTTGAGTGGGATGACCTATGTGAAAGAGATTCGGGAATTGAAGAACTACTTTGGCTCATTAGGTAGTTAGGAATGGTGTATTGTAATGCCTCTAGGACGGACTGGGATGTGTCTTGATGCAGTCGGGAAGGGTTGTAACTTATTGGTGCAGAAAGTTGGGAATCCACCCAAAGCGAATGACTGGAGTTGGCGGCCCATGTCTTTGCATAGATTTAGGCGCATTCTGTAGTGTGGTTGGTATTTTCAAACCCGCAGAGTGAAGTATATTTTCACACAGCGAGACCTCAACATGAGGCAACGCAGATGGGTGGAGTATCTAGAGGACTATGACTTCACTTCGCATTACCATCCTAGTAAGGAAAATGTAGTGGTTGATTGATTATTACCCAAAAAGTACTATTTTGCACTCTGCTATTGCGGGTTTGAGCACTTTTTGCGTAGTAATAAATTCAATAAACCCCGATTGACATGTTAAGGACCTAGCTATACTACTGATCACATTTTATGGAAAATTTTGTAGTTTTCTCAGGCCATTGATGTGTATTAGATGTCGACTCGATCACGAGAAGAATTAAGTTGAACTCAATTTGCGTATCTAAAACTAGAAGAAGAGAAGTTATGCAGAGTGAAGATTGCACCCTGGCAATTTCACAAGGGTTGCGAATTTTAGAAACCCTTGAGAAATTTCACAGAGCGGTTTTCAACATACTTGCGAAATTTTGTAGAGCTATGAATTTTCGCGGTTGGATTTTCTCTTCCTTTATTGTTGACCTTTTTGACTCCGAATTTTGTTCTTCCCAAATTGTCCTCCATGTAATAGTGACTAATTCATACCTTTTTGTAATTTTGTTGCTAGGATAGTATCTAAGCCCCAAGCAACACTTTGTAAAAAAAATCTTGATCATTACTAAAACTTTTAGGCTTTATTGAGGTCCCGCCTTACTGCATTCTCTCATTTTCTTTCCACCTTCTCAGTAGCCAAACAGGGTTTGAGGATGACAACTCAGGGTATGAGTGGCTAGAACCTCTTTCTCCTTTAAGAGAAAGGACATTGGGTAAAGGATCTAAGGCAAGTTGAGCGATTTCATGGTTTTCAGGCAAGTACTCACTAACATTTATGTGTTTCCTTTGAACTCTTGGTTTAGATCGCCGTGCACCTTGAATGATCAGCCATTTGATAATCTTTTGAGTTCGATGGATGCTTATTGCTAGATCCATAAGATTCATTAGTTGTCATTTATTGAAGTCATTGGAAGGTGGGTCAAGGAGATCGTTTTCTTATCTTGAGCCATTAATGCTCGAGTGAATACCATTTCAAAGAAGGATAGTTGTTTTGGGTCGAATTTTATAGCTAAATGAAGAATCGGTTGCGAGGTGTCTATAGGTCATCCTCGATACGTGAAAGAAGGCAGTGAAACCTCATTTGCCCTAGGAAGCCCTGAGCGAGTGTCCTAATACTTCAAGGGAATATCGTTTACATTTTAACTTATTTTATTTTCATTTTTCAACCATTACAACTCACTATTTTTACATAATCCCAAAATCTAAACCATAATCACCAGTGTAAGACTTAATATTAATCATTTCCGCGAAGAAAACCCATCTTTGTGGAGCTGATCCTGAAACATTTATCTTTGCTTGATGGCAATGCTATAGCAGTAGGAGGTATTAGGTATAAATTTTGTTGATTCAAGATACCCTACGGCACAAATGAATCAAATGGCACCGTTTCCAGGGATGGTGCTGATTAGTGCCCAAAAAGTGCTATTTTGAACCCTATTTATTATAGGTTTTGAGTGCTTTTTGTGTACTAATCATTCTAATTAACTCGATTTGCACATTAAGGTCCCTACTATTCTACTGATTACATTTTGTGGCTAATTTTGTAGTTTTTGTAAGATAATCAGGCCAAAATTATCGAGTCAATTCAAACACGAAGAACCCGAGTTGAACTCATCGTTCGCGGTCGGATCCACGAGGAAAGAAAAGAAAGAGAAAAATGTGAAGAAAAATGGATCAACTGGGAATGTTTTGCCCTTTGCCACTGATTTAAATCACAGTACTCTGTTCATCCTGTTTGCTCGTTCTGCTTTTGGCGTTGTGCCAATTTGTTTCAATTTTATTTCTTTATATCCCTTATAATAGCTTTGGTTTGGTTTTTTTGGTAATTTCACATACGCGAGCACCTATATAAGCCTCGGTCACGTACAAACTGAGATAAATTACTTCACTTTTGGCAATAGATAGTTGGCGGCAGTTTGCCCGCTGCTTCCCCCTTTCTCCATTTTCTTTCATTTTCTTTCCCTTTTCTCGGTTGCCAAACACCCTCCGAGGATGACAACTCGGAGGATGAGAGAGCCAAACCACTTTTCCTTGGGTGGAAGGCTGGGCGAGGGTTGAAGCGACTAAGAGGTTTTCCATGTGTTTTTTAACGGAGTATTTTCTACCATTTTGTGGTTTCAATAAACAATGGGCTTTAATCCCTTGGTTGCTTTGAATGATCAACATTTGATAAGCTTTGGGTTCATGGATGCTTATCGTTAGATCCTGTTGACTTGCAGTTAGTTACCATCTATTGGTTATTGAAGAAGCGATTGAGATATTTTTATTTTCTCCAAATTTTAGGTTTGATCCCGCCGGATCCATATGTAACCAGTACTTGAAAAGGTAAGCTTTAGGGTTCATTGTATACTTATTGTTAGATACAGTGACATTAATTAGTTATCATTTATTAGCTATTGGAAAGTGAGTCAAGGTGATGTTATTCAGCTGTCGAGACCATCAATGGGAATGAATGCCGATTTTTTTCAAAGATAGTTATTTAGAGATTAATTTTACAATTAAATGAAGAACCGGTTTGAGAGATGACTATATGTCATCCTCCCGGCGTGATGAAAAAAGACCTTGGAGAACCTCGGTTGCCCAGGGACCCATTGAGTGACTAACACTCTGAGGAATTCTATTTTTACAATTTTTAACTTGTTTTTATTTTCAGTTTTAAACCCCAAAACCTCACCGTTTTTACCAAACCTAAAAATCCAAATTTAATTCACCAAATTGAACCTTACTGTTAGTCATTTGTGCAAAGAAAACCCATCCCTGAGTTCGATCGTAGAACCGCTATACTGTAGTAGCTTTGCTACGGCAGTAGGAGGAATTTAGGATATAAATTTTGTTGATTCCGGATCACCCTACTGTGGCACGAATCAGGTGCCTAAGTGCAAATGATGACATACTGAACACTTGTGATCCTCATCACAAATTCTGGTGAATTTTCTATTATCTAGTAGTTTACTATCAGTTTTTTATTTTAGTTTCATTTTACCGCTTATTTTTTTTAGAAACTAACCTTAACCCCTTTTTGGTAGAATTTTCTTTGTTTGGTGTTGTCCAGTCTTTCAGTTAGGGGTTTATGTTTTAGTGGAATAGGAATACAACAAGCATATTTGTGAGAATTAGTATTCCACAGGAACCATGTTGTGAAGTGGGCTTGAATTGTGATCAAATGGAACCCCCCCACGTGAAGAAGCGACAAAGTCGACAAGGGTGGAGTGGAACCTCAATGCTTATAGGTCTATGAGGGACCACATACACCCTCCACGAATAAGTGCACCGTCCTGCATTGTACCCCCAGCTGAGGACATGATTGTGAGGCCTTACCTAGTGCCACTTCTCCCCACTTTGCATGGTATGGAAAGTGAGAATCCTTATACACACATCAGGGAATTTGAAGAGGTTTGCAACACCTTCAAGGAGGACATTACCACTTTGGACTTGATGAGGCTAAAGTCCTTTGACATTGAAGGACAAAGCTAAGATTTGGCTCAACTCCCCGAGACCAAGGACCATTCGTAATAAGACAGAGATGCAGGCGGAATTTTTAAAGAGAATTCTTCTCACTTACAAAAGCAAACACTTTCTGAAGAAATGAATCTCACACTTCTTGTGATAGTAGAAAAATTTTATCAATGCTGGGAAAGATACATGGAAGCACTTAATGCTTGTCCTCACCATGGGTGTGACACTTGGCTGCTAGTCAGTTATTTTTATGATGGTATGTCTCCTGGCATAAAACAATTATTGGAAACTATGTGTGGAGGAGTCTTCTTGAGCAAAAATCCATAGGACGTCATGGATTTCTTAAATTATATGGCAGAGGCATCTAAAGGTTGGGATGAACCTAACCCAAGGGAGATAGAAAGGATGAGGCCTTATCCACGACACTAGAGGTGAAGCGGTATATTCCCTTAGGATTTGGACATGAAGGTCGAGTTCTGACCTTGTTTAGAAGGTTGGAAGAAATTTAAATGAAACCGGCATGAGGTGCGGCAGTGGCCCAGAGACCCTTGGCTCGAGATAAATTTATGTTTCATCTGCCGATCCTATTGAACATGCGGAAGGAAGCGATACCCCACTATTCCAGCAATGAGGGAAATGCTAGATGAACAAGCTAACGCTGTTGGACGATTGATGAGTCCAAAAACTCATTAGATTTTTAATCCATTTTTCTGAGTATATTAAGAGATAAATGTTGATTTGTTTGCAGAAATGTGGATATTTTACTCAAATTTCATTTTGCGAGAAAATCTGTGACTGAAAATCTTAGCAAAAATAAGAAGAAATAAGCTGCGGCGGGGTAAGTCTAAATGAAAATTTAAGTCGCGTGAGAATGCTCGATTGCCGGCAATTCAAGTCACGACATCAACAGTCGGCTCTGAAGAAATAGAAAACTTGAACAAGTGAAGTAAGTGACTTGAAGAAGGAGGTTGCGACAAAGAAAGCACATTGTTCAGAGACTAAAGGAAATAATCAAGAGATTCAGAGTCGCGACATCACTTTGATGTCGCGACTCTATATAGATATGAATGATGTTCTGACACCACTCTGAAGTCGCGCGACAAACATCCGTCTAATGAAGCGTGAGGGCTTTACCAAGGAGGTCGCGACTTTGTAGCGAATAGAAGCACTTGCACGAGCGAGGATCGGGAAATGATGTAGCGACCACTCATTAAGGTCGCGGCTGAAGAAGAGTGGCGAAGAAGTGAGGGTTGCGACACCACCTTGATGTCGCGACACGGAAAATGGAGTGGGAAGAAGAAATTCTTTGCAGCGTAGAGGCGAGTCGCAACACGAAGAAAGAAATAGAAGCAAAGAGTCGTGACATCACCATGAGGTCGTAACATAAGAATTGAGACATATGAAGCGAAAAATCACCCGTACGATTGCGAACTAAGAAATAAAAGTCACAACATGAAGTCATCATGAAGCAGGAAAAGTGGTCGCAACCTAAAAGTGATGTCGCAGCTTCGAGCTGGAAGAATAGGAAAACAATGATGTCGCAGCTTATTGGGCGAGGTCGTGACATCAACACTTAAGAGGCGAGCAAAATGGGCCGCGACCCTGAAGCGATGTCGCGACCAGAGTCAAAGAAGTTGCGAGACAAACTGGTTGCAACTTAAAAGAAAGAGGTCGCGATCATGAGCAATCGAGAAGTCCATGTGTATCAACTTGAGATCGCGACATAGGGCGATATTTGGGCTTTTCTTTGGATTTCCACGGAGCATTTTGGGGATTCGATTGATTCTTTTCACGGGTATAAATAGACAACTTTAGAATAGTAAAGTGAGTTTTTTTAGTCTTCACTGCCGGAAGGGAGAAGAAGACTCGATGTATATATTAGAGTAGACTTTTATTTTATTTATTTTGTTTTATTTTTGTTTTTGAATCTACGAATAATGCAGAGGCAGTAGAAATTTGGATTTTAAGATCTATTATTTTACGAAGTACTTGCTGAAAATTTATGAAATCTAGACAATTTAAAATTCATTTCTTCTCGGTTTTATTGCAATCCGCGGTGGTTGTGCGTGATTGATACTCCATTTTCTTAATTCGCGTGCGATGTCGGGGCGTAGCTGGTTGGATTGATTTGTTATTCTGAGTCTTTCTGCACAATAATGGAGAATTAATTTGGGTTCGGTTTTTACTTAATCGGTATCGTTTTGAATGGATAAGTTCCCAATAGTAGTACCTAATACCAGTTGAGGGAATGTATCTTACTCTGATATCCAGGATGCCCTAAGTGACGAGAGACGGATTTCTAAGAGTTGAGGCATTCTTTTACTGGGTATGTTCATTACCATTATTGTTGTTGAGCTCTGATGTTCATTTTGATAAATCCCGTTCGCTCATAATTGAGTCGGAGGGGTGTATTTAACAATATAAATAATCCAGAGAGTTCAACTTAATCTAAGGTAAGTTCGATCCAGGTGTTGGCTTAGTCTAATCGAGGGAGGCAGGATAAACCCATAGATCTGAAGGTTGAGCTACCAATTAAGTGGTAGAAGCTTTACGAAAATCCTGAGAAGGAAAATAAAAAGTTCTGCTGTCAACAGGAAATGGGTGTGAAGTATTGAGAAAGAAAATACCCGAGATCTTGAGAGAATTTGGAATCTGAGGTAAGTTGGTTTTGATCTTGTCTTCGAGAGAAGCAAGAATTATCTAATCAGTGAATATGGAGAGATCGATTCAATAGTGAAATCTTGGACAATAACGGATCCATATATAGAACGAGCTGATATCTTTGAGCTACTTTGGAATTGATTGTTTCATTGTATTTCACTAATAGTTTTCGTTTCTCACAGTAAACTGATTCAATCCATTCTTTTATATAAAATTTATTTTTATTCATTTACTTTTGTTTTAGTTTAGTTTGAATATATTCAATAGTATAGGATATTCAATTTTAGTTGTTAGATAAAACTTTCACTATGAGTTTTGAGTCCAAATAGTATGGAATTTTAGTAGTTGGGGTAGTTGATCTGTAATTCGCTATCAATCTCTGTGGGAATGATACCTGGACTTACATTCAGATTTACTTGTATGGCTGTGCACTTGCGAGTGTCATAAACTTGGCCAGATTATTTTAAATCATGAACATTAAGAAAATTATTTTATCAAGTAAAGTTATCCAAAGTAACACATGGATACAAAGAGAAGTAGGCTCTTGTAATTATGTTAATTTGAGGGTTTTAGTCTATATAGAAAAGAAACGAGCAAGTTTTTTATGGCGGTCGTTCTTAGAGTTGAAAGAATTAAATAGATCGATATTCGTGAAAGAAATGCTAATTTGGACATTTATAAACAAAAGAACAAAAATAGCTTTTGGCTTGGTGGCTACATCAATAATCTTTATGACTATGTTGAAAATATTTACAGTTAGACTAATCTATTAATCTAGTGTGTTTTGGTTCGGAAGCGGTAATGCATAGGAAGCGAGTTAGGCGATTCAATGAATCTTGAGATTAGAGAGAACACTCGGGAGCTTAAGAAAGACAAAAGAAGCGAGAAACGCAACTATGGCGGATGAGAGACATGACGGGGGCCAGAGGAGCAGAGGGCGACAACCATAAGGCCTCCGGATTCGCGACCTGATGGAGGATTTCTAGAGGGCTGTGTCGGGATGAGTGATACGCAATCAGACGACCTACGTAGATGATAATAATTTAGAATTAAAGCCAGCCTTGATTCTGATGGTTGTGACATCGGTTCTTGGTCATCCCAGAAGACCCAAGCAGGCACACGGAAGATTTCTCGGGATGGAAAATCTGAGTGAAGGTGAGCGATTGTGAGACTAGAGAGGTGATAAAGTTGCATCTCTTTCCATTTTCTTTGAGAGATATAGCATCCACATGGTATGAATCATTACCATATGGTTCGGTTGATACTTAGGAAGAGTTGGTAGAAACTGCCGGGCATATTCTTTCCCCGTCTCACTTAGGAGAAGAGAGAGATAATAGTATTCGACAAAGGGAAGATGAGAACCTATATGTAGCTTGGGAAAGATTGAAGGTTCTTTGAAGGTGCCGATGCATGGGATAGACTTGAAGACCAGGATGGACATAGTGTATCATGCTTTAAATGATACATCTAGGTATTATCAATGCTTCATGTTGTGGAGCATTCAAGCGAAAAGGGTGCGAAGAGGCGAGAGATCACGATAGGAGCGACAAAATGCAATATGAAAGCTCCATCGAGTTTTTCAAGAGGAAATAAGAGAGGAAGGAGTCGTGGGTGAGCAAGATGTGACCATGAGCGAAGTTGGGATGCTATAATGCATAGGATGGACAAACAAGAGAAAGATGCTGCTTGCTTTCGTGAAATAGGAAGCGTGGAAGAAGAAACTTATGAGGAAGGGTGTGATGTGCCAGAAGAAGATTCTTATAGTCTTGAGAGGGTTAAGTCACGTGAGCGAGCGAAGTTATCATTTCAAACCAAATCCTAACCTGCCCACCTCTGATCGGCCTTGAGGAACCCAAAGGAATTTCTCATATGGTGGAGGGGCATTGCAAGGCCCGAGGCGTGGGCCGGAATCCTCGACAAAGGATGTCGGCGGCCACGAGTTCAGCCCAGCGTGAAGGGTGAAAGCGAAATGAATATCGAGGTTAGGGAGGACTCAACCATTTTGAAGAACAAATCTTTGCAGTTCATGGGGAACTGACCAGAAATTTGTGCGATTCTATGAACATAAGCTATCCCGAGATTGGAGCTTTCCAGAGTCGATGCTTTCGAATGTTTCAAAGAATGCTAGTGCCTGGATTGAAAGAATTGGAGACCTGAAGTAGAGTATTGTATTTGAATATGCCAAATAGGGTATTTCCACTAGTGACACTCGAAGAACCCAGGCGCATGGTAATTCAATTAAGAAGTGGGAAGGATTTGAGACGACAACGAGGAAAAGGATAGAAAGGAAAGAAGAGGCGAGGCGAAAAAGAAAAGTGAAAAGGAAGGAAGAGCAACCCAGTTGAACAAGCTGAAGGAAGTAATGACGAGAAAAGAAGGAAGAGTACCAGGCTTATACACTTTAGTGCCATTTCCACGAGAGACTTGAGTCGAGAAGGAAAGTGATTTTCTAAGTCTTGGACATTTTCAAGAAGATAGAAATAAATATTCCATTCTTAGTGTCGGTCGAATGCCTGCTTTATCTGAAATTTATGAAGGAGATGCGAGCGAAAGGAGAGAATGGTTAGGAGGGAATAGTGAACCCGATACTACACTTGATTACCATTATCAGAAAAAGCTCAGCGAATGAATGACCACAGCAATTTCACCATTCCCTATTCCATAGGGAAATATGAATTCAAGAAAGCTTTATGTGATTCTTGCGCTAGTATAAATTTGATGCCTCTATAAGTTGTGCAGAGACTTAATTTGGGGGAACTCACCCCAACAGCAATTACATTGCAGATGGCTGATAGATCAATGGCACAACCAGAAGGCATTCTTGAAGATGTACTTGTTAAGGTTGGGAAATTCATCTTCCCAGTGGATTTTGTTATCATGCAGATGGAGGAAGATACCCAAGTTCCTTTGTTGTTGGGAAGGCAGGTTCTTAACATGGAGGCTGCCTTGATAGGCGATACCGAGAAGGTGAGATTGACCTTCGGGGGTTGGAAATGAAGCAGTGCATTTTAATATTAATAAGAGCCTGGAACATCCTAATGTAGATGCGGATAGTTATATGGCTGTAGGAAACAATAGCCTTCTCGATGTTGAATTGAATTTTGATTGTATCCTTGACACTATATCGATAAGTGAGATGGATTTTCGAATATCTTGAGAGTCTTGATTGTGAAGTGCGCCTTCAAATTTGTTCTTTCAAGGAAATAGTCTCATTATAAATGAAAACATTCAAGATGAAGTAAAGCGACGAAATAAAGCAAACTCATGACGAAACGCTAGTGCGAGAAATTTAACATTGAAGAATTGCCCAGTCATTTTGAAATATGAGTTTTAGAACCGAGAAAAGAAAACCAGAGTTTTCATATCAATTTGCGTGGCCGAAGGCGAAACGAGGAGAAGTTCTTTAGTAATTACGAGAAAATACAAGAGTGATTTCTTGGTCGATTGAGGATACGAAGAGTATCGGCCCCTCCATTTGCATGCATAGTATTCTTTGGATGATAATCTGAACTACGTGAGCGTGAGGAGGCTGAACCAGGTGATGAAGAAGTTGTCATAAAAGAAGTTCACGAGAAATGGTTAAATGTAGGTTTTTATATATGCTATATCATATAGTTCTTGGGTAAGCCCGTGCATGTGGTTCCCGAAGGTGGATTCATATGATCGGAAATTAAAGAATAGGCGATTCCTCTGAAGCGTGGCGGGATGGAGGGTGTGTAATGTGGTATAGGAAGTTGAATCACCCAGCGAAGGATCATTCCTGCTCATTGATCGGATGTTGGATAGGTTGGCGGGACACCCTCGTTTTGTTTTCTTGATGGATCTTTCTGGATATAACCAAGTGCTATTACTAAGATCGGGAGAAAACTACTTTTACATGCCTTCGGTACTTTTGCTTTTAGGAGAATGCCATTTGATTTGTGTAATGCTCCTGGTACCTTCAGATGCATGATGTCTCTATTTTCGATATAGCGAGAAGAAGTTATGGAAGTCTTCATGGATGATTTCGGTGTATGGATCGAGTTTTGAACAATGCACACTTAAAACACAGGGACCAGTACTTGAAAGGTCACCAGACAGAATCTGGCTGAATTAGGAGAAATGCCATTTTATAGTTCTGAAGGAATTGTCTTGGGGCACGTGATTTACGCGACGGGGCTTGAGGTATACCGAGTAAAGTTTCAATTATAAGAAATCTAATGCCACACACTACGATCGAGGAATTAGAAGTTTCTTAGGACATCTTGGTTTTATAGAAGATTTATCGGAGATTTCAAGTGCTAGACCAACATGCGGGTCTTGGAAAAGATACTAAGTTACATTTTGATGAATCTGCCATAATGCATTTGAGGGAAATCAAATCCGGACTAGTTGAAGCCCAGTCATGTGAGAAAACCATGTGGAATGAGAATTTGAAATCATGTGTGATCAGGTGATTTTGCAATGGGGCGTATTAGGACAGAAAAGATGAAAAAGTGTTGAGGCCAAATACACTATGCTAGCAAAACCTTTAATGAAGCTCAGAAAATTACTCTACTAAGAAAGGGAGATCTGGCAATAGTATTTGCATGTGAAAAATTTAGGCCATATATTTGGGGTCTCATGTTGTTATACACCTTGATGTGGCCGATTAAGTATCTAATGGCAAAGAAAGAAGCGAAAGCGAGATTGATCAGTGGAATCTTATTATTGCGAAATTTGATTTAGAAATAAAACGAAGGGTAGTATGATGTGATGGCTGATCGCATCGGGAGTAGAAACCTTTGTGTACAGGAAGGAAGAAATGAAGAAAATTTTCCGGATGAGCCGGTTATTCCGATTTGTCCCTCCAATCCACCACTGGTATGCGATGTGTGAACTATGGCTTGTGGAATTATGCCACCAAATTCAGCTACCAACGGAGAAAGAAGCTGGGGCGCGAGTGCTACACAGGATGACCCGTGTGTTTAAAGAGGAGCGTCGATTATAAGGAGATGTGCCGAGAAGATGAGCAAATCAAGATTTTCTGAGATATCACGCATCACCATATAAGGACATTTTGCGGGAGATAAAAGCAGGCCCTGAAAATTCTCGGTGAGTTTTCTTGGCCTACTATTTTAAGGACGCTATTTTAAATGGGTGAAGTTATGTGATCAATGCGAAGAATGGAAATATCGGCCAAAGGCATGAGATGCCTACTTGAGTATCCTGGTGGTGCAATTATTTGATGTATGGGGAATGGATTTTATAGGACCTTTTCCAGTTTCATTTGGAAATATAGCATACTCCTAGGCGTAGATTATGTATCAAAATGGAAGTTGAAGCGTGACTTGTCGAAGAATGATGCCAATACGATTCTGTGGGATTTTTCTGAAGAAATATTCTCGGTAGATTTGGGACTCAGGCTATAATTAGTGATGGAGAGCCATTTTGCAAATAAGGTGTTTAGCGAAACTCATGACGAGATATAGTATCAAACATATTATGAGCTTGGCTTATCATCTTCAATAAAATCAGTAAGTAGAAATTTCCAACGGGAAATAAAGAAAATTACAGAAAAGATTATGATTCAAGCTATAAGAGATTGGTATTTGAAGCAATGATGCACTGCAGGCATCTGAGCGCCTTGAAAACTCCCATTGGAATGTCCCCATATAGGCTTTGTTTTGAAACCTTGTCTTTCCTCTTGAGCTAGAATAAAGATTATGTAGGTCATCAAAAAGCTTAATTTTGATTTTAAAAGGCTGTAGAAAGATAGAAGCTACTCGATTAAATGAATTAGAAGAGTTAGGAATGGCTTTATGATAGTGCCATAATCTACAAGGATAAAACAAAAATGGCATGATCGACCCAATTTTGAGGAGGAATTCAGAGGCGGAGATCAGGTCTTGTTATTCAACTCCAGGACTAAGACTCTTTCCGGGAAAATTTGAAATCGAATGGAGTGGACCATTCACGAGTGGTATCGAAGCACACGAGTTTAGGCGATGACATAGAACCGACAATCATGAGGAGTTCAAAGTTAATGAGTCGGGAATTAAAGCACTACCTTGGGAAAAAACAATTGGAAGAGTAACCGCGGATTACGAACGAAATTGAAGAAAAAGCGAGCGATAAGCGATTTGAGTCCCAGCTAAAAACCCAAAGTGGCGACTTTGTGGAAAGCCGATCTACAGTTGTTTTATTTTAAATTTATAGTTTAAAATTTATATGAATTTAAAATTTCTAATAACTTATTGTGATTTTATTCATTATTGATTGAAGAAGTAGGTAAAAATATTTTTTTAGTTTATAGGGTGATGAAGATTGTACGAAAAGAACATCTGCAATCAAACTTCAATCGGCTATAAGAGACAAGGCGGTATATTCTTCTTGATTTGATTTTAAAATTTGTCTTTTATATAGCATGATTGAAAGTTTGGGGGAATTTTTATCTTGTCATGGTGCTTAAATTTTGAATGTGATGCATAGTGGAAGTTGTTGAATTTTTGCATGATGAAGATGAATTGAGTTGTAGTTGTTTTGATTGGAATTGAATAAACTGAAACTGCTGTGAATTTGAGTGTTTATATTTTGGTCGCAACATTAATCCAAGAGTTGCAACCAAGAATCTTTGGATAATAAAGTGGAAAAGAAAGTCAAAATAATGAGCGAGGTCACGGCGAAATAAAGGAGGGAAAGAACATTTTTATGTTGCAACATCAAATTCCTTGTTGTGACCACATTTCAGGTCACAACAAAAATTTTTGAAGTTGCGACCAGAATAGTCCTAGAGTCAAATAAAGTAGGTTAAAACCTCTTAATTTGGGGCATTCCAGCAGTTAAAAATAAAAAAATAAAATAAAATTCATTGAAAATTATTAATTTAGAGGCTCAATACTTAATGTTGCGACTCACATAGTGCAATCATGACATTAAACCCAGCATCTATTCCACTTGAATTCAACCCAGACTCACAGTTCATCTGACCTTTAGGTTACGCATCATTCATTCGGAATCTTTGAAATAAATAGTTATTAATCTTAGAAGCAGGACATCGATGTCTTGATTGAGCAATTGGTTCGGTTTGCTTTCCCGGTCGAGAGAATAATCGGAGAATTTAATAAAAGCGATCAATATTCTCACCAAATTCCCAAAACCTGTTGGAAATATCAAAAGAAGCGAAGTCGAAACCTCATTCAATTCATTCATCGAAAATTTAAAGAAAGGATAAATGGCCTTGTAGTTCCCCGAGAGACGCAAATCACTATAAAGGATGGGATATGAGAAAAACAAACAAAGAGAATGAAGAGAAGGGAGAATGAGAGAATAGAAGAGTTTAGAAAGTTTGTGAACACGAGTTTATGGAATGAATGGAGTCGAAAACAAACCCGATTCCATTCCTTATTCCACTAAAGCGATGTAATCAAAGAAGAGTGGTTGATGGGAAGGAGGGTGGAATAAGGGTTAATTAGAACCCATCGAAACTTCTCGAAGAAGAAGGAAAGGGCTCGATTTGTTGCATGACCTTGTTCCACAGTAGGAGATCACTCTTGGAGGTGAGCTCGAGTCACAGTGAACCAAATTTTGACGGGATTTGTAACCTTTAGGGGAAGATATAGGATTTTAGATCGAGAAATAGAGAGTTTTCTCGAATTTGATTCTGATCTTATTTGTAAGGCAGTTAATACGTGCTCGAAATGATTTGATATTTGAATAAAATTCTCGTTGACTTCTGAACTGATTGTTTATAAGTAGGCGAAATTTGTTTTTATGTCATTTACATTTAGCATGATAAATAAATAAATGCCTTTACATTGCAGAATCGAATAAATAATTATGTTCTTCTCGAAACGGCAATTTCAAGAAGAATCGGGGCATGAATGAATTAAAGCTGGAAATTAGGAATTATTTACACTGCATTGTTTAAATTGATTTAATTTGCAAAAGTGGAAAATTGGTTATTGATGATGGAACAAAATACTTGGATGAAGTAATGTAGTAGGCAGTAAATAAATACAAGTCTTGAAGAAATAATACACTTAGATTAAACAAAACTTATGAAACTTGTGAGGAATTAGGAACATCTTCTAGGAGATTCGAGATTGAGAGTCCGCTAGTCCACAGAACTTGTTTGATTATTGATTGAGGCGAAATCTTAGGCGAAAGCGACCCAGTGAAATGATAGAGGCCATCCTTGGAAATTTGAGCTTTTAAAGCCTTCCTTCAATATATGTAAGCATATTCTACAGTTCCTTGATTTAGGCCAAATAAAATATTTCTTCAATAAACAACAACTGAAAACCTAAATTCCCTTCCTTCATGAAACTAAACACAACGTGAGAGCCCAATTATCTAGTTCAGTTCGAGAAAAGTTCTGCCAGGAAGAAACAAATTTGGGGAAAAATATTTCCAAATATTTACAATGAAGGAGGTGAAGAAGTAAAGAAAGTAGAAGCTAGTGAAAAGGGAATAAGTTTTGTCTTGTATTTATTTCCCTTGAACAATTAAGCTCGTAGGGGTGTTTAACACCTAGTACCTAATGCTGACTTGTATGGGGTTACTGGCCAGTTCTCTAAGGTAATAGAAAGCTGAAGATGAAGCATTGCACTATTCCCGATCTGAAAAACAAAGCAAAAGAGTTCGAAAGCAGCGCTGAATAAAGTATATGAAATTGGAAATTCCTAAAAGAATTCAACATGAAGATGATCGGACCCGAGTGAGGAGAATCAGCAAGTCTGAAAGAAGAAAAAGAGTGAAGTTAGAGAAGCTGATAAGTATAGAAAATATAGGCGGGTGATTTACAACAATTTTCCATTATACTGCCCAAATACTGGCCAAACATTCTGAAGCACAAGAAAGACCTCATTGATTTTGAAGGTTGAATTCACCTACATTAGTGGATATCAATATGAAAAACAAGCACATGGACTTTGACAAATAGTCGAAAACTCCCAGTTGAACTAAATTCAACATGAAGATGAAAAGGACTGAAGACTTGCACACACACACATAACAAGACTTGTTGAATAAACTGTTTAAATACATTAATTCATCAAGAAATTTGTGATAGAAGTATACCATGTCTTATTCTTGAATCAAAACTGAAATTTAAAATGATGTTGGTATCTCTTAGTTCAGATCAAAGAGTGGAATAGAAAAGGCATGGTATGAATAAAAAAAATGTCCTTAAAAATTTTAAGCTTATTTGTTTGAGAGACCAGTGCTCTTTCTTTCTTTGCTTGGGGACAAAGCAAAATTTTAAGTTGGGGGGTGATGGTCAAAACTCATTAGATTTTAATCCATTTTTGAGTATATTAAGAGATAAATGTTGATTTGTTTGCGAGAAATGTGGATATTTTACTCAAATTTCATTTCTTGCGGAAAATACAATGAAACTTAAATCTTAGCAAAAATCGGGAAGAAATCTACTTGTGAAGTGAGTCACAAATGAAAATTTAAGTCGCGACCAGGAATGCTTGATTGCCGTGATTCAAGTCACGACATCCAAGCGGTCGACTCACGAAGAAGAAATAGAAAACTTGAGCAAGTGAAGTTGTGACTTGAAGAAGGTTCTGATGAAAGCGTGGTCGAGATTCAAAGGAAATAATCGAGGAAGAGATTCAAGAGTCCTTTGACATCACTTTGATAATCTGGCGATACCAAGATATGAATGATGTCGACGCCACTCACGAAGTCGCGACAAGCATCAGATCCTGAAGCCCTGAGTGCAAAGGTCGCGGCTGTGGCGAATAGGCACTTGTCGCGGTGGGGATCCAGAAATGATGTCGCGAAAACCTCATTAAGGTCGCGAGCACGAAGAAGAGGTGAGCGAATCGATTGAGGTTGCGACCTGCAGCGATGTGTGGTACGGAAAATGTGGGAAGAAGGAGGGTGTTTGCAACGTAGGGCGAAGTCATGACACGAAGAAAGAAATGGAATGAGAGATCGACATCACCATGAGGTCATGACATAAGGTGCGAGGACATGAAGGCGAAGATCCTGACACGATTCTTATTTAAGAAATCGAAAGTCCACCTTGCATGAAGTCATCATACATACGAAAGTGGTGTGACTTCAAGGCGTGTCGCGACTCGGCTGGAAGAATAGGAAAGCGATGATGTCGCGACATTGGGCGAAAGTCGCGACATCAACCTTTGAAAGAGCCCGAGCAAATGGTGTGACCACAAGCGATATCATGACCAGCGATCAAGGTTGCAAGACAAAATAGTTTTTAGCTTAAAGAAAGAATTAAGCGACTAATCACTTGGTAATCCAAGAGAAAGTCCATGTCGCGACATCGACGAGTGTGACATAGGATGATGGTACAGGCTTTTCTTTGGATTTCCACAGGAGCATTTTGGGGATTCGGCCTGAATTCTTTTACGTATAAATAAACGGCTTTGGGAATAGTAAAGTGAGTTTTTTTTTAAGTCTTCACTACAGAAAAGGGAAGAGAGACTCGATTAATATATATTAGAGTAGACTTTATTTTTTTTATTTTTGTTATTTTTTATTTTTTTGTTTGAATACGTGAGATTATGCGAGACAAAGTAGAGGAAATTTGGATTTTAGATATATTATTTTTGAAGTATTCCTTTGAAAATTTATGAAATCTACTCTAATTCTGGAATTCATTTCTTCTCGATTTTATTACCCAATTATAATTGGTTGTGCGTGATGGTACTCAATTTCTTAATTCGCGTCACTGATGTCAATGAGCGTAGCTCAGTGGATTGATTTACATTTGGATCAGTCTCTGCACAATAATGGAGAATTAGCAGTTCCGGTTTTTACTTAATCGATATCGTTTTGAATGGATAAGTTCGATAGTAATTACTAATACCGGTTAGAATGTATCTTACTCTTATATCAGGGATGCCTGCGTGACACAGACGGAGATTCTAAGTTGAGAGCATTCTTTTAAGGTATGTTCGACCTCGTGTGAAGCTGCGAGCTCCTAAGTGTTCATTTGATAAATCCCATTCTTTCCGTAATTGAAAATTCGGAGGGTGTATTTAACAATATAAATAATTAGAGGAGTTCACCTTAATCTAAAGGTAAGTTCGATCCAGAGTGTTAGCTTAGATGCAATCAGAGCGGGGATAAACCCCATAGATATGAAGGTTGAGCTACGATTAAGTGGTAGGAAACTGCGAAAATCTGAGAAGGAAAAGAAAAGTTTATCTTTCATCAACGGGGAAATGGGTGTAAGTATTGAGAAAGAAAAATACCGGATCTTCTGAGAATTTGGAATACGGTATTTGGTTGATCTGTGCCGAGAGAAGCAAGGGTATCTAATAGTGATATGGAAGATCCAATTCAGTAAGGTAGAAATCTTGGACAATAACTAGTCCATATATAGAGCAGAGCTGATATCTTGAACTCTTTGAATTGGCATTTGTTTCATTGTATTTCTTGATAGTTTTTCGTTTCTCCACGATGGCTGATTCAATCCATTCTTTTATATAAAATTTATTTTTATTCATTTACTTTTGTTTTAGTTTAGTTTGAATATATTCAATAGTATAGGATATTCAATTTTAGTTGTTGATAAAACTTTCATATGAGTTTTAAAAAGTCTGAATATTATGAAATTTTAGTAGTTGGGGTAGTTGATGCGCCAATTCACTATCAATCTCTGTGGGAATGATGCACGGACTTACATTGATTTACTACTTGTATGGCATGTGCACTTGCGATGTCATAGACTTGTGATTATTTTAAATCACATGAACATTAAGAAAATTATTTTATCAAGCAAAGTTATCCAGTAACATGGATCTGAGAGAAGTGTAAGGCTCTTTGTAATTATGTTAATTTGGAAGGTTTTAGTGCATATAGAAAGGCGAGCAACGATTGAAAGCACCGACCAATGCATCATGTGTACCCCAATCGATTTGAGAATCACCCAAATCTCTCTTGGAAACCAAAGCATCCACAATATGCACCCCCTACTGCATAACCACAATATAGCTCCTCATCCAAAGCACAACCACCATAATCAACATCTCTAGTTGAGCAAGTAATACTAAACTTGAGCAAAGTTGTGATGCCCAGAATGAAAGCCCTTAATGTTGTGAATGTCAGAGAAAATTGATACGAGTGGAGAGCACCTTGAGCAAGAAAATTGAAAGGCCTTTAAAGCGAAATTGCTTTCAGAATTGACAGCTTTGCAATACTCAATTTCTAGGCTAACCGACTAACAACAACCTACGAAAATTAAAATTTCCCTTCATAAACCTGTCCCAGACTGAGGAGTCCATGGTAACCTCTTCTAGTGAACCCACCTAGGATGGAGTGAAGTGAGGCATTCATCACACACAAGAAGTGAGCCAGTGGAGCAACCAATGCACAACGTGTGTTGGGGAAACTATAGGATAAAAGGAAGCAGAATTAGAAAGCATTGTAATCAAAGAAGATATGATGAAGAAGAGCATGCCCCTCCCATTCCTCGATCACTAAAGGAAAAGAGGCGATCAGCAAAATGAAATTAAGGTAAGGTAGTTTAAAATTGACATCCCTCTTTTGGATATGATTAAACAAGTTCCCACGTAAGCTAAGTTCTTGAAGGACTTGTGCACTGTAAAAAGTGGGTTGAATATCAAATGAAGAACTTTCCTTTGATAAAAGCGGTCGGTCTTAATCATCGATGCAAATACTATGAAATACAAAGACCCGAGTTGTCCTACCATCTCGATAAATATTGGGGGAACATTTGTGGAGAAAGCCTTATTGGACTTGGGGGCTAGTGTCAACCTACTACCCTACTCGATTTACAAGTAGTTGGGGCTAGGAGAATTGAAACCTACCACCATCACCCTATCTTTAGTAGACAGATCAGTCAATATTCCCAAGGGCACTTCGTTGACATCATTGGATAAATTATATTACCTAGTGGATTTCGTTGTCCTTGACATCGAATGAGTTCTGATGGGAACTGACTATGTACCCATCATCCTTGGGAGGCCACATTCTTGGCTACCTCGAGAATCACGATTATTAATTTTGATGGAGTTATGCGGCGGGTTGGGAATATGACACTTTAACTCAATATTTTCCACTATAGCAAGAAGCACATGCCCCTAGTGGAGGAGGATCCAGAAGAAGTTTGCCTGATTGACACCATTTTGGATGAACAGAGTCAATTATTGCAACTACAGGAGGAGTTGACTAAGGAACCAGCAAAAGTTTCTGAAGAGCTACAGGATGCCCCAAAATTATGTGCCATTTATGGGCCATGGAGGAGAAAGAATAAACTTCCTTTGTTAACTAAGGAGGACAGTGACAATGAGGGTAGCATGCAGCCCCAAAAACTTGATCTCAAACCTCTCCCTGTAGAATTAAAATATGTATATTTAGAAGAGGGTAACCAATGTCTAGTTGTGATATCTTCATTGTTGAATGCCTCTCAGGAAAATAATCTTCTTAACACCATCAGGAAGTACAAGCAGGCCATTGGATGGAAAATTTCTGATCTAAAGGGGATTAGTCCTTTGGTTTGCACTCATCATATATACATGGAGGATGAAGCTAAGCCAGTAAGACAATTGCAAAGGAAACTGAATCCACATATGCAAGAAGTAGTGCGCACTGAAGTCCTCAAACTGTTGTAGGCTAGCATTATTTACCTTATTTCCGATAGTCCCTGGGTGAGTCCAACTCAGGTTATGCCAAAAAAATCAGGGGTGACCACTATGCAAAATCAAAGGGGGGAGGATATACCCATCCGCCTTACCAAAGGTTGGAGGGTATGAATAGACTATAGGAGATTGAATGAAGTGACAAGGAAGGACCACTTCCCTTTACCCTTCATCGATCAACTTCTTGAGAGAGTTTCGGGCAACCATTCTATTGCTTCTTAGATGGGTATTCCGGATATTTTCAAATAGAGATTGCGGTGGAGGACCAGGAGAAGACCACCTTCACTTGTCCATTTGGCACATATGCTTACAAGAGAATGCCTTTTTGGCCTTTACTGATACTTTGCCACATTCAGATGTATCTCGGCATTTTCGATATAGTGGAATGCATAATGGAGGTGTATATGGATGATATCACCATATATGGGAATACTTTTGAGCAGTGCTTAGCTAACCTTGAAACTGTGTTGCATAGAGGCATTGAGAAGAATCTGATGCTCAATTAGGAGAAATGCCAGTTTATGGTGAATCAGAGAATTGTCCTAGGACATGTTATCTCCAACAAGGGAATTGAAGTTGATAAGGCTAAAGTTGAGCTTATTGTCAAGTTACCACCACCCACGAATGTAAATCTTTGTGAGGGTCAGTTCCTTGGCCGTACGAGCTTCGGGAGGTTTATCAAAGATTTTTCCAAAATTGAAAAACCCATGTATGAGTTGTTGGAAAAGGATACTAAATTTGCATGGAATGAAGCTTATCGAAGAGCCCGAAGATTTCAAATCACGACCCTTTACACAAAGTGAGGCACTTATTTGCGACTTCCTTTTGAAGTCATGTGTGATGCCAGTGATCTTGCCATTGGGGCAGAGAGAGGATGGAAAGCCTTATGTGGTTTATTATGCAAGCAAAACTCTGAATGAAGTTCATAGAAATTACACTACCACATAGAAGGAACTATTAGTAATAGTCTATGCCTTAGACAAGTTTCGAACGTACTTGGTGGGGTCAGACATTGTTATCTTCACCGACCATTCCACCTTGAAATATCTACTAACCAAGTAGGATGCTAAGGCAAGACTTATAAGATGGATTCTCCTACTCCAAGAATTTAATGTTCAGATAAAGGACGGGGTAGATAATGTTGTAGCAGATCACCTCTCCAGGCTGACCATAGCCCACAATACACACAGTCCTTCAATTAATGATGAGTTCATTGAGGAATCACTGCTGCTGGTAGAATGTACCCCTTGGTATGCCCACACTCCTAATTTTTTAGCAACAGGGGAAATTCCAGCTGAATGGAAGGCATGGGATAAGAAATACTTCTTCGTGAAGATTCATTCCTATTATTGGGAAGAACCATTTTTGTTCAAATACTATGCACTTCAAAATCATTAGATGTCCGCCTCGAAGGAGAACAATCAGGATTCTCGCACTAATCGCTACGAAAAGGCCCATGGTGGTCATTTCGCTTCTCATAAAATAGCTATGAAGGTGCTCCAATTGGGGTTCTACTGCCTTCCCTCTTTAAGGATGCTCACAATATGTGCCGAGGTTACGATAGATGCGCGGCTCGAAGCTACGACATAGATGCCCTCGGAGCCCAATCTTGGTAATGGACTTGTTGATTAGTGCCCAAAAGTACATTAACCCTATTTTTATTAGGTTTTGAGCGCTTTTGTGTACTAATTGTTATAATTAACCCAATTGACATGTTCGGTCCCTATTGCACTTCTAATTGCATTCAGGTCGTTAGAAGTTTTTGCAGAATCGGAACAAATTAACGTGTCAATCCAATCATAACCAAAGTCGGGTTGATTTCATCAATTTCATTTGGTCTTATATCACCTCAGCAGTTTCGAGTGAAGAATGTTGGTGAAGAAAATAGAGAAAAAATAGCAGTCGCAGGATGCAGAACAAGGCCAATGGCACAAAGAGTCGCAGGAGAGAGTAGTAATGCTGAATTTCGCTATGGCATAGCAAAAATTTTCAGCATCCATAAATTTTCGCTAAGTAGCGAAATTTCGCTTAGCTTATCGAATTACTGTGCATAGCGAAATTTTGCATTCGCCATGCTCTTGTAATTTCTCGCTTATGATAGCGAAATTCCCGCATACAAAAAATCTTGCCTCTTGTGTTTTTGTGTTTGATTCCAAACGACCACGTTTTGGATTAATTACTATTTTGTGCCTATTGTAATCTCACATTTTAGGCATTTTGTCATTTCAATGACGCTGACTATATAAGTTCCCTACAAACTTTGTAACCCTAACTTTTAATCTTTCAAGACACACGCAAATTTTTCTTTTAGGTTTACAGTTTTCTCTTCTCTCCTCTTTTCTCTCACTTTCGGGTGCCAAACATCTCTGCTGATGATACAATTTGGAGGATGAGCGCTAAAACCCTTTTCCCTCCTTGGAAGTGGAAGGTTGGCTTCTGTGGATCCGAAGGCCGTGGTTCCCCGTTTTCACGCAGCTACAGTTTTGACATTCCGGTTCCCTAATTTCCAACTCTAGGTTTAAAGCTGATGTACTTTCTTTCACAATACTTGCAAGCTTTTAGGGTTTAGTGTATTCTTAGCTTTAAATACACTAATATCTATTAGTTGCCATTTACGAAATTAACAGGTAGGTTATGTTAGATTTTCACCGAAGTGCATCCACTTTAATCATCACTTGGTAATCTTTAGGTTCAAAGGCATTCTTATTTTTAGATCTATTGAGACTCATTAGTTACCCCTTTACGAATCATTATAGGATGAGTCAAGATAGATTTTCACTGTATGAACCATAAATGCTAAATAAATGCTTTCTATCAAAAGGAAAATTATTAGGGTTTAGTTTTTAAAGTTAATGAAGATCCGGTTCGAGATGACTATATGTCATCCTCCCAACGCGAGGAAATTAACCCGGGACCTCTCGGGTTAGCCTAGGATCTTAAACTCAAGGGGCCCAATGTTTCAAGGAGTTCTATTTTGTATATTTTATTTTGTTTATTTTCAGTTTATAAAATCAACCACACCCACTCAAGCTTCACAAAACCTTAAAATCCAAATTTAATTCACCATTTTTTACTTCTTCACTTAAATCATTTGAAATGAAGAAAACCCATCCCCGTGAGCACCGAATCTTAGATTCACTATAATCGCAAAGAGCTTGGATCTTCACAGTGAGGGAGGAATATAGGATACAAATTTGTTGATTCCGACACCATCGTGTACGACCAAAATGGCGCGTTGTTTAGGATGGTGCCTAAGTGCATTTGACGAAGTCGGTGGGAACACTTGTGATCCTCATCACAAGTTTTTAGAATTTCTTTTATATTTCATTGTCATTTTTATTTTATTTTCATTTCATAAAAAAAAAAAAAAACAAGGTCAGCAGATAGTTTCGACTGCTTTTGATCACTCGCTTGTCAGAATCCATTTTCAGTGGATCAAAAATTCTGAAGGCAAGCAATACAGGTTAAGTGGAAAAATTGATTGTGATCAAATGGAAGAGGGAGAACAATATAGTGAATATTTAGTGGAAAGAAACCCTAGATCATACATGTCAATGAGGGATTACAGGAACCTTCCATGGCAGTGGCAACAACCTGTAGAGAGAAATCCAAACCCACCTAGATCCATGAGTGACTATAGAGACCAATGGATGAGTGCACCCTCCTACATGGTGCCTAATAAAGATACCTCAATCCCCTCGCCCACCACAACCACTATAATTAATTCTCCGCTTGAGCAGCCATTCTGGACCTTACCAAACTAGTGGGTGATGCTGTGGTAGAACAAAAGGAATTCAATGCCCAATTGAGCCAAAAAATCCATGCTGTGGAGAACCCCCTGGAACAAAAATTAGATGGGTTTCAAAGTGAAATGGGTCACACTGACACCGCAATGTTCAATTTCAAAGCTCTCGCCCAACAAATTCTGATCAAAAAGGAAGAGAGTCAAGAGGAAGAGCGCCTGGCGGCACCATGGTAGAGGAGCCGTGTCTACAAAGAAAGCCACAAGAAGGTTTGGTAGAAAATTTGAATCTCAATGGCGGCCATTGTCTCCGTCACAAGAAGAAGGAAGCAACCTCCCATTGTCGGGATCGAGGGACAGCAAAGAACAGAAACAAAGGAAGGGACCCAAGAGCCTATCACCAATCAATTCCCATGAAATCGAATCAAGTGCCACTGCCTCGCTTCACCAAATGCCCACTTCCAAAGAGCCCCCTCCATCGACCAGTTTCTTATATTCTGCCTACACCTGCACCACCTGCTCCCAAAGCTAAGTCCAACCCATTACTGCCTGCCATGCAAAACTTCAAGAGATTAGTGGCCTCTGTACAGAATTTTGCCACTACATCAAAGACACGCGCCTGCCTACATCAGATGGCACACAAATGTTGGTTCGGTGCCGGTCTGGATTTGAGCACCCGAACTCGACATTTTTGAGTCTCCTCCCGCTCGGCTCCAAAGCAGCCTCCAAAGGCCTAAGGAATGCCTGGGGGAGCAGCGCCCCACTTTTGTTTTAATTTTTCTTGCTTTGTTTTATTTTATCGTATTTTATTTTAATTTCGTTAATTTTTTCTTCTTAGATTTTCTAATTTTTAGTCAAATTTTGTCTTTTAGATTGTCTTTACTTTTCTCGCACTTTTTCTTAATTTTTCTTGTGTTAATTTTGCAGCTTAGTGCACATTTTGAAACTGAATGAAGAAATCAAGAAGGGGCATAGTGAGGGAAATTTTCAAGAACTACAGCTTAAAAATTTTCGCAATCCTAGCTGAATGACTTTTCGCTGGGGCTTAGCGAAATTCCTCGCTTGCCAGAGAAAATCTATGTTCCTTCCGCTACATGACAAAATAGTGCACAATGTTTCCTTTTTTTTTAATTATGTTTTATTTATTTATTTATTTATTTATTTTATACTTTATATATTAAAAAAACGTTTTTTTTATATTATTATTATTTCTTAAAATTTATTATTTTATATATATATATATATATATATATATATATATATATATATATATATATATATATATAAATTTGGTCTCTCAAAAAATTTGTTTTTATTTTTATTTATTATTATTTATATTTTTATTTATTAATTATTTTATTTGATTTTTTTTCAAAAAAATAAAAATAAAAAGAATAAAAAATATTCGCTATTAGACATTCGTCAAAGACAAGTAATTTTCGCTAGCTTAGCTAGCTCTTTGCTAACTCAGCGAAAATTCTTCGCCATGGGCCCCACTTCGACCTCCACTCTTGTTTCAAGCCATAACTTTTTCATCCGAACTCCGTTTTAGGCGTTCTTGGTACCGTTGGAAAGCTTAGAGAGTGTAGAATCCAAATATAGTCAGAAAGAACATTTTTGAGATTATTATGAAAGTGTAATTTTAAAAATGTCTTAACCGGTCAGCATTTTTCCTCTCTTTTCTCTCCTAACTTGTTTATTTGAAGCCCAACGTAGTGAATAAGTTATTCATGGAAAGCTTGGTGAAGTCTCCTATCTAGAAATGAGATCACATCTCATCAAGGAGGTAACACTCTTTCTCTAATTTTCTAATCCGAGCCCCATTTTTAATACCGAGATGTTCGTCTGGGGAGTTAGCTAAAAGAAGTGGCTTTTGTATTTATGTTTTTGTTATTATTTTGAGCAAGCCCATTTTGTGATGTTCAGTGGCTTGTTGGGTTCCCTTTCTATAAAGCTGTTATACTAAACAACTTACTTTTTCAAAATTCGGACCAATTTTGCAATCAAAATTTTTTGTGGTTTTGCCTAACCTGCAAGTTGGAAAATTTAAACTTTTTCCAATTCTATTGATGCTAGATTGATTCCATGCTTGGTTGAGGAATGATTTGTTGAATTCCACATTTCGACATTTTTCTTTCACCTTTAGCTAACCACACAATGTGAGCAATAATAGGGTTTCAATGATACGAAAAACTGCGCAAATCCTCCTTACTTTTGTGATAACCCATCTCTAGCTTCATCGAATCGCCTTAATAAAGTTATGACCCCGTGGAAAGAAGGCCAATGCATCTTTAAAAAAAAAAAAACAAAAAGAAAAATAATAAAAATTGTAATGCTTTGCCTTGGAAACCCGAGCACCCGCCAGAGGGGGTATATGGCGAAGCTTTAAAGCCCTGCCCTAAACCTTCACTGGCTTGGGAGTCACCGACTTGTTCGTTATGGTGGATGGGTGGAGTTTAGCAAGTTGTAGGTGCTTGAGTTCCCGAAATCATTCCGAAGTCCCGGGTAAACTCGAAGAGTTTGTGGTCGAAGATCCTTATGACTTGGTGCCCTAAGCCTTAATTGGTCAGAGTCACCTGCAGATCCCTCGTTACATGGACTTTCGTGAGGTCGATTCATCATTGACCCTTACAACGCAAAAAGAATTTTTGGAACAAGAGATGGGTCCCGATCATTTTAGGGCCGGGTTAGCATGCTAAATGGTAGTAGCCAGTTGGGGGGAGTGCGCTTGACAACATTTGCCGAGCCGATCAAACAAAACACTTAGATTTTGCAGTTTCGTTGATTCACCAGCGAGGCCTTTTTAATACCAATTTGTATGGCATTCATTCTCTCATGATAGTCATTGACACGGCTTTGATGATTTTACTTATGGTTAGGCATTACTCATTCACAACCTTTTTGAAATACCATTTTTGTGAACTATTTGTTATAGTTTTATATGTATTTTATTACTTCTTCTTTCATCAAGTATGACTAGCAATGTGTAGGTTGGGGGTGTGATTAGTGCCCAAAAAGTGCTATTTTTAACCCTATTTTTAATAGGTTTTGAGCTTTTTGTGTATTAATTGTTATAATTAACCCAATTGACATGTTCGGGTCCCTATTGCACTTCTAATTGCACTGAGGTCGTTAGAGTTTTCGCAGAATTGGAAGCCAAATTATCGTGGTCAATCCAATCATAACCAAAGTCGGGTTGATTTCCATCAATTTCATTTGGTCTTATATCACTTCAGCTAGTCTGAATGAAGAATTCCCAAAGGTGAAGAAAATAGAGAAAAATAGCAGGATGCGTGATGCAGGAACAAGTACAATGGAACAACAGCCGTAAGAGAGAGAACAGTTGAATTTCATGGCATAGCTTTCTGTACTACAACTAAGCCGGGGTTTTCTGCTATAAAAGAAAATTTTCGCTGTTAGCAAATTTCGCTAACTTAGCTTAAAATTATCAGGCATAGCTTAAATTTTTGTACTCACTATGCCTTGTAATTTCTCTATGATAGCGAAATTCCCCCGCATAGCTAAAATCTCTCGCCCCGTGTTTTTTATGTTTTGACTCAAACGACCACGCTTGATTGACTACCATTGTGTCCCTATTGTAATCTCATATTTTAGGCAATTTTGTCATTTCACGCATTGGGGTTGACTATATAAGCTCTCCTACAACTTTTGTAACCCTAACTTTTAATCTTTCAAGACACGCCTTTTCTTTAGGTTTACAGTTTCTTTCTCCTCTTTCTCTCACTTTTCAGGTGCCAAACACCCTCCAAGGATGACAACTTGAGGATGAGCGGCAAAACCCTTTTCCTCCTTGAAGTGGAAGGTTGTCGGGTAGGATCCGAAGGCGCCGGTGGTTCCCCTGCTTTTCACAAGAAGAAGCTTTTGACATTCTTGTTCCCTAATTTCCAACTCTAGGTTTAAAGCTGATGTATTTTCTTTCGCCACGGCAAGCTTGTTTAGTGTATTCTTAGCTTTAGATACACTAATATCTATTAGTTTCATTTACAAGCCACTGAGGTAGGTTAAGGGGTTAGATTTCACCAGAAGTGCATCCACTTTGGATCAATACTTGCAATCTTAGGTTTAGTGGATTCTTATTTTTGCATCCATCGAGACTCATTAGCTACCCCTTACAAATCATCAGAGGATGAGTCAAGATAGATTTTCACTGTAGGAAACCATAAATGCTAAATAAATGCTTTATATCAAAAGGAAAATTATTAGGTTTAGTTTTTAAAGTTAGAAGATCCCAGTTCTAAATGACTATATGTCATCCTCCCCAACGTCAGGAAATTAAATCAGGACCTCTCTACAATTCTCAGACCTTAAACCCAAGTGGCCCAATGCTTCAAGGAGTTCTATTTACATTTTATTTTATTTATTTTCAGTTTGCAACCAACCACACCCACCCAAGCCACAAAACCCAAGTAAAATCCAAATTTAACACCATTTTTGGACTCACTTAAATCATTTGTATGAAGAAAACCCATCCTCGTGTTCGACCCTATACCACCATAATTCGTTGAAGAAATGATCACTGCGCAGAGGAATATAGGATACAAATTTTGTTGATTCCGGATCACCCTACTGTGGCACGAATCACTTATTTGATGTGTGAGGCATTGACTTCATGGGGCAATTCCCTATGTCCTTTGAATATTCATATATCTTAGTGGGGGTTGATTACGTGTCTAAATGGGTTGAAGCGGCCTTCGGTAAATCAAATGACCAATGTAGTATCAGTTTTTAAAGAGAATATCTTCTCCAGGTTTGGGGTACCTAAGGCCATAATAAGTGATGGGGGTTCACATTTTTGCAACAAACCCTTTGAAAACCTTCTAGCTAAATATGGAGTTAAGGTCAAAGTGAAGACCCCTTATCATCCTCGCATTCAAAGGGACAAGTCGAAGCCATTTAACCGAGAAATCAAAACTATCTTGATGAAGGTAGTGAACTCCAACAAGAAGGACTGGTCCCTCAAGCTACTGGACTCATTATGGGCATATAGGACAACCTTCAAGACAATTCTTGTAATGTCCCCCTATCGTCTGGTTTATGGAAAGGCATGCCACCTCCCTGTGGAGATAGAATATAAGGCATGGTGGGCGATCAAGAAGCTGAATTTGGATTTTGGAAGAGCTGGCCTGAAAAGATTCCTCGACCTCAATGAGCTAGAGGAACTGTGAAATGATGCCTACCTAAATTCAAAAATTGCAGAAGAAAGATTGAAGAAGTGGCATGATCAAATGGTGCCTCGAAATAATTTCGAAAAAGGGGATCAAGTGTTGCTCTACGATTCCAAACTTCACCTATTTCCAGGAAAACTCAAATCAGGTGGATTGTCCATTCATGATCCATCAAGTCTACCCTAATGGAGTAGTGGAGTTGCTCAGCTCAAAGGACAACAGACTATTCAAAGTGAATGGCCAAAGGCTCAAGCCATATGCAGGCCCTTTTACACCAGATAAAGAGGAACTTTCCCTCCTTGAGCCCCCAAAAGTTTAAGAAGCTGATTTGGGTAGGCTTAGTCTCTTCAGAGATTGAAGATGCCACTTCCTTTTGTTGAGATTTTTCTTATTTCATTTCGAATTTTATATCTTTTCCTCTCATCTTTTCTCTAGTTTAAACCTATTTTTAGATTGAGTTTTCACTTTTATGTGTTTTTATTTCATTATCACAGGTTTTCTCAAGAATCCCCATCTTCGGGCAGATTTTCAGAAAGTCAAGGCTCCATTGCAAAGTGGTTGTGAATTTTGGCAACCCCTATGAATTTTTGCAGGGACGCGAAAATTTTACCGCCCTGCCTCCTGATGTTTGCGCCTCTTCTTCTGCCCGACCCTTCAGTTATAGCAAACCCTATTCATTTCTTCCCCATTAACGAGACCTAGAAAAGTTGCATTCATTAAAGGTTACTAAATTTCATAGCTTTCCATGCTCACCTTCCCCATCCTCCCCTATTTATATCAACCCCCTTCTCGTTCATTCCATCCAATCATTGCTCGCCTCCGACTCCCCCACCCCATGCAAAGACACCCTTTCCCCTATCTTCCCGTAGACCACCTTACTCCCCACGCCAAACCGTGAGCGCCATACCATCTTCGGCACTGCAAGGTCCTTGCCCCTTGTTGCCGCCGATCCTATTGTCCATGCTTCCGCTGCCCTTGCGACCGCCCCACCGGCTGATCCACCGCCTTGCCCCACAATCGGCGAGACGAGGACGTGGGTCATTCCTCCTTCCCTCCATATCCACTCCAGCCAACCCAGAGACCTCGCCTCTAAAGAGGGCTCGCACTCGTGCCCGCGTGAAGCTTCCGCCGACCCAGAGCAACCCCGCCTCTACCCCACCGATTCGCGTCGTAGTAGGGTTCCTGATAAACAAATTTATACTCCATCATCTTGCACGCTGTGAGTAAAGCTATCACAGTGATAAATCGCCTCAAGATCGAATGACGGAGCCATTTTACAAATGATTTGTGTAATGAATCAAAATGGTGAGGCTTTTGTTTGGATTTTGGATTTGTATAAAAATAGTGGTTGTTTTCACTATGCTAACTGGAGGTAATTGGAAATAAAATGTAAACAGAAGTCCTTGAAGTTTCGGGCCACTAGTTTGGTATGATAGGGTTGCAAAGGTGTCCCTGCTTTTATCAGACAGGAAGATGACCTATAGTCATTTCCAAACCGGATCTTTGTTTAACTTAAAGACTAACCCCTCAAGCATTCATTCCTCTTTTTGAAACATAGCATTTACCTAGCATTAAATGTTTCTCAAGTTGAAATCTAGCATTTAACCTACCGATGGCTCATAAATGACAACTACTGGATGTCGTTAGACAATGCTGGCAATACACCGAACTCCCAAAAGCTTGCCAAGTATCACTCAAAGAAAGTACATCAAATAGCTTTAAACCAAGTTTTGAAAGTTTTCTGAAATATAAATACGCTAGCATCTCGCTTCATGAAATACGTAGGAACACCTCGCAAACCTCATCAACCTACCTAGCAACCTTCCCTTCAAGGTTTAGGAGGCTTTAGTCAAACATCCTTTGAGTTTTCATCCTCAAAGGTGTTTGGCTGCCTAGAAAGTGAGAGAAAAGGAGAGAGAAGAGAGCAATGAGGGCCAAAAATGTGGGTCCGTAATGGAAATGCCTGAATGAAAAGTTAGTTACAAAATGTTCACAAAAATGTTTATATAGTCTACAACTAGGTGAAAATACCAATCATCCTAAATAGTATAAGTACATCGAGGCGTAATGAAATTAACCAAAAACGGAGTCGTTTGTACACAAAAATAGGAGCAGATACCCCTCGCTGACAGTGAATTTTTCATGTAGCTTAAATTTAATACTTAAATTCGTCATGTAGCTAGTAAACACACACGCTATGTAGCGAAAATTCACACGAGTTTAAAATTCGCTACAATAGCTAAAATTCGCTATGTAGCGAAATTTGCTATAGTAGCGAAAATTTTGCTATTGTAGCAAAATTTCGCTATAATAGTGAAAATTTCGCTACTATAGCGAAATTGCCCCTGTTGCTCCTGGTTTTGCTCCTGCTTCCACCTGCTTGCTCCTGGATCAAATTCTTCATTCCGATTGATGCCATCGAAGATAAATCATACGAACTCGATGTAAACCAGCTGGATTGAGCATATGCCTAGCTTGATATGATAGAATTGGTTTCTGAAACCTACAAAAACTACCATAAACAACCTCGAAATACAATCATTAGTACCAAAGGGACCTACACGTGTCAATCGGCTTAACTAATATGATTAGTACACAAAAAGTACTTAGAACCTATTTTAAATAAGGTTCAAAATAGCACTTTTTGGGTACTAATCACACCCCCCAACCGACACATTGCTAGTCACGTAGCAATGCCAGAAGTAATCAACAAGTAGAGAACAAAACATGGGAGGTCAAAAAGGTTTGTACAAGTATGCAATGTACTCGCGATGAACCACGAAACCTAAGCTAATAACCATCTCGAAGAATGAAAACTAAACCGGCTGCTGGACTTACCAACAAGCTCCCATCTCGAGCATGAACCAGCCTTCTACTAAAAGCTACGGGTTTGTTTTGATCATGTCTCAACTGGTAAACTACGAAATCAGACGCTCCTCCCTTCCCCCACCCCCCCCAACCGAGCTAATGCCATTAATTATACAACCAACCTAAATAGATCAGACTCGCCCTTATCACACAATTCTTTTGCGTTGTAGGTGCAATGCTGAGGTCTGACCTCACCAAAGTCCCGCGTAATCGATTAATCAAGACTCCCAACCATTGAAGGTTTAGGTAATGGTCAATGCAGGATCTTTCTTCAACCACAAATCCTATAGGTTTCAATTCCTGACCCGAATGATTTTATTTCCGTAACCTACAACTCGCTAAATTCCACCCATCCACCCGTAGCTTAACATTAAGCCTGCTAATTTCAACCAAAGGAAGGTCAGGGCACCGGGCTTTAAAGGCTTTCACAACCCCTGACCGTTTCTCGTTTCAGCTAAATGCGATTCAATTCCTTTTCTTTTTATTTTTGCTTTTTTCTTTTCTCTTCTTTTATTTTGAAGACACATTGGCCTTCATGCATGTCCACAACCTATTCAAGGGAGTAAAGGACACTAGGAAAGGGTTTGCATCGAAGAGGCCTTTGTGCTGTTTCTAGCTCATCATCGAGACCTAACGTGTTTCATGCTGGGTTAGCTGTAGCTGAAGAAACATGTTAAATAATAAGAATTTGACTAGTCATCCACTAACTCGGCATAGAACCCTAACGCCGACACCATTAGGAAAGGCTTAAGCTCAACACATTGCAAGGTTAATCATTATGAAAAAACAAAAGTTAATTAAAATAAATAATAATAAATATGTGGGTGCAAAAATAGAAAATGCAAATACTGCTATAAAGCTTTTAATATAACCAAAAAGGCTAGTACAAGCTTATCATAGCTTCTAACACAATACATACCTAAGAAAAATAAAAACCACGCCTACTATTACAATACATACTTCAACAAATAGTCCCAAAAGCTAGTAAAGTACTGGGAGCAAACTAAAACAACACAAGTATAAACAAACAAAGTATTGGTATGATAAATGCCACTGACGCTAACTCTCTCCCCAACCAAAGCATCATTGTGTCCTCACCGTAGGGATCGAAAGCCAGAGAAGGGGAAGTGCCACCACCTCACCGTGGCCGGTGGTGTAGAAGCCGTGGATCAAAAGCAACCGCCGTGGCCGCAAGCAACATCCAAAGAGGGAAGGCCGGCCGATACAAATGGACTGGCTGCGAATAGTAGCTGTATAAGCTCTGTCACAGTAACTGGTGGGAGACCAAGGTGGCTCAGATTCGTGAGAAGAATAGCCTAATGACTCGCCGTGGCCCATCCGCCGCCAATGCCAGAGGAGAAGCCGCTAAAGATGCGTATGGCAGATACGTGGTGGACGGGTATCCATAACAACCAATAAATCCCCCTAGAAGTGACAGTGGATGCTGATTAAGGCCCAAAAATATTTTCAACCCTATTCAAGATAGGTTTTGGGTGCTAGCGCACTAATCATATCAATTGGCCAATTGACGGTGTAGGTCCACTTAGTACCACCGATGCCATTTCGAGTTTGCTTCGTACTGTGTTCAAGGCACTTCACCCATTTATGCTGAAGATTTGCGGTGTTTTCAACCATAAAAACGAAGGAATTTGAAGTGGATTCTGAAGGAAAGTGGGATGCAGTGGCAAAAAGGAAGATGCAGTGAGCAATGCAAAGGAAGCAGAGCAATCCCAGAATTTTCGCATGATCGCTTAAATTACTGGATCATAAAATTTCGCAATCATAGTGAAAAATTTCGCTAGGCTAGCCAATTTCGCTTAGTTAGTGAAATTCTACTGCGTTTGGGCGAACCAAATCAATTCTCGCTTATCTCACATGATTCAAGCAAGCAGCGAAATTTCGTTAACTAGCGAAATTCACCGGGCGATATTTAAATCGTCCCGCACAAATAAATCGCCGCCCCGTGATTTTTGCATATTTGATCCTAAACTTTAATTAATGCTTTTTTGATGTATTACCATTTTGGCCTTTATGTAAGCCAATATTTTAGGCATTTTATTTCACACATTTAGGTTGGCTATATGTCTTTATAACTTCAGAACCCTAACTTCATTTTTCAATTAAGTTAAATACAATTTTTGTTTTAGGTCATAGCTGCTTCTCTTCTCTCTCTTTCTTTCTCATATTTTCTCGGGTTGCCAAACACACCCTTGAGGATGGCAACTCAAGGGGATGCTTGGCTAAAGCCCTTCCTTTGAAGGGAGGGCCACCGTGAGGCTCGAGGCAAGTTTTCATGCCCTCTCATTTATCACACTCCGCATTTATGAGCATTTAAGCCCCCGTATCTCACCCAGGTTGAAACTCTAGATCCAGCGCCTCGCCTAATGTGTATTTGGCAAGTTTGTGGTTACAAAGGATGCTTAATCTAGATCCACCGTCATCCACTTAGTTGTCTCCCTATTAGTTGCCGTGAGCTCGCTCGAGGCCATGCACACCGGTAGCGGAATCGAATGCTCAACGAATGCCATATCTCATGAGGAGTAATTTAGGTTTGGGCTTTAGTGCCAAATCAGTCCGGTTTGGGAAAAAGACTATAGGTCATTATCCCAATCGCGAGGAACAAACCTCGAGGGCAAGGCTGAATACAATCTTAAAAACTAACTGAAGTGACCCAAGACTTCAAGGAGTCTTCTTTTCTAAATTTTCCTTTAATTTATTTGCAGTTTACAACCATCCAACTCACTGTTTTTGAACAAAACCTTAAAATCCAAAGAGAAATACCATTTTCAACTCAATTGCACTTCTCATTTCACGGCAAACCCATCCCCTCGTGTTCGACTTTCAGACCAATTATACCGCAAGAAGATTCCTCAAAGTACTAGCAGACACCTAGATTACAAATTTCAAGGATTCCTATACTCTACTATGGCACGAATCACGTGCCCGGATGGCTGCCGTGAACGTGAGGATGAGCCTGTAGTCCTCAGGAGGGTCAGCGAGGAGGCGGAACCGAGGGATGAATCGGAACGGGATAGCCGCTTCACCCTTAGCGTGTCCTCCGATAATCATCCACGACCTCCTCCCGCTGGTGTAAAGAAAAGCAGGAAGGCATAGATAGTCCCGCCTCTGCTGGATACAATCACAGGACAACTCTGCCGAAGCTCGATACTTGGTTCCTCCGAGAACCCAAGGTGCTCTAAGACATGGCATAACAACCTAGGCATCAAAAGTGGAATACCTCTCCGCCGAGCCAGTTCTTACTGGGTGGACCTTATCTTCAAGTGAAGAAGGTCATGATAAGCTCCTACCCTGGATTAAACGTAACCCTCGATATCCAATAAAGAGCCTCAAGAATAGCTCCTCTATCGTTAAGTAAATAGTGCTGGCCGGGAACATTAGACCGAAGTACGTGGTATGTGAGGAGCATATGCGGAGGAAGCTGCCTCCGAACAAGGATGAACCCAGCTGCTATATCTCGAGATAGAGAGCGAACCATCTCTCTAGGTGATGGCTGAGGCCACTTCCGACATCCGCCGAGTTAGCCAGACCATCGGGCAGGCCTAGAGCGCGTGGATATTTGAAGCTCGCAGCATCCCGTGACTACTATATATATTGAAATAAGTCGATTTGATTGGACACTCCCTGGGATGTCATGGTATGGTAAAACTCAAGAACCACCCAGGGATAGAAAAACTGCGTCGGAGTCATAAATGGCAGCAATGAATACCTGTGGACCAATCACATAGAATCTCTGAACCGTGGGTCCGCTGCCAATGCTGGTATATCATAGTAGGACTCTCCGTGAAAGTCCTTGGCACGACAATCCACATTCCCGAGTTTCGGGTGAAAATGAACATGGGACGCCTAACTTTGCCAGGGATAAATCGAGGCGATGACCCCTTGGCAGGACTCTTAGCAACCTGAGGAGGCGAAGGCCTCGGGCCTATAACGAAGACTCGCGATGCCCAAGACCTCTTGAAGGCGGTTCTCCATGGTAATGCGGGATGCACGTGAGAGTAACCAACACCCCGAGACTCCTTTCGAATATCAGCAGAGTCTGGCTCTGGGCATCATAGTCAGTAGCAGAGACAAAGGTGAAGTGCCTCGCACTCGAGCCGAGAGAGTGGTCTCGCGGGAAGCCCTGGAAGTGCCCGTGCCATCTCTGGAAAGGGAACGGCTTTGAACCCTGGGCTTGACTCGCTGCCCTACGCGTGTGCGAACCATGGCTATCGGCTCAGGTGTGCGGCAGGGGAGAGTTGTTGGTGTGCAGAGAGAGCCGAAATGGGGAGGTAGTGTGGCAGGGGAGAGGCAGAGGCGAGGGGCAGTGGGTGAGGTGGAGGGATGTGCGACAGGGGAGAAATGCAGGCGCGTAAGGGCCGAGGAGGCCGGCCGGTGGAGGCTCAGGAAGTGCGTGGCTTCAAGGCCGGGGGAGGCCTTGAAAGAGAATGAGGAGGGCCCCTTTATGCTTATGGCACCATGGACCCCCGCACCCGAAGAGTCGCAAGGGCTAAAAATTACACTGGGGGCGAAATCGCTATTGTAGCTGGGGGGGTCTGCCCCGCAGTAGCTTTTTCTCCCAAAATAAAAACAAAAATAAATAAATAAAATAAAATAAAATAATAAAATAACACATTAAGCTGAACATATCAAAGAAGGTTTTAATTAAAAACTAAGATAAATAAAAATACTAAAAATAAAATAAATTAAAAATTGACCAAAACAAAACAAAAATTGAGATGCGCTGTCTCAATGGAGACCAAACCATTCAAAGGGTTCTGGTTTTACTAATGAGATCATGAGGGAAATCTCCTCCTTCTTCGCAGAGTGGCGACAAGATAGGGTCACTCGCTGTCTGCTCACCTTGAATACTCTTGTCTTTCGGGTTGAGAAGGTCAGTCCAAACCATTCAAATATGCTTGCGGATGATAATACCATTCCATCATGATTTGAGCTCGGGCCTCGAAAATGTATTTATTTAAATCATACAGAGGACTTGATCCTCATTGAAAGTTTTCCCGGTTATTAGCCGGACATGCCACTTCTTCCTCGTTTTATCCTTTGCAATTTTAACTGAAGTAGCGCTGCTTTCTACCTCTTCTAACTCAATCTCAAACATTCTTTTGTTGCTTCGCCATATCCATATTCAAATTTCGTGGTCGCCACCACGCCAGAATCAATTTCATCGGTAAATGGCAAGCCTTGCCATAAACTGCTTTATTACTGTGGACATTCTGAGGATGGTCTTATATGATGTCTCCTCAGATGCCCACAATGAGTCATAGAAGTTTGAAGACCGCCCTTCCCCGCACTAACAACTTTCATCGTGATGGTCTTTATTTTCACTGCAAGCTCCACTGGATCGGCTGCTTGAGGATGATACTGGGTGGCACTTGTGCGAGCACCACATTTTGGATAAGAGGTTCTCAAAGGGTTTGTTACAAAAGTGAGAACCTATCATCGGAGCAATTACTTTGGGAACCCCAAATCTAGAGAAAATGTTCTCCTTCAGAATTTAAGAATCCACAGGGTCACCGCTCGCATGGCACTGCGCTTCAACCCACTCGGGACACGTAGTCCACCCCCACAAGGATGTAGGCATAGTCGAAGGAAGTGGAATGGTCCCATGTAGTCGATGCCCCATATCAAACAATTCAACTACTAAATGGGGTTCATGGGCACTGCGACGACGGGAAATTTTTCCAAGTCTTTGAGACATCGACTACTTGCACATGGGCGTAGGCATTCTTAAACAATGATGGCCAATAAAAACCCGAATGCAGCACTTTCATAGATGTTTTCTATGAAGCGAAATGCCCTCCACGTGACCGTCATGGCAATGGCCAATTTCTTCCTATTTTTCTTCCCAGACACATTTCCTTATTATCTGATCAAGACAATACTTGAACAACACGACTCTCCCATTAGTACGAATTGAACCCTTGCATGGAAGAACTTTGTCTCCGTGTTGTCCTTCCACTAGTAACTCTCCCGTTAATAAAAAAATTGGCAATGTGAGCATACCATGTGCTATATCACCAGCAAGAGATTCCCGTAAATCATCAAAGATGGGAGGGTCAGGTATCAGGTGCTGCGGTTAACTGGAGATGATCGACAACAACGTTTTCCACACCCTTCTTATCTCTAATCTGATGTTGAACTCTTGTAGTAATAATAGAACCATCTAATAAGCCGAGCCTTGGAATTCGTTTTTTGTGAGTAGATATTTCAATGTCAATGATCCGTAGAGATTACAATATCTGACCAATCAACAAGATCGAAACTTATCTAAAGCATAGACCACCCGCTATAGCAATTCATTCTCCTAGTAGTAGTTTCTTGAGCTACGAACGCTACGTATAATACACAACATACGCCTTTCCCTTTACTGGTCTCGAGAACTCAAGCTCCGACTGCCAAGGTAACTAAGACGCACATTACCTCAAAAGGCAAGTTCCAGTCAGGGGCTCTCACAATGGGTGTTGTATTCAAATATGCCCAAGCTCCTCGAACTTTTGTTGGGCATTCTGCGATCCCATTCAACTTTATTTTTTTCTAAGGAGTTGGTAGAAGGGCTTAGCTATTCGAGAAGTCTCGCTGAACTCGCGATAGAAACTCGCATGTCCCAAGAATTGCCGCACTGTCTTCACATTAGTAGGAGATGGCAATTTTGAGATCAATTCTACCTTGGCCTTATCCACTTCAATTCCTCTCTCAGAAATGATGTGCCCCAACATTATGCCCTTATTTACCATAAAATGGCCTTTTTCCCAATTTAGTACTAGGTTCTTTTCGATACATCTATAGAGGACAATTTCCAAATGGATGAGGCATTCATCGAAGCATTCCCTGTAAACTTTTATGTCATCCATATAAACCTTCATAATAGCCCACCACATATCACTAAAAACAGCATACAACGCTAAAAGTGGTCAATATGATGGGAATCAAGGGCATTTCTTATAGGCATATGTACTAAAGGACAAGTGAAAGTGGTATTTTCCGATCATCCTATAATGATCTCGATCTAGAAGTAGCCTAATACCCATCTGGGAAAGCAGTAGAAGGATTAATTCCGATACTCTTTCTAGGAGCTAATCCATGAAAGGTAAGGGAAAGTGATCCTTTCGTGTCACCTCATTCAGCCTTCTGTAGTCGATACATACCCTCCAGCCTGTAGTAAGTCAGGTGGGCATTTCATCTCCTTTCTCATTGAGCATTGTAGTAACCCCTGATTTCTTGGGTACTACTTGGGTCGGACTTACCCAAGAGCTACCTGATATAGTATATGATGCCCGCCAGAGCAATTTCAACACATCCACTGCACTACCTTCTCGCATATGCGGATTCACCCTCTATGGTCACTAACCGTCGATTCCTCTCTAAGTAAATATGATGGGTGCATACGGTCGGCCGATGCCTTTCAAATCGGAAATCTTCCATCCGATTACTTTCTTGTTCCTATGGGTGATTTGAAGTAAACTAAATTTCCTGCGGGATTGCTCAAATAGTGAAGAAATCACTACTGACAATGCATTTTCCTCCCCAAAAATGTGTATATTTCAATTCAATAGGTAGGGGCTTAAGATCTAACTATTGAGGACCATGTTCCTCACTCAAATAAGTAGAGGTAAAACTTCAACCTTTCTTCTCCATTGCCCATGCAAGAGGCTTTACTTTTTTAATAGCTCTCGCTGTCTTCATTAATGTCAACCAACTCCCCGGGTTACATCTTGCAAAAGCAACTCATTTTCTTGTTCTTCAATGATGGCTTCTATCGCACAAACCTCTTCACTGTCATCCTCCTGTTGGTGCATGTGCTTTTGCTAAGATGGAAGATATTGAGCTCTAAGGTCATATTTCCAAAGGTTAGTTGCATCACCCCATTCCGACAATTAATGATCGTGATTGGGGCGGCCAAGAATGGCCTTCCCGTGGATGATTGGCACATGGTTAGTCCCTTACCACGACCGGTTCGGTATCAAGCATTACAAAACTAATCGGATAGTAGAATTTGTCCACCTGAATCAAAACATCCTCAACTGTCCCCTTTGGTATTTTGATGGACCTGTCGACTAGAGACAAAGTGATAGTGGTTGGCTTAAGTTAACCTAGCCTAAGTTGCTGGTACATGGAAAAAGGCAGTAGATTAACACTTGCCCCTGAATCTAGCAATGCCTTTTCCACACAAGTTCCGCCTATGTTAACGAAGATCAGAGGGACACCCAGATCTTTATACTCACAAGAGTCTGCGACTCAATGATGGCACTCACTTGCTCAGTCAAAAAGGCCTTTTTATTCACATTAAAGCCTTTTTCACCGTGCATAGGTCCTTCAAAAACTTTGCATACGTGGGGACTTGCTTGATCATATCGAGAAGAAGGATGTTAACCTTCAATTGTCGTAGTACTTCTTAAAATTTCATTTGGTTAATCGACTTTTTACTTTTCTTGAGTGTTCGGGAAAGGAGGGGGTACACCATGTTTCACCTCTTCCCCTGCTGGTTGTTCTTCCTCTAGTGGTTCAACCATCGGAGCTTTCTTGATGGGTCTGGGACTACTGGTCTTAGTTCTCTACCACTTCTCAATGTTACTACCGCTTGATCATCAATTCTGTATCGGGATCATCGAGGAGCCTATCTCATGCATTCCCGGTTTTGCTATGTCCGAAGGAATTTCCCCTTTTTCAGACCTCGTCGTTAGACAACCTTTGAAATGGAACTTTTGTGATTAGTGCCCAAAAGTGCTATTTTGAGCCCTATTTAAGATAAAGCCTTGAGTGCTTTTTGGCGCACTAATCATATGAATTGAGCCACTGACATGTGTAGGGTCCACTTAGTACCACGATCCCATTTCGAGTCTGCTTTTGGTAATTTTGGCGTTTTATAACCTCAACCAATACTTTCAAGTTTGATGTCAAGTTGGTGTCGAATGCCGAGGATTCACAAGTGGATTTCATCAACCAAAATGAAGAAATGTGAAGTGAATTATTGGGTTGACGATGCGTTGGCAAAATAGGAGCAAAGGTATTTTCACAGGCATTGCGAAATTTCACTGGATTGCGGTATTCTTGCAATCATAGCGAAAAATTTCAAGTAACTTAGCTTGGGCCTGGGTGCAAAATTTTCGTTGTTAGTGAAATTTCGCTAGCCTAGCTTAAAATTACCGCTCATAGCTAAAATTCCTCGATATTCGTCATCTCTGTGATTTTCTCTAGGTTAATGAAATTCCTCGCTTTAGCATAGCTAAATTCCATGCATAGCTTAAATTGTTGCCCCCGTGCTTTTGATATTTTTGATTCCAAACGACCACGTTTTGATTAATCATCATTTTGTCCCTATTGTAATTTCATATTTTAGGTATTTCTTGCTTTCAATATCAGTTTAATATATAAGCTCCCTACAACTTTGTAACCCTAACTTTTCCATTTTTATGCAAGTCTCTCAGCTCTTTTCATTTTAGGTTTTATTTTGCTTTCTTTCTCCTCCTCTTTCTCATTTTCTCACGCCAAACACACCCTCGAGGATGACAACCAAGTGATGCTTGGCTAAGCCCTCAGCCTTGAAGAGGGTGGTTGCGCTTGGTCTAGGGCTACCGCAGTTGTCCTCATGCTTTAAATGGTACAAGTACCGATTTATGTTCCAAACTTTCCAAACTAGGTTTAATGCCATTTAATGTCTTTCCTTTGGTCAATACTTGTCATAGTTTTTAGGTTCAAGCAGCATTCTTAATGGTAGATGCAATCGACATTCGATGTCATTTACAAGCCATTGAAATGAGGTTAAAATGCTGTGGTTTCAAACTTACTCGGGACTTTGAATGCTGGTATTTGATTGACCTCAAATAGGGAGTGGTTCTAGGATTAGGCTTTATAGCTAAAACAAAGATCCGGGGTTTTGGCTTTTGACTATATGTCATTTGCCCTAATGCGAGGAAATAACCCGAGGACACCTTAATAACCCCATTTTATCAAGCTAGACCCAAGCCTTCAAGGTTACCATTTCACACTTTCATTTAAGTTATTTCAGTTATCCAGTGAACAACCAACTCCCCTGTTTTTAACCAAATCCAGTGCCCACCATTTTCAAACATTAATGCTGAATCATTCGTGGGATGAAAACCCATCCCCGTGTTCGACCCTAGACCGCTATACTGCAGTAGCTTGACTACGGCAGTAGGAGGAGTATAGGAAACAAATATTGTTGATTCCGGATCACTCTACCGTGGCACGACCAAATACCTGCATCGATGGTGCCAAACTACGAATGATGAGTTGAGATACCTTGTAATCCACATTACAAGTGTCAGGACTCAAATCTTTTTTGATTTAGTAAAAGGTGAACTCCAGTTTTCTTCTACTGGGCAAGCACGTGACTGCTTTTATTTTTGCATACACTTTGTTTTGGCTAACACTCCACCTTTTTTTTAGTAAAGTTTTGTTTGTGTTCTTTGTTTTGTTTCATTTTGTGTAATAGTGTTTATGCAAAGATCGGGACAGAGTGGGATATCGTAGATTGGTGAAGAGAGCTGAGGGCACCAGCTTGGAGTAAGGTCGTGAAATCGTGTGCACAAAGGACTAAATGGATCTCTACTCAGGAACAAAGAAAGTCAAGCACTTTATGAATCCAACAAAGATACACAGTCCATGAGGGATCACATACAATTCCTCCTAGAAAGTTGCTCCTTTCCGCATCATACCCTAATGGCGATGTAGCAAAAGGAGACCCCACCTAGTGCCTCTCGCTCCCACATTTCATGGTATGGTGAATGAAGCAACCATATATCACACATACGGGATTTTGAGGAAGTATGCATAACTTTTAAGGAGGGTATAACCGATATGGAATTGTTGAAGTTGAAGGCATTCCCGTTAACCCTCAAGGACAAAGCCAAAATATGGCTCAATTCACTGAGGCCAAGGAGAATTAGGAATTGGGATGAACTTCAAGCTGAGTTTTTGAAGAAACTCTTCAGTGCAACCAAGACCAACAAATTTTTGGAAGAGACAGACTATTAATTTACCGGGCCTATGACAATGAGAGAAATCTTCTATGAGGTTGTGAGGTTCATGGAGACCATCAATGCATGTCCACACCATGGTTTTGATACATGGATGCCGGTGAATCATTTTGAGTAATGGTATGTCCCCTGCCATGAAGCAACTGCTAGAAACCATGTGAGTGATTTTTGAGCAAAATCCAGATGAAGCCATGGATTTCTTTTGAATTATGTGGCTGAAATTTCAAGGCTCGATGAACCGAATCCATAAACCGAAGAATTAAGCCTTCACCCACCACAAAGGGGAGGCATTTATGCACTTTCCGAAGATATGGAAAATGAAAGCAAGAATATCAACCCTAGCTAGGAAGATGGAAGAACTGAAGGAAAAAGACTGGATGGGGCGTGTGCAAGGACTGAAAATATCGCACAGCCAATCCATGCATCAATCGGTCAGCCCACCTGGCCTCCAAATTTGTGCAGAACACTATCCGACGCCCTCGTCAAGGATTCATGTCGAGCATGCTAATGCCGGCCAATACAAGCCACAACCTAATGCCCCATAACGGTAATATCGCATAACTAAATTGGAAGAATCACCCTAACTCTCCCCGAAACCTAATCCGCCTATGTGCCCCCGGTGCCAAACAACGCTTTGTTCTCATCTCAAACTACGCCTATCATCATCTTCCTTCGTTGAACAAGCTATTGAATTTGAGCAAGGTGGTAGCAATTCTTGTAAAGAACAAAAGGGATCAAACGATAATTGGCACAAAGAATTGATATCGTAGAAAGAACATCAACAAAAGAATAGATGGGCTTCGGAATAACCTTAATCGTAAAATCGAGGTCCTACGTGATTCAATCACAAAGATCAACAACCTGTTGGAGGTACAGGAGAGAGGAAGGTTCCCTTCCCAAACATTGCCAAATCCAAAAGGAGTCCATGAGGTAGGTTCGTCCAGCAATTCAGGGATAGATGAAGTGAAAGCTATCATCACTCTGAGGAGTGGAAAAGAGATGAGCAACCACACCCACAATCATAAAGAAACATGCAAGGAAATAGAAGTTTCAGCCCGGAAGGGGAATAATCGCTGAAGATCCAGTTGAAGAAAAGCATGCCCCTCCATTTCCCCCCATGCACAACGAGGCAAGAAAAAATCCCAAAACCGCTGAAATTTGGGAGGTGCTAAGGCAAGTGAAGGTGAACATTCCACTGCTTGACATGATTAAGCAGGTCCCCACTTATGCAAAGTTCTTAAAAGACCTATGCACGGTCAAGAAAGGGTTAGGAATTGAAAAGAAAGCCTTCCTAACCGAGCAAGTCAATGCTATAATCCGCAGCAAGACCTCAATAAATACAAGGATCCGTGGATCCCCCCACAATACGCTTAACATTGTGGGACATGACAGACAAAGAATCTAGATTAAATGTGCAGGTAAAACTCCACGCTATACTAAGTGTATATAAGCAGTTAGGTTTAGGGGAGCTCAAGCCTACCAGCATCACTTTGTCATTGGTTGATCGACAAGTAAAAATTCCTATGGAATAGCTGGAGATGTTCGGTAAAGGTAGATAAATTCTACTACCAAGAGACTTTGCAAGGTTTACATCAACCAATAGCAAGTGGGCCCAATTGTGCAAATTATCCTTGGAAGACCATTTTTAGCCACTTCCAATACAATCATCAATTGTCGAAATGGAGTCATGCAACTCACATTTGGCAACATGACATTGGAGCTCAATATTTTTCACTCGAGTAACAAGCACAAGCTAGTGGAAAAGGACAATCAAGTGGACCGTCGGGTTTGCTCACGACCTAAATGCAGAGAAGCCAATTCATATACGCAAGAATTACAAAGAAAATGAAACAATTGGTGGAGTGATTGAATGCTTTAGTCATTCCCTACAGAGTTTGATTAATCAGCCCAAAACTACCATGGAGAAGAAAATCAACAAAGGAGCCAAGACGAAGGTCAGAAGATAAGCCACCGCCAGTGGTTAAGCAGCTCCTCCTCCTTGACCCTCCATGAGTAAATCAGTGAAATTGAGCTGGTTTGGTGTCCACTGAAACCAAACTGCAGCTCAAAAATTTTTTGTTTTTGTTTAAAATTGGTCAATTTTCATAGTTGCCATTTTTAGCAACTTTCCTTTTTATTAGCCTAATTTTAATTTTATTTTACCTTTATTCTTAGGTTTATGATAAAAATAATTGTTATTTTTGCTTTTGTTTTTAACCCGCTCTAAATCAAATTTTTTATTTTTTTTTTTTATCTCGTTAAACCCGCTTCAAGAGCCTCGCACAATAAATAAATCTGTCATCGTGGCTCTGGCTTCGGACTTTCGCCGCCCAACCGATTGGGTGCAGTGGGAGGAACCATTCATCTTCATTTCGCATCCCCTCCCCCCCCAAGCCTTCTAGTCAGAAATCCCAAAGGCCGCCCCAAAGAATCCACTTCCATCGCCACCGCTCTGGGGGCCTCACACGCGCCGCGTGCCCGTGCCCCCGGTCTCCCGCTGCTGCCGCAACTCCGCCCACCGTCGAGCCCTGGTACAGCCGCGCCCTGCCCCAGTGCCGCCGTCTCCACTGCCGCCCACTGCCAGACCCGCGACTGCCGTGCCCTGGCCTAGCCGTGACTTGCCCTGCTCTCACCCGAGCCCTGAGACACATCCAAAGTTCCCACACCGCGCCTCCCGCTGACTGCCGAGCCCTCGTCTGCCGAGTGAGCGCGCAGTGCAATCGCTACCCCCAACCGCAGGCGCCCGGCTTCTGCCCCCAGGCTCTCCGACTGCAGACATGGTCCGCACCGGTGGTTACCGCCAGCCCGTGGTCGATTTGAGGAGCGGTGTACTTCAAAGAACAAAGAGGTGTCCATTCTTCGCCTCCTTCATACGACAGCTGCTCATAGAGTTCTTAGTTGCCGCCCCGAGGAGCCTTAGGATTCAGGGAGGTATCGGATCTAGGATGGGACCCCTGACCCCTTCCCGTGCCTCAGAGACGACGCAGGAGGGCCCAACCCTCCAAGCGGTCTCTACATCAGTCTTGGAGTCTCGACATCTCGCCTCGCCCATCACCTTCCCTGTAAGAGGAGAGCACATCGCCCCATCGCCACCGGCCTCGAGGATCAGGCGTCCATTGTTTACTAGGACCCCGATTCCGGAACAGATTCGCACGCACAGAGACTTCCATGGGGGGAGACATATTACGATGTGCCAAAGATTGGACCACGACCGTCAGAGACTCCATGTAGACTGACACGCAAGATTCTTGCTGCTCACATAATCACGGCAGCTTCCTATTATCCCCGGTGGTGCTTCAGTTCTACCACTCCATGACTTCCCGGGGAGTGCCGAGTCCGCTGGAGCTCCGATTCACCATTGAAGATCGTCCGGGAGTACTCCGAGCTGCGGACATTTCACCGTACATTCGCCATCGTAGCCGCTAATTTCGAGGATATCTGATCGGGTCACTATCACGCAGAGGGAGATGGTCCGCTATCGCTAGAGATATCGCCAGCTGACCCGCATTTCGGGGAGGCAAAGCTCACCTCGATGCTTCTTAGATCACCTGTCCTGACCGCTTGCTCCTTTGCGCATTATTGCTTCAAAGACAGGGGAGCCATACTGAGGCTCAGACGGGATTCCCGCAGGATTCTGCTTAGTCCCTCTGAGCTAGTCATGACCGCCCTGCTGCACTTCGAGGATAAGGTCCACCGAAGGGTCTAGCTCGAAATGAGGGTTTACCCTGTTGATGCCGCGACATCGAGCTGTGTCCTGAGCATCTCTGGGATTCCCCCCGAGAGTCCCAGATCGAGAGGAGGATTAGATGCCCTCAGGTCCTATCCATGGAGCGATCATTGACCATGCCAATCTCTTTTGTTCTCCAGCAGCAGGATCAGGAGGAGGTACCAGATGAGATGGCAGAGGACCCCCGGAGGGGTGTGGATCCTATCCCTGAGGTGGAGGTAGAGGCAGAGGAGCCCAAACATGATTTATCTCCTCCGTCCCACCTCCACCCTCCTTCCGCCCGGCCCGCCGACACCCGCGGCCCTTCATCTACAAACAAGCAAAGATTCTCTAGAGCATGTGTACAGTCGCCCGAGGAGCTGTCACTGGTCATGGATGCTATCCGCATCGCTTGCTACCACACAAAGGCCGTTGACTGAAGAATTGTCCCGAGCCGAGGCCACTATAGACTACGTACCATGCCATGCTTCTCACGTATCACGAGCCACCCTGGCCCCCGTCGAGCCTACACATCGAGATCACCACGCAAAGAAATTTCATTGACACAAAAGCAGTTGTACCCGCATCGCCTCTCGATCCACCAACACATCCACCACCACCGCGAGGCAGGTGAACACTCCTTTCTTCTAGATTTCCTCATCCAAGGCATGCTTATACTTCTCGCTGGGAGGAAAAAGCCAGATAGAGTGTCTTCTATCATGTTTTGTACTGCTTTCGCCTTTATCAACTCCGCCTACTCATTTTGTATAGATTCATGTATTAGGCCAATAGCAGGCGCTGATACTTTTGTTATGACTAGCCATATTAAGCATGTATTAGTTTACTTATTATATCAAAAGCTTTATAGCATTATTTATGCTTTTATTACACTAAGAAATCATTTTTTTTTGTACCTACATTTTGTGTTTCTACTCTTGCCTTTAGTTAAGAAATTGAAGCCCTGTATGTTACCTTAATGATAGAACAATTCCATGCATGATTTAGTTTTTGGTCAATTGAAGTTCCAACATAGTCAACCTTGAGCATTCGCCTCTTTTTTAGCGAATTCACACACTACACACCAGATTGTACCAATAGGTTGAGAAGCTATATACCTCTTTCCACTTTGCAAAGCCGACCTTAGATTTGTTGACGACCCATAATAGGTTTGTGTTACCCATGTATGAAGACCAATGTAGTCTTCCAAATGAAAAAGAAAAGAAAAAGAAAAAAGAAAAAGAAAAGAAGAAAAAGAAAAATAAAAGGCGTGACACTTTGCCTCTTGAAACCCTAACACGTGTCCGAGGGGGTATATGGCGAAAAACCTTTAAAGCCCGATGCCCTAAAACCTTAATTGGTTGGGAGTCATCGACTTAGTGTTCATTTAAGCACGTGGATGGGCAAAGTCATGAAGCCAGAAAAGCACTTCTCAAGTCATTCAAGTCCTACAAGCTCAGTAGTTTCAGGTCGGTTGAACTCGCTTGATGCTCCCAAACCCAATTGCTGGGAGTCAGGACCTCGCTACACGGACTTTGATGAAGTCGTGTTTTCAGCATTGCACCCTACAATAATCAAAGAAAAATAAGAGTGTAGCGGTTCTATTTAGGTTGGTCGTTTAAGGCCATGGCAAAGAGCTCGGTCGGGAATAGCTTTGCATCTTATTAGCTCAAGTCGGGTTACTCAGAACAATTAGACGGTGGAAGTTCAAAGCTGACTTCCTTCGGAAACCAATGTTGCCCTAAAAAACTTCGTTTTGCTACTTGGCCTTTCGGGTTTCATGCCCGCTTTCGCTCAGTGGTCTAAAATTCCTGCGTTCGCTAAAGGCAAGCATCTGCATACACACTTTTTTGAAATAATGTACACTTTTTTTTGTAAAAGCACAAAGATGCATACCTTTATTGTTTTTAGCATTGCATGGACTAGCAACGTGCTCGCTTGGGGTGTGATTAGTGCCCAAAAGTGCTATTGGAAATCTCTATTTAAGAGAAGTTTATGCTTTTTGCGCACTAATCATATGAATTTTGTTTGCACTGATATGTGTGTCCACTTAGTACCACCCATCCGTCTCGAATCGCTTTTGGTAATTTTGCGTGCTTTGCGAACCTCAACCAATACCGTTTGATGTCAGTCGTGCTGAATGCCAGATCACGTTGATTTCATCAACCAAAAATGAAGAAATGTGAAAGTGGAATCTGATGGAAGGATGACGCAGCGGCAAAACAAGAGTAAAGCGATTACTCCGTAAGTATCGCGAAAATTCTCGAAGGCAAAATTCTAGCTTAAATTTTTGCATAGCAAAAATTTCGCTAAGCTAGCGAAATTTCGCTAAATTTTAGCTAAAAATTACCTGCTCAGCTTAAATTTTGATTTTCGCTATCTCAGGATGCGCTAGTTAGCTAAATTCTCACAGCATACTTTAAATTTCACATAGCGAAATTTTCGGGGGGCTATGCTACGTAAATCCATGCATACGAAATTGCCGCCCCGTGTTTTGATATTTTTGGATTCCAAATCCACTCACGTTTGATTAATTACCATTTTGTCCCTATTGCAATTTCCATATTTTTGTATTATTTTTGTCATTTCACACATCAGCTTGACTATATAAGCTCCCCCCACAACTTTGTAACCCTAACTTTTCCATTTCATGCAAGTCTCCCAGCCTTTTACATTTAGGTTTTATTTGCTCTCTTCTCTCCTCTTTCTCTTCCTCATTTTCTGGTCAGCCAAACACACCCTCGAGGATGACACCAAGGGATGCCAATAGCCTCAAAGCCTTAAGATGAGGGTTGCTAGCTTGGTCTCAGGCTACCGTGTGTTGTCCTCATGCTTTAAATGGCACAAGTACCGCATTTATGGTTCCAAACTTTCCAACTAGGTTTAATGCCATTTAATGTCTTTCCTTGGTCAATACTGTCATAAGTTTCTTTAGGTTCAGCAAGTATCTTAATGTAGATGTAATCGACATTCTTATCATTTACGGTCATTGAAATGAGGTTAAATGCCAGTTTCAACCGATCGGGACTTTGAATGCTATGATTTGATCGACTCAAATAGAGGTTCTAGGTTAGTTTATAGCTAAACAAAGATCCTGTTTTGCTTGACTATATGTCATTTGGCTCCTAATAAGTAGGAATAACCTTTATGAACACCTTATCAACCCCATTTTATCAAGTTTAGTGACCCAAGCCTTCAAGGTTACCATTCACTTTCATTTAAGCTATTCAGCTATCCAAAGGAACAACCAACTCTGTTTTAACCAAATCCAAAAGTCTCACCATTTTCAAATAATGTGAATCATTCGTGGATGAAAACCCATCCCTCGTGTTCGCCCTAGACTCCTATATCAAGAAGAGTTTGACTCACGGCAAGAGGAGGAGTATAGGAAACAAATATTGCTGATTCCGCATCACCCTACCGTGGGGCACTCCAATCACTTGCAAGTCATTACATGGTTGGAGATCTCATAATGCATATTGTCTACTTTTTGCTGACAGCCTCATCACTCAATTTTCTCGATTAGTTTGGAAAGATTCAACACTCTTTGTTCCTCCACAAAGGTACTCTACTACCTTGCTTAAATTTAATTGCTTGCTCAACAGAGAAGTTAAGGTGGAGGCTATCGCTGAACAGGTGGAGCTAAATCAAGAACGTGCTCCTCGGGAGCATATGTGGGGGGCTTCGCTTCCATGATAATGCTCGGATGATTCCTCCACTGGGGTTATAAGTGCTGCCATACGAAAGCATTTGTCGTTGGCTTATTCGACCTACATGGGCATGCCCTCATCAAATCTCATCAAGGAACCATCGACAATGCTCCCTAAGATGGCTACTTTAATTGGATACCAAACAGGCTGGGTGAGATGGAGGCAATTCAATCACTGCTTGCACTTCTTGCTGATTTCTCATTTCAAGCTCTTCCAACCTTCGGGTCAAAGTGGTCAGTTTTTCTTTCATCTCCGTGTCTTCGAAAGTGCATAAGGGCCTCTCGCTGGTCAAGGCCTGCTTTTCAAATTTCGATTCGATTCGCCCATCCTCGGAGGTTTCGCCACATAGTTCAAAAGGGCTTCATCTAGTGCTTGCTCAGGAAGTCCCTCCACACATGGTTTCCGGTAGTTGCTTCATGGACGGAGACATACCATCATAGAAGTGATTCACAAGCATCCATGTATCAAACCCATGGTGTGGACATGCACTGATGGTCTCCATGAACCTCTCCCAACACTGATAAAACTTCTCATTATTGTAGGCCGAGTAAGTGTAGATTTGCCTCTTAAAACTGTTAGTCTTGGTTGTACTAAAAAATTTCTTCAAAATTCATCTCAAGATCGCCTAATTTCTGACCGTTTCACCATGAATCGGAGCCACCCGCCTTGTCGTTAATGGAAATTCTTTCACCTTTTAAGCAAGTCCATGTCGATACACCTTTCTTGTGCCAGCATACCGAACTCCCGATATGCGTATATGGATTTTCATATATGTTGTAGGTGGTATGATGCAGGAAGGTGCACTCACTCTGGGGAGGGCGATGTGGTCCCTATCAATCTATATACAGGTGGATTCACTGAAGCTCCTTGTTGACTTTGCCGTTCTTCAGGTAGAGGATCCATCTACTCACTATGTACACTGACTTCACAACCTTGTTCAATTGGTGTACTAACTCTTTGCAATCTACCTTATATATCTCTATCCCAATGGTACATAAACACCTGTGAAACAAAATGAGACAAAGCAAAGAACAACAAATGTGGCTTCTCAAGCAGTAAAAAGATCAGTGTTAGCTAAGAAATAAAATGACTGTTATTCATAAACAAATCCCAAAGAAGGATCACGAAAAAAATTGAAATTCTAAACAATGGAATTCAAAAAGGTTTAAAAGGTCACCAATACTTGTAATGAGGATTACAAGTACTCATCAACTCATCATCTGTAGTAAGGCACCATCCCTGGCAACGACACCATTTGATTCGTGCCACAGTAGGGTTCCGGATCAACAAAATTTATACCTAAATTACTCCTACCGCCATAGCAAAGCTACTGTAGTATAGTGGCTCTAAGATCGAACACAGTGACGGGTTTTTGTCTTACAAATGATTTGTGTAATGAATCAAAATGGTGAGGCTTTTGTTTGGATTTTGGATTTGTATAAAAATAGTGGTTGTTTTCACTATGCTAACTAGAGGTAATTGGAAATAAAATGTAAAAAGAAGTCCTAGTTTCGGCCTCTAGTTTGGTATGACAGTGGTTACAAAGGTGTCCCTGTTTACTCTCGCGCATTAGGGAAGATGACCTATAGTCATTTCCAAAATCGGATTTTTGTTTAACTTTAAAGACTAACCCTCAGTACCATTCCTCTTTGAAACATAGCATTTACTGAGCATTAAATGTTTCTATAGTTGAAATCTAGCATTTAACCTACCTCCGATGGCTCATAAATGATAACTAATGGATGTCAGTGTATCTAACAATAAGAATACACTGAACCTTAAAATCTTGCCAAGTATTGACCAAGGAAAGTACATCAAATAGCTTTTAAAACCGGCTTTGAAAGTTTGAAACATAAACACGTGAAAATTCAAGCCAGAAATACAAGGAACACCTGCAAACCTCATCAAGCTACCTAGCAACCTTCCTCTTCAAGGTTTAGAGGCTTTAGCCAAACATCCTTTGAGTTGTCATCCTCAAAGGGTGTGTTTGTGATGAGCTTAAAAGTCATCTAGTTTTAATCCATTTTTCTGTTTGATTTTCATCTGAAAATGAGTAATTAATATGCAGAAATATGAAGAAACTCACCAATTTGTTATTAGCAGGGAGCATGAAAGAAAGAAGAAAAAGCAAGAGGAAAATGCAAAGAATCGTGTGAGTAAAATTAAAATAAGAGTGGCGTAAATGAAAGCAACCGGGTTAACTAATGTTGCATTTTTGACTTGGTAATAGTTTGAAGGCGATGTCGCGACATCGTGAAAATTAGCTGAAATTGGATGCGTCACATGTGGATCACAAGTTAGGGCAAATTGAGGACTAAACCGTGAGACTTATGAATGATGTCGCTGACAACATCGCGGATGTCGCGACAAGGTCGATGTCATGACAAGGGATGGAGGCGCGACAAGAAAAGCTCGAAGCTATGACGTTTGAAGAGATGAAATCATGGTCACTTGCCGCTATCACGATAGAGGACTCCATGTCGCGACACCAAAGCAACCGCTTGAAGCCCCAGAGACATAAGTCACGACGCAACAAGAGATTAATCAATGCATACGAGACGGCTCGCTGAAAGTCATAGCCTTGCTGATGTCGCGACAAGAGATTGATGTCGCGACGTCAAGAACCATCAGTTGAAAGCTGCAAAGACATGAGTTGATGTCGCGACAAGGGATTGATGTCGTGACATCAGGAACGAACAGTTGAAACCTGCAGAGGCATAAAGTGATGTCGCTGACAAAGATCGATGTCGCCACATAAGAAGACATCGCTGAAAGCCGCGAAGACATGAGTCGTCGCGACAAGGGATTGATACCGCGACATAAGAAGACATCACCGTAGTTGCGCTTCCATAAGTTGATGTCGCGACAGATTGATGTCGCTAAGATCAGGAACCATCAGTTGAGCCGCAAAGACACGAGCCGATGTCGCGATAAGGATTGATGCGACATCGTGAACGAATAGTTCAAAGTCATGTAGTCTTGCTGATGTCGCGACAAGAGATCGGCGTCTGAACATAAGATGCCTTTAGGAAACAAAGGAATGTCATGACTTATCGATAAATGTCGCAACTGCGCTAAACTAACTAATGTCGCGATTAGCGGATTGAGGTCGCGACCTAAACAAGAATATGGGCCAGTCCACTTGGAAATCCACAAAAGAATGCATTGGAATTAGGGCCCAACTGAGAAACCCTATAAATAAGTAGCTACCCAGGAGAAAAAGAAGGCCGGAGGCAGTGGGCGAAGCAGAACGAAAGATCTAGGTAGCCGAAGGCTTCATTTTATTTTTCTTTTCTTTTATTTTCTTTTTTCCTGCTTCCTGCTTTAGATTATATTATTTGATCTTTCTTTTTTTGTTTTATTTTTCTCGATCCGGATGTTATCTGCTTTTGAGCAATAATGCACTATTCTTTTCAAATTACTACCTGAATGTTTGAAGTTCGTATTAAATTTATGGAATTCGACTCTTTCCAGCTTCAAATTGCGCTTGTTCTTATGATCGAGGAATGTTGTAGTGTGTAATTCAGTAATGAGAAACCCAAATTCTTCCATTATGAATGCTATAGTCGACTTATCTTCCTCGTAGTTGTTTCCAAATTTCAGAATTTCAGTTTATGAATTTACTTCCGGGTTATGGGTTTACTGCTTTGATCCTAATATCGCTTTATACCCGCTTAAGATTTGTTTCATTGCTCTGATTTCAAGGAGGTCCTCTGAGTGATACAGAGAAGGCATTCCTGAGAGTTATGAACATTTCTTTGAAGGTATATTAACCTGCTATTAGAGATCTTATGAGCTTTGTAAGTTTACTTAGATAAATCCTCTTCTCACTTGAAATCAAGAATGAGCTGGAATGAGTTATCAATTTAAACAAGCGTAGAGTTCACTCCCCACCCGAATAGTGAAGCCAATCCCGTGTTAGCTGAGATCTAATCAAGGAGAGGGTGATCTATTCAATTTAGAGGAAGAGTAACTGTGAAGTTGTATATCCTTGCTCGACCGATAACTCGGGAGCTAAGGATTACAATTACAAATGGGTATGAAGTAGCTGCAAAGAAAATACCCGATTAAGGAAACTCCTATTAAAAGTAGTCATCTAACTGCCTTCGAAAGAATCAGTGAAATTATATAATGAACTCAGAGTGTGGAGAGAGATCCACCAGACCGCTAAACGCCTCGACAGATTTTTAAACCCTCGAAATACACAAGCAATTTTATCAGTGTTAACTATAGGAATTGATACTTCACAATAGCAGTGTTCTTGATGTGTCCTCTAAAAGATAACTATTCAGTTTCCATTTATTTTCTTAACTATTCATTATTCTTTATTCTTTCGATTCCAATTTATTTGATTGTTCATTCTCTTTCCTTATACTTGTATATTTTACATCAATTTAAGCTGGATCACAATGTCATGTTATAGTCCAAATAGTATGGAGCTTGAGTAGTCAGGGTATTTGATCTAGAATTCTTGAGATCTCTCGTGGGATCGATATTCGATTTATATCCATTTTGACATTTGCCTAATTGCACTCTTGTAGGATATTAGGCCAAAACCAAAATTGAAAATGATTTACTCTAAGAGATATTTGGTTTATATAGTAGAAAGTCAACAAGTTTTATGGCGCCGTTGCCGGGGATTAGTTAATAGTCCTTTGGTAATAGTGTCATAAATTTGTACATGTGTTTTGGTCTGATCAACAGTTTGGTTGCCTAGAAAGTGAGAGAAAGTGGAGAGAGAAGAGAGCAAATGATTGCCGAAAACTAGGGGCCCATAATGGAAATGCCTTCAATGAAAAGTTAGGTTACAAAATGTTCACAAAATGGCTTACATAGCCTTACAACCAGGTGAAAATACCAATCTATCCTAAATAGTATAATTACATTGAGGGCAGAAATGAAATTAACCAAAACGGAGTCGTTTGTACACAAAAACAGGAAGCAGATAATTTCGCTACAGGTGAAATTTTCGTTATGTAGCGAAATTTCGCTACATAGCGAAAATTTCACTATTGTAGCGAAATTTCGCTATAATAGAGAAATGGCCCCTGTTGCTCCTGGTTTTGCTACTACTTCCACCTACTTGCTCCTTGATCAAATTCTTCATTCCTGGCTTGATGCAATCGAAGATAAATCATACGAACTTGATGTAAACCAGCTTGACTTTTATATGCCTAGCTTGATATGATAGAATAGGTTTCTGAAACCTACAAAAACTACCATAAACAGCCTTGAAATACAATCATTAGTACCAAAGGGACCTACACATGTCAATCGGCTTAACTAATATGATTAGTACACAAAAAGTACTTTGAACCTATTTTAAATAAGGTTCAAAATAGCTCTTTTTAGGTACTAATCACCTACCCAAGCCCCAACCGCTGGCAGCCCTCAAGACCACTCTCTCGGCTCCATCATCAGAAGGCCCCTCTTCTACTATGGCCCAATAGCATGAAATTTAGACTATAGTTGAAATGATCTGCATAATGAGAATTTTTATGATATTCCGACTTTCTATGCCTCCCCGAGCTTCGAGACTCCATGAGGCTTATGCAGCGGTACTCCCTGGAGCCTTCAATGACTCCACGCCGATGCTTCTATCCACACATGGTCATCGAATTCTACTATACCATGACTTAAGTAGACCGAACTGACAGTACCGCAGCTTTCAATAGGGATGGCCGTGGAAGGAATACTTCGGAGCCACCGACATAGCCGCCACATTCACCTCTCCGACTGTCTCAGCCAATTCAAAGGAGTACAAGTGTGGGCCCCATCCTCACCCCTGAGATGTCCGTATCCTTTCCAAAGACACATCAACTGGGCCCATTCTATTTAGACGATTGCTTCCATCAGGGATGCTCTTTATTGACCATGTACTATGGTCAAACTTATTTCCGCTCCAACATTTAGTGCAGAGAAGGGGAGCCATACTGGAGGCTCTTTATTGCATTTCCGAGGGTTTCTGGTTCAGCCATGCAGAGCTCATCATGACTGCCATTTTCCACTTTGAGTAAAAGATACACTGCACTTAGCAGGGCTAAGACCATCCCCCTCCCATTTCCGCGGTTGCTCTGTCAGGTGTTAGAACATCTTGGTTTTCCGACTTAACCCCAATTAGAGTGCCGTCAAGTTTGCATAGTTGTTTTCAGTATTGAGAAGTGGCAATTTGTGCTAGGTGCTCCTCCCATTCCATTCAAAGATCCAATAGAGGATCAGCCACCCCCTGCAGTTATAGTTGAGGAGCCCCACATTCCAAAGATTCATAGCCCCTTCTTCCTACCCACCGACCCACCACCCGCAACATCCGCTCCTTCGCACTTCGGGGCCCCCCGTATCTACCGGGACCTAGTACTTCAGCATCACCCATGGAGACTATCCCTATTTTTCCTTGTGACTTTCTGGCTATTATGACTACAATACGCTCTTTTGCAACTACTTTAGCTTCTTTCACCACTGCCTATGCTACCCTGGGGTTGGGAGAGGATGGCACGTGACTCGAGGCCGTCATCGTCGTAACAACGCCATCCCCATCTCGTATCTCGTGAGCCGCCTAAACTTGCCTCATATTCCTCTACTAGCACTTGCCCAGGCCTCAACAGGTCCTCTTCCAATAGCAGCAGTAGCACCTAGCCATACAGCCCCTCCCGCAACTTCATTGGATCTCCTTGCAGCAGCAACAACAACAATAGTCCCTCCACCAATTCCCCCTTCTCCTCCAACCTCATTAGTAGCTGCTCAGCCTGCCCAGGATGAGAATGACATCCCACCAACTGCCCATACTTGAGGAGGTAGCACTTCCTTCTTTAACCTTCCAATCTAAATCTCATTGAGGACAATGTGATATTTGGTTAGGGAGGGGGGAAGAGTTAATGAAGGAATTAGGTTTTGTATTATGTTTTTGCTTTTGTTTTGTGCAAGTCCTTTTGTGTAATTCAACGACTTGTTGATAGTTACTTTTTTATTTTTATCTATAAATATACAAATATGCCTTTAACTTCAAACCATATTATAAAACCTATAGTTACAGTTTCTCAATTGTAACCATATTTTTGTAAAGCCCAGCTTATAGAAAGAGAAATTGAAATTTTGTTCTAATTCTGTTGATGTTAGAATGGTGCTATGCCCAATTGAGTTGCTAATCAGTTTAAATTCCTTTCATTTCCAACATTTTTCTTCCACTTTGAACTAACCACACACTGTGCACATTAGATTTCATTTATATATTGAAAAACTGTCTTTCCTTCTAAGCCTTCAAAAGTCCGGCCTAGTACCTTTGACCACCTTTAATAGTTCAAGACCCCTGAATAAAAGACCAATGAGTCTTTGAAAAAAAAAACAAAAAAAATTATGGCACTTTGCCTTAAAACTCGAGCACGGTTTGAGGGGTATATGGCGAAAGTCTTTAAAGCCTAGTGCCCTAAACCAACTGGTTGAGAGTCACCGACTTTGTGCTCGTTACATGGGTGAATAGGTAGGGTTTAGAAAATTGTAGGTGATTGAGATTTGAATTCATTAAGAGTCCGGGGTGAAACTTGAAGAGTTAGTGGTCGTAATATCCTTATGACTTGATGCCCTAAACCTTAATCGGTTGGGAGTCATCGGTGCACCCCGTTATATGGACACTTGTGAGTTCGATACCCTCAGCATTGTGATGAGTCAAAAACTCATTGGATTTTTAATCCAATTTTCTAATTTATATTATAATATGAATGGTGATTAATATGCAGAAACATGGATATTTTACTCAAATTTTATTTTGCAGGAAATTACAACAGAATTAAAAGCCCCAAAGAAGAAACCGTAAGAAACCATTTAATAGCAGTGATGAGGTCGACCGCAGTAAAGGAAGCTCGCGACAAGAAAATGCTTCAATTCAGTTATTTCCAGGTCACTAACCACTAAGACTCGCCAGAAAGTGGGAAGGTCATGGCCAAGCTAAGTCAGGACAGAAATTAAGGCTAGACCAGAACAAAAGCACCTAATACGAGACATTGCGACTGGGCGAAGAGTTGTCAGACGTAAAGCAACATTCATGAAGATTATATCGATAATAAGTTTAATGCTGGATCGAATAAAGATAATGGGAGCTTATAGACTTGAAACGCACTTATCATTGACAACCATTATTTAATCTTAGGTAATTGAGGTTGACATCCCAGTAGACGACAGAGTTGCAACGTGCTTTTCTGTGTTGCGACATGAACCGAACTGGGTCTTTACATGGAGGTTTTCGTGCTGCGAGTAAATGTAAGTCATGAACCAAAGGGAGTGTCACACCAATCATTCAGTCGCAAGTAAATTTTTACAACTGAGACATAAACTCATTTAAAAGAGCAACCATGAGGTCGCGACACCATTTTGAGGTCGCGATCGGAAATAAAGTTGAGTATGAAAATGGCTGCACTAAAAAATTGTGTGGTCATGAATTCACAAGAAAACAGTATGAATATCAATTGAGGTCGCGACCAAAAATTCAGTACTGATGAGGATAGAAGGTCACCACAAAGATTGTAGGTGTCGCGACTAAGTATATGTAATTGAGACAAAGACAAGGGGCAGCAAGGTAACAAAGAGGTCGCGACATGCTTTTAAGGTCGCGATCGGAAATGCTGTGATAAGAGAAATTACTTAGTCGCAACCTATTATAGAAGTCCTGACCTAGAACTGAAGAGGTGGCAACAGAAATGTGGTCGCAACCTGAAATTAAAGTCGCGACTGTTTTCCTTTTTCTATATAGACTAAAACCCCTCAAATTAACATAGTTACAAGAGCCTTACACTTCTATTGCATCTATGTCACTTTGTATAAGTGTGCTTGATAAAATAATATTCTCTTAATGTTCATGATTTAAAAATAAGGGTCAAGTCTATGACACTGCAAGTGCACAGGTCATACGAGTAGTAAAATCTGAATGTAAGTCCGGTGCACATTCCCACGAGATTGGCAAACTAATTAAAGATCAATCATTCCAACTACTAAATTCCATACTATTTTGACTAAGAATTTATATGAAACATCAAAAACCAATAAAAAAATTAAAGATCCTATACTATTGAATATTGTCAAACTAAACTAAAACAATAAGAAATGAATAAAATTAATTGTATATGTAAGAATGGATTGAATCAGTTTCCTGTGAGAAACGAAGACTATCAGTGAAATACAATGAAACGGTCAATTCCAACACTAAAGTACATTGCTCTGTTCTATGTATGGATATGGTTTTGTCCAAGATTTCCTAATTGTTGGAATGGGATTTCTCCATATTCACCAGTTAGATATCCTTGCTTCCTATATTCCAAATTCTCTTGCAAGATCTGGGTATTTTTCTCTCTCAATACTTCACACCCATTTCCTGTTGACAGCAGACCTTTTGCTTTTCCTTCTCAGGATTTTAGCAAAGTTTCTACCACTTAGTTGGTGGCTCAACCTCCAAATCTATGGGTTCGTCCCTTTCCCTTTATTAGATCTAAGCTAACACGGGGTTAGGAACTTACCTTTAGATTAAGGTGAACTCTCTGATTATTTATATTGTTAAATACACCCCTCCAACTTCAATAATGAGAAACGGGATTTATCAAAATGAATCCTCAAAGCTCAAATAGCTCATCAATGGTAGTCAACATACCCGTAAAAATGCTCTACCAAGAATCTCCATCTCGTGTCACGCGTAGGCATCCCGATATCGTGAGCAAGATACATTCTCAATTGCATTAGAAATACTATCAGAACTTATCAATTCAAAACGACACCAATTAGCGTAAAACCGAACCCAAAGTAGTTCTCCATATTTGTGCGTGAAAGATCAGGAATTAAATGTAAAATCAAATCTAGCGCAGCCACACTCCGATTGGCTGCACTCACTCAGTTGAATGGAGCATCGATCACATACAACCACCGTAATCGCAATAAAATCGAGAAGTGAAATGAATTCGTAAATTTGTCTAGATTTACAAATTTTCAGCAAGAATTCTAAGAAAATAACATAAATAAAAATCTAGCTCACTGCCTCTCGCACAGTCAGCAGATTCAAATCCAAAAGAAATAAAACTAAAAATAAAGAAAAAAAAAAAAAATCTACTCTAAACTATACACTGAGTTCCTCTCATTTCCCCTCTTTCTAGGTAGTGAAGACGGAAGCTAATTTACCATTCTAAAGTTGTCTCTTTATATTGTAAAAATAAATTAGGCCGAATCCCCAAAAAGGTATAGGTGGAATTTCCCAAAGAAAAAGCCCAACTCACTGTCCTATGTCACGACTTCAAGTTGATGTCGCGACATGAATTTCCCTTGATTACTTAAGTTCGGCCGCGGACTTTGTTAAGTCATGACACTAAGAATCATATGATCGCGGGTCGTGACATTGTTTGGTAGCCGACTTTGCTCGCCACTAGTGTTGATGTCGCTACCCGGGCTTCATGTCAGGACATTATCGTTTCTTCTTCTAGCTTCGGAAGGCGATAGTAGTTTTAGTTATACCACCTTCGCTTGTATGATGATTTACGTTGTGACTTTGATTTTTGGTCGCGACAGGTCGTGTGGTCTTCTCGCTTCATAGGTTTCCAATTTTATGTCGCCACTTACGCTGATGTCGCCATGATCTGGCCGCTTCATTTCTTTCTTCGTCGCAACCTCGCTTCTTATTGCAATCAAATTTCCTCCTTCCCACCTTTATTCTAGGTCACGACCTCATGTTGCTCTTTTTCTGATTGCATGTAGTCCCAATTGCTCAAAAGTAGTTGGCACTTTGATTTATTATGCTCATTTCTTCAGATCACACCAACGAAAGTGGTCGCGACATCGCTGATCCTTGATTTGTAAACGGTTGATACCATTTGCAATGGCTTCGGTTTGGCTTCAGTTACAATTTTTCAACCTCTATTCGTTGCAACTTAATTTTCACTTTTATGTCGCGACATAAGAGTGGTGTCGCGACATGAAACGGAGCCCTTCATTTAAAAAAACTACGGTAACCTTGTTCTCTTACAAAGACTCTCTCTGTGGCTTCATAGACGAATCCTTTGTCACGACTCGAGTGATGTCGCTGGCCCTCGCTGTATTCATATGTCGCTATTCGAGTGATGTCGCGACATGGATTTTCTTTCTTTGATATTGCCTTTAGTTCAATCACATTTCTTTCACAGAATCCTTCAAGTAACGACTTCACCTTTTTGTAGACTTCCATTTCTTCCTCAGTGAATTTGGTGATGTCGTGACTTGGGTATTGACAAACTAAACTGCATCGCGACCCTAGATTTTCGATTGCGACTTCAGTGTTTGTCATTGGTTTGATGAAGTTTTTACGAGATTTTAGTTTTTCTTTGTATTTTCTGCAAAATGGAATTTGAGTAAAATATCACATTCTATGAGCAAAATCAACATTTATCTTGTAATATACTCAGAAAAATGGATTAAAAATCTAATGAGTTTTGGACTCATCGGTAACCACGAGTCACGATGAAGACAAAAGCTAGGTCGTGGCGTGGGACTATGGTCGACGTCAATATTTGAAAATTAGAGTCGAAGTCGCGACTCCATTATGAGGTCGCGACCCATTGCAATGACGGCTACGAGAATCTAGTCAAGCGAAGATGTTAGGTCGCGACTCAGCTTAGTATGAAACAAAAGGAATGAGCGTTGCAGCTTTGTATGTAAGGTCACGACCGACAACGAGACATAAGAGATAATCCAGGTCGCGACTTCATTTTGAGGTCGCGACTTGAAACAGCAGACTGGGCCTTTCTTTAAGGAATTTCACTTGGAGCTTTGGAATTTAGGCCCAATTTTGGAACTTATAAATCGACACACGCAACTTTGGAAGGAAAGACTTTGCTTTTGGGGGGAACTTTTCCATTTTTTGGAGTTCAGAACTAGGGGAAGAAGAAACCCATTGTATATTTTAGAGCAGATTTTTCTTTTTCTTTTCTTTTTTACCCCAGATGCGAACTAGCAATGCATTAGAATGTTGTTTGGATTAAAAATTTTCCTTATTCTCTTACATGTGCGACGGAAATGAGATTTAGACAATTTCTAGATTTTGTTTCTTTTCAGTTTCTTACAATTGCAGTGGGTGTAATTGATCGATGCTCCATTGTAGTTAGTAAAGCAGCTTGCCATAAGCTTAGCTTCCTCTAATTTGGATTTATTGTCAGCTATAATCTTTCCTGCACAAAGCAAAGAAATTATCTAGGTTGAGATTTATTTGGTTGATATTGTGCGCAAATCTACTTGTTCTCATTAATAGCATCGAATACACTACCAGTGTTAAGAACCTACTCTGATTTCTAGGAGGCCCTGGTGACCTGAGAGAAGGAATTTCTGAGTTAGGAATATTCATGGTGTGTATGTTAATTTATCATTGACGAACTAATGAGCTGAGAGTTCATCTTGATAAATACCCATTTAGCTCATTATTGAAGTAGGAAGGATCAATTATCAATTTGAATGATTAAGAGATTTACCATTAATCTTTGGAAAGAAAATCCACGAACACATGTTAGCAGATCAAATCAAGGAAAGAAATAGCCATTAGATTACATGGTAGGAGCTATCAATCCAAGTTGTAGAGTTTGCAACGACCCTGTCTTGGGTTGGTAAAACATCTGCAGTCTTCAAAACGGGGTATGAAGTATTGAGAAAGAAAAATACCCAGATTTTGAGAAGAATGAGAAAAATTACAAGTAGCTGGTTAGATCTTTGTCTTCGAAAGAAGTAGGGACATCTAATCAGTGAAGTATGGAGAGATCCACTTGCATTCATAGGAATCTTCGACAAATCTATATCCAGAAGCAGAACAGAGTATCATGTTTTATTGTGCAGAAATTGACTGTTTCACAGTATTCCCTCTTTAGTGTTCATTCTTTAACAGAGAACTGATTCAGTCCAGTTTCTTTATTTTTATAATATTTGGTTGTTCATTGTTAAATTAGATTTTGAAATTGATTTTAAAAGATATTTCTAGGATAATGATTCATTTATACGTGTTAAGAGATTTAGATAGTATGGATCTTGAGTAGTTGGGGTAATTGAATTTGATTTTGCCCGATCTACGTAGGAATGATATCTGGACTTACATCCATTTTACTACTTGCATGATCTGTGCACTTGCAATGTCTTAGATTAAAACCATTTTTAAAATTAAGCATATAAAGTCATTTTATCAGTTATATCCAAGTAATTCCAAGTTGACAAAGATGAAAGAGAGTTGTAAGGCTCTTATAACTATGTTAATCTGGAGGTTTTAGTCTATAAAATCACAGGCTGACAAGTTTTATGGCGTCGTTGCTGGGGATTGAAAGAATTTGACAAATCAATATTTTGACCAAAAAAGGAAATGCTAATCTGGACATATTTCTTTGAATTTTATAAAAGAAACACAAAAATAGTTTTACTGGTAGTGGTTGCACAAACCACTGATATTTTAGAAAGCTTAATCGAAAATTATTTTACTAATACCACTGACTTCATGTAATCTTAGTGTATTTCAATTTCAGGAAGGTATTTCTTGCACAGGTGATTCGTGCCATAGTAGGCGTATCGAATTCAACAAAATTTGTATCCTAGGGTTCCTATTGCCGTAACAGAGCTAATGCAGTATAGTGGTCTAGGGTCGAACACATGGATAAGTTTTCTTCGTGAGAGAATAGGTGCAGTGGATTGAAAATGGTGTTTTCTCTTTGGATTTAAGGATTTGTGTAAAAACAGTGAGGGAGAATGGTTGAAAATCGAAAGTAAATTGAAATAAAATTAGAAAAAGAACTCCTTGAAGTCTTAGGCCACTTGGTTAGGGTTCTCAAGGGCAATATTCATGTCCTCGGGTCTTTTTCCTCGCGTTGGGGAGGATGACCTATAGTCATTTCCCGAACCGGATCTTCATTTGGCTCTAAAACCTAAACCTTAAAATTTTCCTTCTTGAAATATGGCATTTAATGGGTATAAGTGTCCCTAACGGTGGGAACACATCCTCGAACCCTACCCTATAGTAACTAATAGGAACAGCTAGCTGGGTATCGAGTGGATCTAGTGATAAGTATCCACTTGAACCCCGAAAAACTTGCCAAATACATGTTAGTGAGGGCTGTGCTGGGAGATTTTAACCTAAGGTGAGAAGCGGGAGCCTTGAAACACCCATAAATGCTTACATGAAGAGTAAAGGGAACAGCCGACATACCTCCAGTGGCGCAGTGGCCTTTCCTTTCAGGATGAGGGGTTTTATGTCAGAGACATCCCTTGATTTGTCATCATCATAGAGTGTTTGGATGGTGAGAAAATGCAAGAAGAAGAAGGAAAATCCTGCCCAGCCCCAGAGAGAGGAGAAGAAATTTGGCGACAATTTTATTGACTGATTGATGGATTGCTAAAGTTTATTGATGTTACAAGCTTGACTGAGCTTATATAGATGCTCAGTACCAAGGAAATTACAAAAAGGTATAAAGGAACCAAAATTACATCAAGGGTAAATTTGTACAAAGCCAAACAAAGCAGGTCAAAAAGCAGTTAACAACAGGAGTGTAGGGGAGCAGTGTTGCGAAATTTCGCAGGTTGCGACCCTGCTAAATTTCCATTGTGTCTTCCTTCTTTTCTGCATTTTTGCTCCAAATCTCCTCTGGTTTGATTATGCATCTTCGAATTCGGCTCGGGTTCTTCGTGTTTGAATTAGATTGAAGATAATGAGGTATTTGGCCAGCAAAACTACAAAAAAAAATAGCTACAAAATGTGATTAGTAGCAAAGCCGGGACCCCAATGTATCAATTGGGTTATTTAAGCTGATTAGTACACAAAAAGTGCTCAAAACCTGCTATAAACAAGGCTCGAAATAGCACTATTTGGGTACTAATCACTCCCAACCGACATTGCTAGTCATAGCAATGTCTGGAATCATGCATGTTATGTGTATGCAAAAGGGGACTGTCTGTTCAAAAAGTGTGTGTATAAGTAATGCCCTACCCTCAGTATGAAAAATTGGGACTCTGCATAAAAACCAGCTTGGGAGAATAAATGCCATACAAGAACAAGTTTCAAAGCAGTGTCCATTCCAAGGAAATCAACCTGAACTTCCACCAAAATCTAAGTGTTTAGGTGATCAGTTTTTACCAATAAGCTGCTAAGCTACTCTCCCCCAACCAAGCTACTGCCAATGCCTTAGACTGCTGACCAACCTAAATAGATCTGGTTCCACTCTTATTTCACACCTCTTTTGTATTGTAGGATGCAATGCTGAGAACTCGACTTCACCAAAGTCCGTGTAACGGGGATCCACCGATGACTCCCAACCAACTAAGGTTTAGGGCATCAAGTCAAAAGGATCTTTCAACCACTAACTCTACAGGTTTCACCCCGGACTCTGAATGATTTCGAAAATCCAACACCTACAACTCGTTAAACTCCACCCATCCACCCATGTAGCGAGCACTAAGTCGGTGGCTCCCAACCAGTTGGTTTAGGGCACCAGGCTTTAAAGGCTTTCGCCGTATACCCCTCGGACCGTGCTCGGGTTTCAAGGCAACGCGTCGCAACTTTTCTATTTTCTTTTTCTTTTTCTTTTTCTTTTTCTTTTCTTTTTCTATTGGAAGACTTCATTGGCCTTCTTTCATGGGGAACTTTAACCTATTATAGGTGGCCAACGAAGCTAACCTAGGCTTTTGCAAAGTAAAGGGTATGCAAATTTTCGCCTATCGACGAAAACTCCACGGTAATCGGTGTGGTTAGCTAAAGGTGGATGAAAAATACTGGGACTTTAACTAACCATTTACTTAATCATGCATGGAGCTATTCTAGCATCGATGGTATCATACAGTGCTTCAACTTTTCAACTTACAGGAAAGGCAGAACCAAAAAAAAAGGGGGCAAAAAAAAATGATTTGCAAAAGTGTAGAAAAATGGAGGTGTATGATATATAAAACAATGTATTTCAAAAAAGTTTCAACTTTTCAAATGAGCAAACACAAGCCACACGTGAAAATGGGCTTTATCGACAGGTGGTACAAAAGAACAAATCAAGAAGATGAACATCACTTCCAACACTAACTCTCCCCCAACTAAGTATGCCATTGTCCGCAATGGGGCGTAGAATGAAAGTTAGTACTCCCGCCGTGGCTGATGAAGAATCATCCCCTCAACCCGGACGCCGAGGTGCCGCCGTGGAGTGGCTGATGTCAGGCCATACCTACCGCACATCCAAGGATCCGTTGCGGGCTAGTGGTGGAGATCCCGCTTCTGAGGGATAGCAGAGGCCTGAGCAGGACATAAGGGAGAGACTGGCAGTGGAGGCCCAAGTGACTCGAGCAAAGATGAGGATGGCCCGATTTTGTGCTAGGAATGGCGCTGTTCAGCAGAGGCACTCTGCGAGTCATCCTATCGGCGAGGGAGGTGGCATAGGCACCGCGAACGAAGCCGGCGAGAGGAACGCGACGATCCATGATAGTCAGAAAGTCCATGGTGGAGATGGTAATGTACTACTGAGGCGGTGCGGAGGTGCTCGGCCCAACTATATCTGAATGAGCAGTGGGCATGGGGGTCGAGGGCTCTGAAGGGATAGAGGGCACTGAGGTGTGGTGTAGGTGGAATCGAGGAACCGATGCTGAACCGAAAGAGCCGGAGCCGAGGTTCTCAGTGTGCTCCCGCTACAGGCAGGTCCCTCGAGTTGAATATCGCAGCCGGACCGTCCTCTACCGGTCCTGGGAGGCTTTAAGATGAAATGCACGAGGCATGGCCTACCACCAATCAATAGTAAGGGTGGTGGCCTCAACCGCCAATGCTCCACCGGGGTCTCGCACCAGAAGCCGATGTGCTCTAACACCGCATAGGAGCTCGAAATAAGAGGTGTGAGTCGCCGCAGACTGGTAGGACCTCGGTCCCTGAAGTGGAACAAGGATCATGACCAGTCTACCGGGCTGAACTAGAAGCCCTCAAATATGATACAAGCCTCCAAAATAGCTCCTTCTCCGACGACAGGCCGGAGCTGTGTGAAAATGACAGACCGTAATATGTGGTCTATCAATAGCATGCGCTGCGGGAGCTACCTCTTGAACAATATAGTCCCAGCGGTAGTGTCCATGGAGAAAAGATGGACCATCTCCCTGGTCGAGGGATGGGCCACGGCCGATGACCGCTGCGCTGAGAGGACCACCGGCAAATGGAGAGTAGCCGCGGATATCGAGGCCCAAGTATCCCCGCCGGCCACATGGAAAATGCGTATATCTGCCGGGTTTCGCCTAGATCGCCATCGCAGGATAAAAAATCGAGTGACTACCCGAGGATAAAAATATCGACGCTGACGTCATGAACGACTCTGCATTTGGTATCTCGCACGTGGAGCATGAGTCTCGGAGTCGGTCCCGGCAAATGTCGGAGACTACAGAACTCCTCGCAGGTGATCTCTCAATAATCGGCACAAGATTCCCCCTTCGATGGGCCGTAATGGAAGTAAGGTCGCCATAATGGATGCAAAGGGATAGGTCCTGGTAGTAATTCTAATGCCTAAAGTGCAATTTGAACCCTATATTAGATAGGTTTGAGTGCTTTTGGCGCATTAATCATGTCATTTATACCAATTGAAGTGTTCTTAGTCTTCTTAGTAGTACTTATGCCATTTAGAGAGTATTTTCGGGTCAGGTTCATAGCTTTCAAGGTGACTTTCGGGAGTTCAATGTCGAGATGAATGATGAATTATGAAGTTTGAACTCAAGTCTCAAACCATCAATCGCCCAAGAATCAATGAGAAACCAAGGCAAGATGAAGAAAATGTGATGCGCTTTGAAGACAGGAGGCAATGCAAGAAGGATCAACAAAGTCGAATTCGCTTAAGTCATGAAAATTGCTTAGACTGCGAAAATTTCAACCTTAGCGAAAATTTCGCAACCCAGCGAAACACCAAATTTCGCTAGACCCATCCCACTTCGCTAGCACTGCTCCTAGCGAAAAACCCGATTTCGCTTATTACCAAGAATTTCGCTTAGGCATTTAAATTTCTACTTAGCTAGCGAAATCTTTCTCCATCCTTAGCGAATATGTTTTCATAGACTGCTTGATTTCATTACACAAATTCCTCAAATTTAGCTAAAATTTGATGCCCTCACATGCTTTGTAATTAATGCCAAACCGCTCCAAACTTGGTGTGTGTATTACTTAATCACAATAACTTAGAAATAATTTCATAGTTTTTGGTATTTTCATACCTTTGAGGAGGCATATATAAGCCCCTTGCTTTGTAAGAAAGTGTGAAGGATTGAGGAACAATTTGGGAGAAGATATTTTGTGTTTTATTTTTGTAAATAAAGTCTTTTATTTTAGGTTTTGCTTTATTTCTTTCTCTTCTCTCTTTCTTTCTCTCCTTCCTACGCTTTAAACACACCTCTTGGAGGATGAGACAACTCAAGAGATGTTTTCAAGCCTCCTTTTGAAGAGGAAGCTAGCTTGGTGGTGGGGCATATGCATGTTGCTCTCTCTTGTATTAAAGCTACGGTATAGTGTATTTATGGCTCTTATTCTCAAAACTTAGTTGCATAACACTGGATGTTATTGATTTGGCCAATACTTCCGTACTCTATGCTTTAGGACTCATGAAACCCTAGATGGTTTTTACGAGCCTCTCGAGATAATATTTACATGTTAGGTTCTTCAAATTAGGGTTAAATAACATTTGATCATATTATTTTGGCTAATACTCGATGTTTTGGGGATGCGTTGCTCGGGTGAGAGATGCACCGTTGTTCTTAGATGGTCTTGCAGCCTCAAATGATAATTTAATGTTAGGTTTTAAACTAAAAGGGGCCATAATCGCATACCTGCTGGACTCAAATAGGAGATATTTCATGGGTGAGGTTTGCTAGTTAAATATAGATCCGGGTTATGCCATGGACTATATGTTGTATGTCATAACTCGAGGATAAAAACCCGAGACACTTGTTTGCTGTCTCTAACCCTGCCAAGTTAGTGACCTAATTCTTCAAAGTTAACTTTTTCACACTTTAACTTTCAGCTTTTACAATTTTCTGGGTTTTCATCCATTCCCACTGTTTTTTGAAACCCAAACTAAAGAGTCCAAATAGAAAGCCTTACCTTCATGCAATCGATAAACCATTTTAGATGAAAAACCTATCCCCAGTTCGACTTAGACCACTATACTGCAAGAGTTTTTGACTTACTTCAAGTAAAGAGTAGGAACTTAGGGTGTATATAAATTTGTTGGATTTTAGCTCAGCCACTGTGGCACTAGAATCAAATGGCGTCGTTGTCGGGATGGTGCCAAACTACAAATGGTAAGTTGAGGAGTACTTGTGATCAACATCCCAAGTGAAGGTAACCTTTTTATCTCTTTTTGCAACTCAGTTGCAGGAACTGCCAGTTTGCTTCACTTTGCAGTAACTGCACTGTTTCAGTTTCAGTTTTTCATTCAGTCAGTTTTATTATTTTTAGTTAATTTTAATCTTTTTGCAGGTTGTTTGTTGCTCTTTGTTGTCTCTTTAATTGTGTAACAACTGTGTATGCAATTGAAGGGGATGTAGACACTCTAGATTGAATAGGATAGATACACAACTTGAACCAGCTAGTGAAGTTAGTGTACCAACTGATACCATGGATCCCATACCTGAGGAACAACAGAGCCAACCAGGAACCCCCATGAATCCAAATGCCTATAGAACCACGAGGATCACATCCATCTCTCCTGTAGCCAAGGCTCCCATCTCGCATCATCCCTCCCACGAAGATGAGCAAGAGGCCATATTTGCACTTACTCCCCACATATGGTATGGAAAATGAAAATCCATACACTCATATTAGGATTTTGAAGAGGTTTGTACTACCTTTAAGGAAGGTATGATGGACAAGGATTTTCGGTTAAAGGCATTTCCTTGACTCTTAAGGACAAGGCCAAGATATGGTTCAGCCTATTGAGGCTCAGAACTATTAGAAATTGGGCTGAGCTGCAGGCTGAATTTTTAAAGAAATTCTTCAGTGCTCACAAGACCAATAATTTGAAAAGACAAATCTTACACTTTGCAAATTTCATGATGGTGAGAGATTTTACCGTTGTCGGGAAAGATTTATGGAAACCATCGCTGCATGTCCACACCATGGTTTGACACATGGATGTTGGTGAACCACTTCTATGGTATGTCTCCGCCATGAGGCAGACTCTTAGAAACCATGTGTGGGGGAGACTTTTTAAGCAAACATCCTGATGAAGCCATGGATTTCTTAAATTACGTGGCTGAAACTTCTAAGGGTTGGGATGAGCTTAACCCTAGAGAAACGGATAGGATGAAACCACCAGTCAACCAAAGGGGTGGGATGTATGCACTGCCTGAAGACATAGAAATGAGAGCTAGGATTTCAACCCCACTCTGTGAAGGTAGGAGCTTGAAGGCAAATGTTCTCCAAGAGGTGTATGCAAAGGATCGAATCCCGCACGTTTCCATCCTTGCACCACTTCCAATGCCCCGCACACCCAACAAGACAAGGTCCCATGGCTCCCAGCGAAGGATTTGATGTCGAATGTGCAAACACTCAGAGGACAATACAAGCCACAACAATCCAATGCTCCATATGGTAATACCTACAATTCCAATCGAGGAATCACCCTAATCTTCGTACTGAGACCCAACCCCCCGTGATGTACTCCCCTGTGCCAAACCTCGCTATTTCGACAATGCCACAACAACCACCATCCTCTTCTCCAGTAGAGCAAGCCATATTGAATTTGAGTAAGGTAGTGGGCAACTTTGTTGAGGAACAAAAAGGAATTAATGCGCAACTGGCACAAAGGATTGATACTGTAGAGAGTACATTGAATAAGAGAATAGATGGGCTTGAGAGCAATCTCAACCAAAATTGATAACCTGCGCATTCAATCAAGATCAACAAGTTGCTAGGAAGTGGGCTGAGAATGGAAGGTTTCCATCACAAACAGTTCCAAATCCTAAAGGAATTCATGAGGTAGGATTATCCAACAATTCAGGAATGGATGAGGTTAAGGCCATAATCACCCTGAGAAGTGGAAAAGAGGTTGATCAGCCTATGCCAAAACCTGTTGAAGAACCTAGGCAGGGAGAAGAATTGCAACCTGAGCATATTCTAGAGGAGGATCTAATGAAATACCGCGATACCACCTCCATTTCCACAAGCACTTAGAGGAAAGAAGGCAACCTCATCAAGCAGTTTCGAGGTTTTAAGGCAAGTGAAGGTTAACATACCTTACCGACCTAATCAAACAAGTCCCTCGCTTATGCAAAATTTTTTGAAAGATCTTTGCACAATCAAGAAGGGATTAGCATTGAAGAAAGCATTTCTCACCGAACATGTCAAGCAAGCATAATTCAAAGCAAATACCCCGTCAAATACAAGATCCCGGATCTCCCACAATTTCGCCTAATATTGCGGAATTGCATAGAAAAGTCCTTGCTTGATTTAGGAGCCAGAACCTAATGTCGTGATTCAAGATACAAGCGCTTAGGTTTAGTGAACTTAAACCTACTACTAAACATCACACTCTCATCGCCGATAGATCAGTGAAACTCTAAGGGATAGTTGAGAATGTCTTAGTAAAGATAGACAAATTTACTACCCAAAGATTTTGTGGTACTTGACACTGAACCAATTGCTAGTGAACCCAATCATGTACCAATCATCTTAGGAAGACCATTTCTGGCCACTGCTAATGCAATAATAAATTGCCGGAATGGAGTCATGCAATTAACTTTTGCAACATGACCATGGAGTTGAATATCTTTCATTTGAACAACAAACAGCGAGTTGCTAGGATATTGAAAATCAAATCGATGAGGTTGTTTCAATTGGATCAAGGTGCGTGAAAACACAATACTCGTGAAATGCAAGGAGTGATCAACCCTGGAAATGAAGAAGAATTGGTCTTGCCAACAACACCAACAGCAAGCCAATCATTAATTCAATGCCCATCAATCGAGAACAAGACAAAAACTCTGGGCACCCAAAACCATGGAATTAGCCCAGGCAACTGCAGGGGTTGAGGAGATTATCCTCCTTGACCCTCCTTGAGTAATTTTGGTATATTGAACTGGTTTGGTGTTCTCAAAAAACCACCAGGTTCAACAATTTTTGTTTTTTTATTTTAGTCGACTTCCATTTTTAGCTATTTTTGTATGTTTCATAATTTAGCGCCTTTCCATTTTTAGCAAGTTGGTAAGTATTTTTATATTATCTATATTAAATTATTAGATATAGCTCTATTTCCTAATTTTAATTCCAATTTTACTTTAGTAATATATTAATTTTCATTTTAATCCCGAAAATCTCGAATTATGTGGTGTATCAGGTGAGCCAAATTCGCTAAAATAGCGAAAACTGGGCAGAGGACGATCCTCCATTGCCGTTACAAGCTTATATAAACAGGGGAGGGGTGGGTTTAGAATTCCACTTCACATTCTCCCCCTCCCAGCCGTGTCCTGAGCTCCCAAATGGGGCTCTCGAGTCCCAGCCTCCCGCTGCCGCGACCGTCCCGCCGACCCCGGCCCGAGCTCTATCACTGAGTCCGTGGTCTCGCTAGACTGATCCGCCAGCCCCTACACCCTAGGCTACCGACCGGGAAGTTTCTAAGATAGCCATCCCTCGGGTCACGCACGCACCAGCCCCGACCGAGCCTCTGAGTCCCCTCCACCACGCACGAGCCCCGGGATTGTTCGACCGCCTGGGCCTTGAGCCACACGCGTGCCCCGGTTCGCCTGGCTGTGCCCCGCCCTCAAGATCCACCATTTCCTCGAGCCTTGTTTGGTTAGTCTGTGGCCATTCCAAGCCATAAATGAGCCCCGTTCGCTTTGCTTGCTTGCAGGGACTAAGAGCCTCCAGAGAGCTCCGTTCAAGATTACAGCCAAATAGCTTATATTTTCAAAGGGAGTCGAGCCCTTTTCAGTATTTTATTTCATCGATATGGTTCGTACTCGGGTGGGTCCCGCCTTCGACCTCGGTGATCTCAAGACGCCCGAGAGTGGCCCCAGCCACAGTCCCGGGCCAGAGCATCACCGATCTCGCAGGCCCGAGGAGCCTCGGGGATTTAGACGCACAGACTCCTGACGGGACCGGCCCATCAGCTCGTATCACCACTGAGAGAGTTAGGAGGGCCAGCCCTCCAAGCGGCCCGCTACTATCGGGCCCAGCGCGAAGTCATCTTCCACTGTGCCCCACCATCTCCGCCATCTAAAATACGAGCGACTTCATCACCACAGCTTGTCGCCAAATGGGCCGGTGACCGGGAGGCCACTATTTTGTAGGGAACCTGACCCGGAATGTGCGACTCCACAACAGAGTTTCATCGAGTCATTTTATGACATCTCCGCATCGGTGAGCCGACCCCCGCATATCGGAGTCTTTGAGGATTGATCTAGAGAGTATTCACTCTACCCTTCATGACTGGGCGACGCTTTATTACCCAAGAGTGGTACGACGCTTTTACCACTTTATGACATCCAGGAGACAGACTCATCCACTGAGATTCAAGTCAAGATAGATGACCGGGCCTGCGCACTTCAGCCAAAATTCGATATTTCAAGCAGCATTGGGATTATATCACGCACTAGAGGGTTATAGAGCTTGGGCCCACCCGCCACAGGAGAGATGGTCCGAAAGACCGCAGACATCACCGCTGGTCCGCATTTCACAGAGGCGCCGTCGATGTCATTGGACGACCATTTACTACGTATCATGTTCCTCTCGCAGATTATGCGCAGGAGGAGCCATCCCGAGGCATTCCCACTGGATCCCGACTTGGTTCAATCCCTCCGAGCTGAGTGATGGCCTCCCTTTGCATCTCGAGGAGAAGGTCCATCGAAAAGAACCGACCCGGAGCCCAGAGCATCCCACACCGATGCCGAGACTCCTCCCCGCTATGTTCCGAGAGCGTATGGGATCTCGTGAGGAGTCCAGGCGATGAGGTTTCAGATGCCTTCATGTAGTGTCGTGATTCCTATGACTATGCCCGCCCATTCCACATACGACCACGTGACCAGAGGAGGTACGGTCGAGGTCGAGGACTACCATACAGATGATATGTCTGTCTCTTGAGCCCGAGGCAGAGGACTCCCATTCCGCATCGTTTCACTCCATCTCCTCCACATACTACATCAGTGCAAACAAGAGCGTATACCTGTGGCCTTCCTATTCCTAAGACATCATTCACCGGAGTATTAATCCATGCAGCCGAGGGAGATAGCCGGTGTGATGGATGCCATCCGGGCCTCACTCAGCCTACACAGCTGCCCAGATCGAGGTCGTCTGAAGCATTCTATGCCGACTCAGATTATGACCCAATCTGGGTCTTCCTATGTTCGGTCACGAGAGGAGCCTCCACCACCGATGCAATTCTATTGATGTTCAAGGCAAATAGCGCTTTCGTAGCTCATTCTCACCAACACCACCACCACAAGAAGAGGTGGTTAGGTTTCTTTTTTATTTTTGTTTATTTACCAGCTTTATCAACTGCCTACTAATTTCGTTTAGGATTTATGTATTAGCCATAGTAGGCAGTGATAGTTTTGTGTTTAGCTTTGTATTCAAGTATTAGCCACTTTGGCTATATCAAAAGCTATTCGCTTTCTATATATACGTTTTTTGTACATATCATTGTTTTGTGCATCCACTAGGTTTAAATGTGTTTTCTTTTCAATTGAACAATTGAATTGCTACAATTGGACAATTGAATTGCTTCATGTTGGAAAATTGAATCACTATTTGTCACTTATATGCTAGGACAAATTCCATGCTTGAGATAATTTTTGGTCAGTTACAGTTCCAGCATGCTCAACTTGAAATTTCCCCTTTATGCTAATTCACACATCGACTCCGCATTGTTCCAAGGGGTCATGGAAATTCATGTGCCTCCTTTCGTTTGCAAAGCTGGCCTAGGTAGTTAGCTGCCTAGGATAGTTTGAGTTACCTGCTGATTTGAAGACCAATGTTGTCTTCCAAAAGGAAAAGAAAGAAATGTGCCAGAAGAAAAAGAAAAGAAAAAGAAGAAAAGAAAAATAAAGTCGGAATCTGCTTTCTTAACCCGAGCACGGTCCGAGGGGTGTATGGCGAAAGTTTTAGAAACCCGATGCCCTAAGCCTTAATTACCGAGTCGATTTAGTGTTCAAGCATGGGTGGATAGGTGAAGTTTAATGACTTGTAGATGCTTAATTTTCGAAGTCATTCTGAGTCCTGGTGAAGCTCTTTAGAGTAAGTGGTCATTGATCCTTTCGCTTGATGCCCTAAACTTTAATTATTGGGAGTCATCGGTGGACTCCTCAAAGCATACGGACTCCCTGGGTAGAAGTCGATTTAAGCATTGCACCTCTACGCGATGTAGATGAATAAAGAAAGAAAAGTGTAACTAGCCCTATCTAGGTTGTTCAACAACTTAAGCCTATGTCGCTGCTAGGTTGGGGGAGGTGGCAATTTTAAGTGCTTATTGGCTTAACTGCTACAAAAAGAACCATTAGACTTAGGTGGAAATTAAAGTTGAGAATTATGGATCCAATATTGACCTCGAATCTGTTCTTGTATGGTTTGATTCTTTCATATCGGCTTGCAACTTTGATTTCACTTCAAGTTAAGGTACGTTTATATGTATATAAACCCTTTTAATCATAACCTTTTGCAAATCACCACATGCATCTCCTTTTCTTTTTTATTTTGCATTGCTAAGGGACTAGCAACGTTTCTTGGTTAGGGGTGTGATTAATGCCCAAAAGTGCAATTTGAACCCTATATTAGATAGGTTTTGAGGTTACAAGATTAATCATGTCATTTATACCCAATTGAAGTGTTCTAGTCTTCTTAGTAGTAATACTTATGCCATTTAGAGTATTTTCGCTGTTTTGGTGTGCTTAAGACTTTTGAGTTCAATGTCGAGATGAATGATGAATCATGCTCAACTCAAGTCTCAAATGCATCAATCGCCTAAGAATCAATGAGGAAAACCAAGGCAAGATGAAGAAAATGTGGATGCGCCTGAAGACGTGAGGCAAATGCAAAGGAATGATCAACAGTTGAATTTTCAAGCTTGCGAAAATTTTCTAGGATTGCGGCAGTACTCAACCTTACTTAAAAATTTCGCACCTTAGCGAAAACACCAACTCTCGCACTCCATCCCACTCAGCATCAGTTCCTTAGCTAAAAACCCGATTTCTCAAGCATCACGCAAGAATTTTCGCTAGCTTAGCGAAATTTCTAGCTAGCAAATTTTCCATCCTTAGCGAGTTTCATAGTTTTCGCTAGACTCGTTGATTTCGCTAGTTGCTTAAATTCCTCACTTAGCGAAAATCGATGCCCCTGGTCATGCTTTGTACTACGCCAAACCGCTCCAAACTTGGTATTACTTAATTGTCCAATAACTTAGCCACTTCATAGGTTTTTGGTATTTCATACCTTGAGGAGGCCTATACTTGTTTGGTAAGAAAGTGTGAAGGATTGAGGAACAATTGGGAGAAGATATTTTTGTAAGTTTTTATTTTTGTAAATAAAGTCTTTATTTTAGGTTTTGCTTTTATTTCTTTCTCTTCTCTCTCTTCTTTCTTCCTTCTCGGTTGCCAAACACACCTCTGAGGATGACAACTCAGAGATGCTTGGCTGCTTCCTTTCTTTGAAGAGGAAGGAAGCTAGCTTGGTGGTGGGGCATATGCATGGCCCTCTTGTATTAAAAGCTACTGGTAGTGTATTTATGGCTCTTATTCAAAACTTAGTCGCATAAATATGGGATGTTATTGATTTGGCCAATACTTCATGCTTTAGGACTGTTGGGTTCTTAGGATGGTTTTTACGAGCCTCGAGATAATATTTACATGTTAGGTTCTTCAAATTAGTGGTTAAATAACATTTAATGCTATTATTTCGCCACTTCCATGCTTTAGATGCAAAGTGTTTCGTGAGAGATGCACCGTTGTTCTTTAGATGGTCTTACGAGAAATTGAAATGATAATTTAATGTTAGGGTTTAAACTAAAAGGGGCCATAACGCATACACCAAGCTTAATTCAAATAGATGTTTCACGGGTGAGGTTTGCTAGTTAAATATAGATCCGGTTATGCCATGGACTATATGTTGTGCATGTCATAACTCGAGGATAAAACCCGGGAGGACACTGCTTGCCCTAACTTCCCGCCACAAGCTTAATGACCTAATTCTTCAAAGTTAACTTTTCACACTTAACTTTCGCTTACAATTTTCAGTTTTCAAACCATTCCCACTGTTTTTGAAACCCAAATCCAAAGAGTCCAAATAGAAAGCCTTACCTTCATGCACTGATGCAAACCATTTTTAGATGAAAACCCATCCCCAGAAAACAATTAGACTCACTATACAGCAGCTTGACTACTAAGCAGTAGGCAGGAACCTAGGTGTATATAAATCCTTGCTGGATTTAGCTCAGCCTACTGCAGGCACCGAATCAAGAATGCCCCGATAAGACGGCAGAGGGTGGCGCCCGGGTCCTCGAGGCGGGATGACTCCCTGCACCTGACTTCGAGCCCTCTCGGGCGATGGCCCTCCCCGGCCGGCCCCGGGATGCTATGGAGCAAAGTGAGTGGGGCCAACCCAAGAGGATATCCCCTCCTGCCCCCGCTCGCAGGAATAAATTTCACCAACAAAGAGGAGCAGCACTACCCTACATGGCAGCAACGGCAGGGGAAGTGGTGGCGGCGGTTGGGTTGCTGAGTACTGGCGGGCGCGGTACCGCAGAGGCGAGCCGGCCCGCCTGCGGCTAGAGTGGAGTTGAAGGTAGGGGGAGGGGAGTTCCGGCGTACACGTGGCCGAAAGAATGATCCCCACGAGTCTTCGTCATTGCTGGGCTGGAGGATATCAAATTTGAGAGGGAGAGAGGAGTTTCAAAAACTGGGAAGGTGAAGTTGAAATGAAAATGAAGGACAAATAGTGTTCTTATATGTGAGGGTGTAGTAGTCTTGTCGACATTAACGGGGCCATAATTGGCCATTAAATGGGTGGTTCAAAAAATTAGGGGGAGGGGGGGAGTATTCATGACAGGCACGAGAAACAGAGGGTTGTAGTAGGGATGATGAACAAAGGCACCCTACTTAATAGGTTCCAAAACTCGTTTCCACCATTGCAACACCTCGCAAAATGAAAAACCAAAAGATGTGGAGAGCAACTTGAAATTTCAAAAAATCGAGGATACATAAGAAAAAATCCTAATTAAAGCTTAAAATAATGTAAAACAAAATGTTCATAAAAAATTGGAGTGGTTTCCAGGTTTATACAGGAAACAGTCCCACGTGTGTAGCCAAGAGGTTTATGGGGGGTCTAGGAGGAGAAGCTCCTCCCGCGCTGCGCGGAGGTAGTCAATGAATCTAACTTTATGCCAGGTTAAGCATCCCGTCTCTAGTGGTGGTGGATCATTGTTGTAGGAGGAGAGGACTGGGTGTAGTTAGTTCATTAACTGCCATTGTTCTTCATTAGTTCTTCCTGGTAGCCTGGGTACTGTTTTCCCACACCGGTACCACTGTAGACTTCATTCGAGCAAGCCCTCAATTCTACTAACTGATGCTTGTTGCTCAAGTGAAAAATGTTGAGCTCCAGGGTCATATTGCCAAAGGTGAGTTGCATGACTCCATTCCGGTAGTTGATTATGGCATTCGAAGTGGCCAAAAATGGCCTTCCCAGTATGATGGGCACTTGATTAGTACCCTTACACAGCCCGTGATCGAGAACTACGAAGTCCTGCACAAAACTCTTGTCTACCTTCACCAGACATTCACTATTCCTTTGGTATTTTAACTTATCTATCGCCTAAGGATAGGTGATGTTGGTAGGCTTCAAATTTCTCCCCAAACCTAATCGCTTGTACAATCGAGTATGGCAAGAGGTTGACATTACCCCAAATCAAAGATCGCTTCTTATCTATGCAGATCCCTCCAATGTTGACTGAGATGGTGGGGGATCCTGGATCTTTGTATTTCACCAAGGTTTTGCACTGGATGATGGAGCTGACTTGTTCAGTCAGGAAGGCCTTCTTGTCAATGCCCAACCCTTTCTTGACTGTGCACAGGTCCTTTAGAAATTTAGCATAGGTTGGAACCTGTTTGATCATGTCAAGCAGTGGGATGTTCACTTTTACATGCCTTAGCACTTCCAGGATGCTTGCTTGTTTGGAGGCCTTCTTTTTGTCTCTCAGTGCTTGGGGAAATGGAGGAGGCTTGCTTTTCTTCATCGAATCTTCTTTAATGAATATCTGTTATGGCTCTAATTCCTCTTCTTCTTGGTTCTCAAGGTGCTCACCGGTCGCCCACTTCCTTACCACTCCTCAAGGTGATAATGGCCTTAACTTCATCCATTTTGCAGGCTGACTGGCAAGAAGACCATGCACTCCCCTTTGGATTGGCAACAACCGGGAAGGGAATCTCCTGCCCCGCACCGCCGATCGGGTCACTTTGCGGATGGATGACCGCTTAGGTATCAATTTTCCGATTGAGGCGAACAGGGAGCCCATCAATTATTTTTCACGTGAGCTTACATTTTCTATTCTTTGATTTAGCGAGCATTAATAGGCTTTTGTATCTCTCTGAAATTCCCCACCACCTTTGCTCAAATTCATAATAGCTGTTCCTCACGGGGGAAGAGGATGGTGTTCTTCTTTGCTTGAGAGGTGGACCCATGCATTCTTTGCTTCTTTGTGAACACAGGGAGGCGTATGTTGGAGGTTTAGAGCCCCGAGAGGTTGGGATAGTTCTTGGGTTAGGGTTGTAGGTGTTGCCATAAGGCATCAGCCAGTGGCTATTTGGCCCACGAAGGCATTTGCATGTTCAACCAAAATCAATCCATGCGGGGAGAAGTGGACAATGCCCTCCTTGGTGACCGGTGGATTGTGATTGAAACATGGTTGGTCGAGCGTAGATGCCTCGATCCAGCATACGACCTCATCAGCGATTTCTCATTTCAAGTTCTTTACATCCTCCCAGCAGGGGTGGATGATGAGCTTAAAATACATCTATTTTAATTATTTTTTCTGCTTAATTTTTCATATCAAAGAGACAATTACTTTGCCTGAAATATGAAGAAACTCGCTTCCATTTGTTATGCGGTAGAATGGAAGAAGAAGAAAAGCGATGAAAAATACGAGGAAATAAGTGGAATAAAAGTGCGGTCGATTGGCGGGAAGCGAGGGGAAATGAAAAGAGCTGGGTGAGTCATTGATCGGTTGTGGAGTGCGCGATCAGTTCTGCGAAGTCGTGACATCGGGAAAGTGAAGGAATTTGATGCGTGCGAAACCTGATCTGAAGCGGTGAAGGAGGAAGCGAAATTAAAGGAATGATGTCGCACAACCAAGGTAAATACGCAATATTAAGTAGATGTCGCTGACAAGAAAACTGAGGTCGCGACATCATGACAACCAGAGAAAGGGTGCAGGAGACCTGAGCCCATGTCGCGACAACATCCTGATGTCGCGACATCGTGAACAATCACTAAGATCGCAGCGACTGTGGAATGGATGTCGCGAATAAGGCCATGATGTTGCGAATGATAAGCCGCGACATCGCAAGCGATCAACTGAAACCTGCAAAAGTATAGCGTGTCGCGGACATGAACGCACTAGCCCATAAAGATGCGTAACTTTAAGTCAATGTCGCGACATGAGTCTACGTCGCCGACAAGAGAACTGAGGTCGCAACCTGAGCAGCACTCGGGGCCCGGCGTACCAAACTACGCAGGTTATATTGGGATTAGGGCCCAACCGAAAACCCTATAACACGCAGCCTACCCGTAATAGTAAAGCAGCCTGGTGCTTTATCAAAGAGAGGATCCAAATTTCTTGTGCTTCACTTTTATTTTATTTTCTTTCTTTTCTTTCTTCTTTTCTTTCTTTATTTGCAGTGTATGCTCAGTTCTGAATTTTTCGCTGGCTATTTTTCCGTGGATTCAATGTTATCGCTTTACCGGGTTGAACATAATTCAATTTCTTTTTTAAATTACCACCGAATGTTAATTAAGTTCGCATAAATTAGCGGGATTCATTATTTCAATACTTCAATCAGCTTATTCTTTTGATCGAAGGATGTCAGTTCCCGTGTGATTCAAAAAGAATCAGGAACCCAAATATTTAGTAAACGTTGTAGCCAGAATCACCTTTCGTAGTAATTTGAGATCTTCGTTTACTTACAGTACGAATTTACAGATTACGGGTTTATTGATTTTGGATCCAATATCGCTACTATACTGCTATGAATCAAGGCCATTACTCCACTTCGGAGGTCCTCCCCAGTGACACAGGGAAGCACAATCCTGAGTAATGTACATTTTTGAAGGCATACTAACTCGCTTATTAGTGGATCCTTTCGAGCTTTGTGTTCACTTAGATAAATCCTCTTCTCACTTGAAATCAAGAACGTAGCCGAACGACTTATCTATTTAAATGCTGCAGATTTCACCTCAATTGATAGTGAGGCTAATCCCGTGTTAGCTGAGATCTGACCACATGAAAGCAGTTTTGATTCATTTTAATTTCGAGGAAGAGTAATTGAAGTCAGAGTATCCTCGTCACCGACAACTCGGGAGTTGGCAAGGGCACAAACATAAATGGTATGAAGTATCGTAATAGAAAATATCCAAATTTTAAGGAAGTTCTGTTAAAGTAGTTATCTCGCTCCTGTGAATTCGAGAGAATCGTAGAAGAAGGAGATAACCTAAATGTGGAGCGTGGAGAGATCCAACCGCACTAAGGTAATCATTGCCTTTGATGCATTTTGAAACTCGAGATAATCAAGAAATTAATCAGTATGAACTACATGAATCGATCGCTCACCATGACCGCTTCTCTTACAGCTTTCCTATGATAATCGGCTCAGTATTCATTTCTTTTTGTGTGAATTCTATTTTCCTTCATTTGTTTTATTTCTTGAATGTTCATTTCTGAACTAGTTAATTTTCCTAACTTTTCATCTTGAGACTTATATCAATTTATGGTCCAAATAGTATTAATGTTCCAGTGAAATCGGGGTAGTTGATAAAAAAATTCTTGAGATCTCTGTGGGATCGATATAAGACTTAAATCCATTTTATTACTTACATGACTGTGCACTTCTTTGTTTCGGACCAAACCCGATAAATTAAATGCGTAACATCAAAAATATACCTAGCGGTTTGGACTTGTTTAGGGTATATTAATAGTTAAATATGAATTTTAGGAGGAAAATAAATGAGGGACCCGAGGAAGAGTTTACAAGATACAAGGGCAAATCTTGTAATTTATTAAAAGGATAGCAGTGAGGAAGGTGGGGTTAAGCCCAGAATATATGCATAAGTTGATTTTCAAAAGGGAGTAGGTAAGATGCAATTATAAACTTAAAGCAAAAAATGGTTTTACTTGGCCAGAAACATGGCCTTAGCAAATGGGATTTAAGGCTGGTGGATTATCATTTTGGGGACCAAAAACCGTGAGAGAGAGAAGAGCAAAAGAAGAAGAAGAAGAAGAGGAAGGGGAAGGAAGGAGATCAAACTGACAAGGTATGGAACTACTAACATGAGTATGGATCCTTGGTTTTGTTTGGTTAATGGTTGTTTGTTGACACCCCACAGGGTTGGTAGGATTTCATCCTAACCAAAGATATCATTGGAATTAGGGTTAACAAAACTCTAGAAAATGGCACAAGAAAAACATGGAATCACTCGAGGTTAGTTTACGGTTTATTGCAAAAGAAAAGGGTTGGGTTAGAATCAAACCCTAATAAATTTATTGTATTTGGTATGTGTGTATGGGTTAAGACCCATATTAGAATGGTTTGAAGAAATTCATAATAGATCTTTGAAATAAGAAGGATTGAATGATAGAATTGGTAGAAAGAGATCATAGATGAATTTGAAGTGGTCTTGGAAACTGTTATGAGGTATAGAGTTGATTGGAGTTGAAACATATGGAAAAAAATGTAGAGAAAACACATTCTAACAGGCGCTTTTAGGAGAGTCCCTCTAGGTAGAACTTAAGTTCTCTTGGGTAGAACACTGATCCACAGTCATTTTGACCAAGTCCTACAGGTAGGGATCTGTGATTCTACTGGTAGGACACAGCTCTGATTTTCCTGTTCCGACCAGTTTTCGTGTTTTGGCCATAACATAGACTTTCTTGCTCAGATTTGGTGATTCAGTGGCTAAGTAAAGCTCTCTCTCTTCAGGAGAACCAAGCAGAAGGTCAAATCAGATTCTGATCCTAGGTGATCTAAAAATTCACTCAAAAGTGGAGCAATGTGCAAGAAAAATTTCTGCATCAGCTTTGGACATAAAGTAGTCGGTTGTTTGAGACGTAACGGGATTCGGTGCTCGAATCGGGTGATTCAGTTGGAATATAGGGCCTTGGCACCTTAAATTTAAATGAGTATAAGGACATAGTGTCCAAATATGAGTTAAGACCTCGGAAAAATGAGTAATACAAACTGTCACTAGAAAAAATCGGTAAAATGACTAGTTGGCATGAAAATACCATAGCTTTAATTGGATGATCGATTGTAGTGGGAGGATTCCAATTCCTAAGTAAACTGATTTCATAAAGAGATGAGTATATGAATGAGGAGTGTGATCTCATAGACATCATACTTCACAAGAATATGAAGTGCCATATGTAATAGGCATGAAACAAGGAAAAAGTAGAAAATGAAAATGTAAGATGTGTTCATGAAACATGAAAATGATTATATAGGAAAATGAAAATGAAAAATTGACATGATTTATGAACATCACGAGGTAATATATTCATGAACACATAGTAATGGTTAAAGTGATAGTAGATTATTATCACATATAACGAAAATAACAAATGAAGCAGTATCGTAAATGGGTATATGAATGAGTATATACGTGATTGAATATGTGAATAGATGAATTTATGAATAAGTATACATGAATAGTATACGATGTTGATATCATGACGACATATGAAATGTGTACATAGATTACATTATATCTTTGAAAAGACTACGAAAGTGATATTAAATTGAAATGTGATTATGATGGGTTATGAATGTTAATTATGAAATATATATGTATATATATATTGATTTGATGATTGTTATTTGAAATATCACATCTGCGTATGCATGTGTGCACTTCTTGTTTGGTGTGATAAGCGAAATTCACATAAAGTACCGTTGATTTTGATGAATCATTGAATGACCGACATGGCGGGATTCACCAACTGAATTAGTCTGAAGGTAACGTGTTGTCTAATCACGAAATCACATTTACTCTTGAATGACGGACATGGCGGATTCACCATTTGAATACGTAAGTGAATGCGCTTCTATAGTCATATGTGGGGCGTTGCTGTGATTGAAACCACATTTGCCTGCGAATGACAAGCGGCGAGGATTCGCGGCTGAATCTGTGTGGATCGTCGAATTCTATAGTTATATGTGGAATCCTGAACCGAACAACGAATGCGATGTAATGCGAAATCACATTGCTCTTGAATGACGAGACGCAGGATTCCTGGCTGAATCTATGCGTGGATGTAGAATTCTCAGTTATATCGGAATCTAAGCCAGAACAACAGAATGAGTGCAATGCGAGAAATCACATTACTCTGAATGACGGAGACATAACCGAGTTCACAGTGTGAATCGTGACAGGCGTCAAATTCTATAGCCCGCATGTGAAATGTTGTTAAATGGAAATCACATTGCTACCGAATGACAAAAGCGAAGGGCCGGATTCTCGCGAATACATCGTGAATCATCGAATTCTATAGTCATATGTGAGGCGGTATTATTGATGTGAAACCACATTACTCTTGAATGACAAATGGGGCAGAGTTCACCCGACTGAATGCATGGGTGGATGTCTATTCTATAGTTATATGTGGAATCACCAAACCCGTAGGCTTGATGGTATTAAAAAGTGTATTTGTATAGGTATCTTTTACATTACAGGACATAAGTAAAAGAGCATCATTACTGTAAATGCATTTTGTTGAATGTAAATGTTAAGGGTCTTTTGAAATTACATAAGTGTTTATGGGATTGCCAGAAAAAGTGCTTTTCGATTAATTAAAAGGTCTGAAATAGAATAACAAACAAATGTTTTGGAAAGATAATTGAAAATGTCGAGATGCTTAGGGATCATTGGGATCATGTGAGATCAGAGTCGGGGATGAGATCGCGACACTTTTGAAAGAAAAATTTAATAAAGGCAAATAAATGTTTTGATTAGCTTGTCGAATGTAGGGCTCAGCTTGGATCCGCGATGGAATCTGAAGTAGGGGATCGAGTTCGCGACACTACGAAAATGAAAAGTAATAAACGAAAACTAAAATGATTTAGCGGGCATCGAGATCACGAAATGTATTAAAAGGAGTTGATTAATAGCCGGTCGTGATAATGATAAGGTCTAATATGAATTGGTATTAAATAATCCGATTGACGTTGTATGAATTTAATATGACTTGATATGTTTTAGATTTACCATTGTATAAGTATAGATTGTTTTTACAGATATGATCTAATATGACATACACTGTAGAAGATATGAATTGAAAACTTGTAAAGACATGATACATGTTGATATGAGCAACGAGAAAATGATAAGGAATCTATGAAAAGAATAAAATCTACATGTATAATATGAGATAGGTTGGAAGTCAAATAAGAATAGACTTTGTTAATTGCATAAGTAAAAGTAAATGTAAAAAACCGATGACAAATTATTATTATTGGTCGTTATTGTCTATATATGTTCCCATTTAGCGTAAAGCTTATGCAGTGTCAGGTGTAGATGCGAAGAGGAGATAAAAGGGACCAGGACATTCCACACCGGCGATGCGGGCCATCTCGGAGATAGGTGCTCACAGTAACATTTCGCGATCTCCCGATGTTTGTATTAGATATGTATATATATGTGTGTATTTGTATAAGAAATGGGACTTAAATAGTACGAATAAATTTTAATGGATACCACTCCGGTGGTAGTTCATTTTTAAATGTAAATGATTGTTCAGTTACTAAAATCATTTACGTACACCCTGAGATATAAGTTCGACTCAAAAAAAAAAAAAAACCAAAAAAAAAAAAAAGAAGTCCAGTATATGGTTCTTTTGAAACTGAGTTCGGTCCTTGATCGGGTCGGATAGGAATAGGGGCTTGTGAAAATGTCGTTCTACTAGAGATTTTTTGGTTATGATAGTATGATGTCAACAAAGTTGATGACCTTTGTTGCACAGGATTAGTTAATATTCCTTTGGTAATAGTGTCTGTAAATTTATATATGTATTTTGGTCACAACAAGTTTTATGGCGATTTTCTTTGGGGATTAAGATAGTAGTCATCGATAACGTTATAATCTTGCATGCATAACTCAACCGCTCAATGTGCAAACATGTTTGGTCACACAACGTTGGACAACAGCCTTTAGTTCTACATCCTCCCCACTTGAATACATGCACGCCTTTGGTTTCTTGGTGGCCTATGTCTATCGGTTTCCACAGGTTGGTTCATCCCAGCTTTGGAGGTCGGCCCGACATAGTTGAGGAAGTCCGCAACTACGTGGGTTTTTGCTCGAAGTCCCTTCCACACATGGTCTCAGAAGTATTGTTTCGCCAATGGGACATTCCATCCATTAGAAGTGGTTTACCGGCATCCATGTGTCAAAGCCATGGTGTGGGCATGCGTGATGGTTTCAAGATACCTTTCCCGACCTTGGAAAAAAATTTCGCGTCATGGTACGCAAAGAGTGTAGGTTACTCTTAGTGTTGTAGTCTTGTACCTTGAAGAACTTCTTCAAATATTCTACATATGCTCTGCTTGATTCTTGATGGTCCTTGGCCTTAGTGAATTAAGCCAAATTACAGCTTTGTCTTTGAGAATTCGATGGGATAGCTTTCCAACCAGCGGCACAAAAATTATCTGGTTACCCTCTTTGAAAAGTTGTGTAAACTTCTCAAAATCCCGAATGTGTGTGTATGATTTCATTTTCCATACCCTTGAAAAGTTGGGGATGCAGGAATTGCAGATAAGGCCTCCTTTGCCCACATCCTCAGCCCGGGGGTATAATCATGAGGTGCGCTCTGTAGGGGTGTATGTGATCCCTCATTGACACAGTAGGCATTGGGCTCACCTTTGAACCCACTGTTGAGCTCTTGTTGCTTTTCGGATGGGCTCCATCGTGGTTCTTGCACAAGCGATTTCATCAAAATGGAGCACTAAGCCTTTCCAATCACACTGCCAGTGTTTCTATTCCCTTTGCATATTTGCTATGAACACCACCTGAAACAAGCAGAAACCAACAAAACAAGTCACCAAAGGTTGTTTATTTCTTAAAACAAAACAGGAAAAATTTGTGTGTAATATAAAAATCCAAATTCCCACGTGATGAAGCTGCAAATGGGGTAAAATGGTCAAATAAAAGAAGCTAGAAATTCACCAATACTTGTGATGTGGATCACAAGTTCCACGGCTTTCTCTTTCGCACTGAGGGTAACCAGAAACGCGACATGTCATTTGATTCATGCCATAGTAGTATCGAGATTCAATAAAATTTGTATCCTAGGGTTCCCTCTGCTGCAGTAACGAGAGAACTGCTGCGACAATTGGTCACAGAGTCAAACACAGGGATGGGTTTTCTTGAGTGAGAAGAGGTGCGGTGGATTGAAAATGGTGTTTTCTCTTTGGGATTTAGGATTTGTGTAAAAATAGTGTGGAGAATGGTTAGAAAACCAAGTAAATTGAAATAAAATTAGAAAAAGAACTCCTTGAAGTGCGGGCTCTTTTGGGTGAGGTTCTCGGAAAGCAGGTATGTCCTCGGGTCTTTTTATCGGATGAGAGGATGACCTATAAGTCATTTCGAACCGGATCTTCATTTTACTCTAAAACCTAAACCTAAAATTTTCTTGAAATATCATTTTTAATGGGTATAAGTGTGTCTACTAACGGTGAGAACACATCTAAAACCACACATAGTAACTAATACTAAGGAATTAACTAGCGGGTATCGGTGGATCTAGTGATAATTCTCCCTTTGAGCTTAAAAGCATAAGTAGTTGGGGGCATGCCTATGAGATTAACCTAAGTTGCAGCGAAGTAGGAGCCTTGAGCACCGCAAATGCTTGCATGAAGCGAGGAACGGCCGGCGTACCTCAGCGGCACCTAGTGGCCTTACGCAGGATGAGGAGGACTTTGGCGAACATCCCTTGATTTGTCATCATCAAGGGGTGTTTGGCTATTAGTGAGAAAAATACCAACAAAAGTGAAGGAAAGGGAGAGAAAATCACACTAGAGGAGAAGAAATTTGGCGCCCGATTTTGACCTGACTAATTGATGATTGCCAAGTTGATTGATGTTACGAAGCTTAGTGAGCTTATATAGATGCTCGTGCAAAATTACAAAAGGTGTAAAGGAACCAAAATTACATCAAAGTGGGGTGTACAAATAAATAAGCGGGATCAGCGGGTCAACAATAGGAGTGGGAGGCCGGTGTTGCGAAATTTATTAACCTACGAAAATTCTCGGGTTATTGAAATTTGCAACTTGAATTTGCGGTGCAAATTTTCGCAACCCTGCTAAATTTCCATTGTGTCTTCCTTCTGCTTTTTTTGTTTTTGCAAATCTCCTCCTAGTTCGATCATGCATCTTTACGAATTATTTCCGGGTTTCATCGTGTTTGAATGGATTCTGAAGATAATAAGTATTTAGCCGGCCCAAAACTATAAAAAAATAGCTACAAATTGTGATTAGTAGCAAAGCGCGGGTTGATGTATCAATTGGGTTATTTAAACTAATTAGTACACAAAAAAAGTGCTCAAACACATATAAACGAGGGCTCAAAATAGCACTATTTGGGTTACTAATCCAACAGGAAGCAGTGTCATGCACTCTGTCTTGGTGGAAAGGAACAACGAGGAATTTGTGGGGGAAAGTAAAAAGAAGCGGGAAGGCAACTATGGTAGATAAGGGAGAATTAATCGACAGAGTTGAACAAGAGATATGACTGGGGACTTTAAGGCATGATATTTTGGAGGATTTCTAGAGACTGTCATCAGCTTGAGAATACTTAACGGTTAAATGACCTTTGTTGTAGGCCCTGACAACTTATTGAAACCGGCTTTGATCATAATGGTTTAACGGCATCAATTCTGACCCCACCCACGAGGACCCTAATGAGCATATGATGTGATTCTTTTAGGATGTGGCTGTCTGTAAAGTTGAATGGTGTAAGACCAAAGGTGATCAGATGCAGCTTCTTTCCTTACTGTGAGAGACATTGCAGCCACACGGTTTGATTCCCTACCATATGGCTCGGTGAATAGGAAGAGCGGGGTGGAAGCTTATCTTCAGCGAGATTCTTCCTCTTTCTCTCGAGAGGAAGGAAGGAGATGCGTGTGTTCAATCGGGGGAAAGATGAAGCCTATATCTTGCGGCTTGGGAAAGTTCCATTGGTGAAGAGATGTCTATCGTGGCATAGATCTCGAACACAAAATGGACATCTTCTACCACTTGATGAATGATACTTCCAAGGGTATTATTGATGCTTCTTGCAGTGGAGCATTCAAACAAAAAAGTGCAGATGAGGCAAGGGACTTGATAGAGGACCTAGCTAGGTGCAATATGAAGAATCCATGCAGAATCTTGAGGGAGTAACAACATAGCAAATGGGAGTGGGATCATTGAACTTAACAAAATGCTTGACCATGGAGAGCTGTTTAGATGCAATCATGCACGGGATGGATTATACAAGAGAAGGGTACGTGCAACTCCACCAGAATGACATTAGACAAAGAAGGGAATGAGAGAGTGCTGAGGACTGGTTGGAGGATCACGCTGTCGTTTGAGGAGGCAAAATACTTGAATGACAAAGGAGCTATCATTTCAAGCCCAATCTCAACTTACTTACACACTATAGTCAGCCACTTTCGGGGACCATGAGAACTTCTCATATGGGCGGAGGAGCAACACGAGGTCCCAGACATGGGCAGAATTACCCGCTCAAGAGTGTAGCTAACAAGGTTCCAACGGCAACGAGGAGAGAGCATAAATGAATATGTGATTGAGGCCAGTCTTTTGAAAGCAGATCTTTCTTGATTCATGAGAGATAACAAAGCTGCTAAACCTCACAGAGCAGAAGTTTATTGAGTTGAAACTTTCAAATTCAACACTCATATGTTTCAAGCAAACACAAGTGCCTTACTAAAGAACACAGAACACAAGTAGGGCGGTGCCACAGATATCACGAGAACCCGGAACAAAGGGTGCATTCCTTAGTGACACCTAAAAGAACCCAAAGGACTGCATGGAAGTTCAGTTGAGAAGTGGGAAGGAAGTGAGCAACAGTAGCAGAAAAGAAAAGAAGGAAAAGACTGATGAAGAAGAAGAAGAGAAGAATATGTCAGAAAAGACAATAGATGCAAAAAAGAAACTATTGAAGCGGCACAGAGAAGAGGGATGGGCTAAAACAGAAGGAGAAAGTACAAGCTTACACCCCTACAATGCCATTTGTTTCTGAGAAGCAGTAAGGAGGGAAGGAGCAGTTTATAAATTCTTGGAAATGTTCAAGAAATGAAATTAACTCTCCCACTTTGTAGGCAATCGATCAAATCTTGGGAATGTGCAAATTTTCAAAGGAAGTGCAGGTAAGAAAAAGAAGGTGCGAGGAAGGGAATAGTGAACTAGCACGCCGCTTCGGTGCGGTTATCGAGAGAGAATCTCCCGACAAAATAAAGGACCGGAGTAGCTTTACCATTCAGCAACTCCCATAGGGAAATATGAATTGAGAGGCCTTATGTGGCTGCGATTTACTTATCTGACTTGATGCCTCTGTCAGTGGTCACGAGATTGAGTTTGGAGACTCATCCCAACAACAATTACATTACAAATGGTGATAGATCCATGGCGAAGCGAAGGTGTTCACGAAGATGTGCTTGTCAAGATGGGAAATTTATCTTTCCTATGGACTTTGTGATCATGAAGATGGAAGAGGATACTGATTCCTTTATTCCTTGCGGAAGACCACTTCTTAGCAAGCTGGGTACTACTGTAATTGATGTCTGAGGTGGCGACCTTAGGGGTAGGAGATGACGATTACTTTAACTAACATAGGCTTGGAACAACGATGTTTGATGAAGTTGTAATTTTGTGAAAACAATAGTCCTATCAATGTTAAACTAAGTTCTGATTTTAATCTTCACCATTCTATCAATTAAATTGAGATGAATTTCCAATATATTGAGAGTATTGATTATGAATTGTTGCCTTCCGGTTTAATAAACAAAGAAGCAGATAACAGCTTGAGTGAAAATAATCTGCAGAACATGTATGCGGCGAAGACGGCTACGAACGAAACTAGTCGAGGGTTAATATTGAAAGAATTGCCCGGTCGTTTGAAATATGCTTTCTTAGAACCCGGGAAAAGGAAAACCCCGTGTATATCGGCTGCATTGGGGTGAAATGGAAGAAACAAAAGTTCTTTGCAAAATTATGAGGAAGTATTACGAGGAAGCTATTGCTTGGTCAATTGAGGATTTAAAAAGTATCAGTCCCTCCATTTGCATGCATAAGATATTGCTAAATGATAATGCAAAAACTTCTATTGAACACAAAGGAAATTTGAATCTTGTGATGAAGAATGTTGTCGAAGGAGGTCTTTGAAATGGTTGAATGCGGGATTTTTATATATCTCTGATATCGGTGGCTCTTGGGTGAGCCAGTCCATTTGGTTCCCAAAAAGGGTGGATTTACTGTGATCAGAAATGAGGAGAATGAATTAAGTGCCTAGGGCGCGACGAGGATGGAAGTTGTGCATAAGATTACAGTAGATCAGCAGAGAAAGGATCATTTTCCACACCTTTGAGTGACCAGCAGATGTTGAATGGTTAGCGAGGACACCTCATACGTTTTCTTGATGGATATTCTGGATATAATCAAATTTCCATTACTGAGGACGGGGAGAGAGAAAACCACTTTTACATGTCCATTTGGTACTTTTGCTTTAGAAGAATGCCATTTGGTTTGTGTAATGTCTATACATTCCAAAAGGTGCATGATGTCCATATTCTAGGATTTTTGCGAAAGTTATGGAGATTCATGGATGATTTCACAGTGTATGGATCGATTTTGAAAATTACCTTTTGCATAATTTGGGGGCTTGATGCTACTTCACCAGTGCGGAGACGAATCTATCCCTGAATTGGGAAAAATGCCATTTTATGAGTAGCTTGACCATAGTCCTTAGGCACATGATTTTATGACAAAAATTTTGAGAAGTAGACCGAACAAAGGTTTCAATTATAAAATCTTATGCCACCAGCAACTGATCGAGGAATAAGGAAGGTTTCTTGGGACATCTTTGGTTTTCTGAAGATTTATCGAGAGACTTCCGTGCTAGGCCATTATGTAGATTGTTGGAAAAAGATGCCAAGTTTAAGTTTGATAAGTCCTCCTAGAGGTCTTTTGAAGAGATAAGATCAATATTAGTCGAAGCCCCCATCATGGAAAAACCGGTGAACAAGGAGTTTGGGAAGTCAGCATGCCAGCCAAGATGCGGAATTGACTATGCAATGGGAATGTATTGGGACGAAGAAGCCGACAATATGTTTAAGGCCATATATTAGCATTAAAAACCTTTAATGAAGCTGAAAATTACTCGGCTTCTACTAAAAAGGAGATGTTGGCCATGTATTTGCATGTGAAAATTTTAGACCATACATATTGGGGTCCAGTAATCATTATCCATACGATCATGCGCCATTAAAGTATCATTGGCAAATAAAGAAACAGAAACTCAAGAAGGCCGATCAGGTGGGTATTGTTATTACAGAATTTGATCTAGAGATCAAAGACAAGAAGGATTGTGACAATGTGATGGGTGATCCTTTGTCAGAGTTGAAAAACCTGTTTGTACAAAAAGAAAGAAAAAGAAATAGCAGCTAAAATTTTCTACGATATACAGTGATTATTCCAATTGTCCTCGATAAACTTGGTATCAGCGATATTGTGAACTTCTTAGCATATGGGGTTATGCCACCAGAACTTAGCTACCAACAGAGAAAAAAATTAAGGGAATGACCAAACAAATTTTGTGTCACAGGATGACCCTTTATATTGTTTAAAGAGGACACGATATGATGTCGGGAGATTGTGTGCAGAAGAGTGAACAAGGCAAGATCTTACATGAATGCTGTACAGCACCACCGTATGAGGACACTTTCCAGGAGACAAAAGCGATACAAAATCCTCAAATCAGTTTTTGTGGCCTACTATTTTCAAGTTGTTTTGAATGGGTGAAACTTTGTGATTAATGCGAAAAGAATGGAAATGTTATGAAAAGGCATGAAATGCCCTGCCAATATCACGGTGGTGCAGCTATTTGATGTTTGGGAATAGGCTATAGGGCCCTTTCAACCTTTAATTGGAAATTTATACATACTCCTAGCTATGGATTATGTATCCAAATGGGTTAGAGTACTTGACTGTCTGAAATGATGAGTAAAAGCAGTTGTGGGGTTTTTACAAAGAATATTTTGAAGCGAGATTTGGGGCACCCAAAACTATCCTCCAAGTGATGAAGCCACTTTGCAAAATAAGACATTTTGATAGACTCATGAAGATATGGAGATCAAACACATTATGAAGCAATATCGTCCTCAAACAAATGAAATGATGGGTTTCTAATAGGGAGATCGAGAAGGATTCTCTGTAGAAAAAGCATGTGGCTCGGTGAAGAGATTTGGTCTTTGAAACTTGGTGATGCCTTGTGGGCATACGAGAGGATTATATAAAACTCCATTGGAATGTCCCCATGGGATTGTCTATGGTAAAACCTTATCACCTTCCTCTAGGGTGGGAATCTGAAACTATGTGGGCTGTCGAAGTGAACTTGGACTTTCATGTTCTTTAAGAGAAAGGTTACTCTGATAAATGAATTGGAAGAATGAAGGAATGAATCACTATGATAATGCTAAAATTTACAAGGATAAAACAAAGAAATGGCATGATCAGAGGATTTTGAGGAGAGAATTTAAGGCAGAATATCAAGTCCTGTTATTCAATTCCATACTAAAACTCTTTCCAGGGAAGCTGAAATCAAAATGGAGTGGACCATGATGGCTATCAAGCGTACAACCTTTGGAGACGGTGACAACGAGAACCAACAATGGAGGAATTCAAAGTCAATAATTCGAGAGATTGGACAAATTCAAATTGCAAAATGATTCCTAGTTTGAGTGAGAAAAATTTGAGGAAACAGGATTTAATAACGTGAATCTGGTAGGACTCAAACTAAGCGACTTTATGGGAGGCAGCCCGTACTACACAGGTTTGTTTTAAGTTTTGGGTTTTTGTGCTGCTAGAATTTTATTTTTTAGTAGCTTTGTGTGATTTTTATTATTCTTTGTGCTTTAATATACGTATGGAGCTGCGGGACAATAAGAAAGTGTGTATACAAGGAGGAATCTCTACATCAAACTTCCGGTCGCACACAAATAAAGGGGCGTATGTTCTTCCACGATTAATGCTATTTGTTTGAGATAAAGCATGATTAAATTTGGGAAATTTTAATTTTACCGATTAAATTTTAAATCCGTTTTGTGAGTTGATTTGGTGAATGTCTAAATGCAAAGGATGAATTGTACTTGTTTTGATTGGATTTATTGAATTGAACTTGTTTGAAATGGAATTGTTAGAATTAGGATTAGAAAATTTTAGGTCACAACATTAATTCCTTTGTTGAGACCACATCTCAGTTCGCGACAAAACTGATTAGGTCGCGACCCAAAATGGTTAACTCCCAATGAATTTAGGTCTTAACTTTTTGAATAGGGCGTAGCGACAGTTACGAGGGGAGTTAATGAAACCCATTAGTGTGGTGACTCAAGGAATTTGTGTTACTGACTCCCGTTCGGCCGATCATAACCTCGGGCCCATCAAAAACAAGTGTGACCAAAAAGCATTGCATGCAACTTCAATTTACTCTTCATTTTTTCCAACTCTTCTACTTCCTTTTTATTTCTTGAATCTTGATTAGTACCAAAATTATTTTGAACCTAAATTAGATGAGTTTGGAGTGCTTTTGCGCACTAATCATGTCATTTATGCGATTAGTGTTCAAGTCTTCTTAGTTTCACTTATGCAAACTAGAGGTTTATTTTTTGGTTGTTTGGGTTTGAAAGCCTTTGGGAGTTCGATATCGAGAGGACATATGATGGATCATGAAGGTGAACCCAATTGTCAACCATCAAATCATACGAAAATCAAAGAGAGAATGAGACGAAGTGAAGAAAAATCAATGCGGTGGGGACGGGAGGCAAGCCGGTGAAGAATCGGCAATTCCCGGGGAATTTAAGCTGAGATTGCGAAATTTCTTTGGGATTGAAAAATTAAAGCATGGCGAAAATTTCACGATTTTAGGTGTGTTTTCGCTAAACTCAGATTTTTCATTAGCCACTTATTCCTAGCGAAATTTTGCATTTTAGCCTCCTGTGAAAATTTCGCTAAGCTAGAAATTTATTCATTCTTGAGTACCCTTTGCCCTAGCAATTTCTGATTTGCAATCTCAGCAGTGATTTAAGCTGGCTAAGGAAATTTTACCATTACCTAACAAGATTGTTATGCCTTAGCAAAATTCTTTATCACTGTCAATTAATGCAAACCGACTTCAATTTTGGTGTATTACTCTCTTGTCCCTTAAATTAGCCAAAATGTTAGGCTTTATGGTATTTTCATATATTGGGTGGCCTATATAAGCCCCCTCCATTTTGTAACCCGAAGTAACTTTTAATCTTTCGGTATCTGTGACTTTTCATTTTCTTTCGAGTTTTCTACTGTTTATCTCTCTCTGCCACCTTTCCCTTTCTTCCAGTTGTAAACATACTCCAAGGATGACAACTTGGAGGATGAGTCGCTAAAACCACTTCCTTCTTGAAGTAAAGGCTGCGGGGAAGGATCTGCTAACAGCCTCTTGGTGGATTTTTGTTTTTCAATGAGGTTTTTATATTTTTGGTTCCCGATTTTCTAACTTTTTAGGTTTAAAGCTTTTGATGTACTTTCTTTGGCCAATACTTGTGGCAAGCTTTTAGGGTTTAAATTAACATTCTTAGCTTTAGATACACTAATATCCGTGGTGCCATTCTGACCTTGAGGTGGGTTAGGGGTTAGAGGTTTCTTGTAAGTGCACATCCCTTTTATCGATACTTTGTAATCTTTTAGGGTTTAGTGGATTCTTATTTTAGATCCATTGAGACTCAGTGGTTACCCTTTGCAGATCATTGTAGGATGAGTCAATATAGATTTCAACATGGGGAACCATAAATGTTAAAATAAATGCTTTCTATCAAAGGAAAATTATTAAGGGTTTAGGTTTAATGCAGTATGAAGATCCCGGTTCGGAGATGACTATATATTCATCCTCCCCGTGAGGAAGGAAATTAACCCGCAGAGGACCTGCGGTTAGCCTAGGATGTAAACTCGAAGTGGCCCCAATGCTTCAAGGAGTTCCTTTTACATTTTATTTCATTTATTTCAGTGTCCAAACCTACCAACCTTGTTTTTTACCTCCACCTTAAAATCGGAGCCAAATTCTGAGTTTTGTTTTCACTCCAAATCATTTGTACGAAGAAAACCCATCCCTGTGTTCGACCTTAGACCACTATACTGCAGTAGCTTGACTATGGCAGTAGAGAGAACTCCTGGGATATAAATTTTGTTGATTCATTTCCAGACCCTCTCTTGTACGAATCAAATGGCGTGGATGCTTAGGGATGGTGCCCTAGAATTCATTTGACGGCTGTGAAGCACTTGTGATCCTCATCTGGATTTTGGTGAATTTCTTATATTTCACTTGTCGTTTTTTTCATAAAAAAACGATAGCTGCGGGATCGTTCTGTATTGTTTTGGGTGTTGTCTGTTCTTTGCCGGAATCCATTTTCAGTGGGTTAAGAATTCTAAAGGCAAGCAGTTCAGTACAGGTTCAGTGGGTTTGAATTGTGACGAATGGAAGAGGAGAACAATATAGTGAGTATTCAATGGAGTAACCCTAGAGCTTACATGTCCACTTGAGGGACTATAAGTAAGTGGATGAGTTCTTAATGGTAGTGCTTACAACCATGGTTGGGTTCACACAAATTCCTCATGGGAACTAAGACCTCCATGATATTCACCTCCTGAACCTCAATGGTAGCCTTTGACTTCTCGGCAACAACCACCTTCTTATCCTGTTAGACAAGTCATCCACAGATTTAAGGCAAACAAGTGGACAATTCATAGAGAGGATAATAAGGTAGTGAATCATTTCAAGCTAATAGGAAATTGAGACCGGTGGAAGCTCACGAGCGAGGGGTGGATGGGTTCTGGCGAAATTGATCAAAATTGGACATCTGCGAGGAATCCATCTCAGCTCACCAATCAGTTTGTTCGTCAAGAGGAGGAGAATCCTTGGAGGATAGGTGTGACTGAAGCAATTTTTGGTGAGAAACCATTCATGACCTCGGGAGGTTAGAAAGTTGAATAAAGTGAAGCTCCTCTGAGGCTGCGGGATGCCTTCTGATGGGTATAGTATATGGGCCGTGGAAAAAGAAGAGAAATTCTTCCCTTGTTGAGTGAGGAAAGTAATGGAAATGAAGCAAGGGAAGGCCCCGAAATCCATTACCCGAGCCACGATAGCCTTGCCATCTACAGGTGTACTACGCCCATGACAGTTCACACCGTGACACAATTACGCCTCGACACCCCGCACCAGGCCTTCAATCTTTAGCGGTAAAATATCGTAAATGCAAGTCACTCATAAGATATAGCGATACTGTCCAGTGTGAGTGGACTGGATTGGTCTTTTAGGTTCGGTTGGAGCATCCGAGACCTCGGCATTTCTAGCTAAAGTGGTTCCGACGACCTCTTGGGATATCTTTGGCGGCGACTCTGACGACTTGGATCCAGCGGCGTATACACCACCACGGTGGTGGTTAGGTTTTTCTTTATGATTTTGTATAGTTACCGGCTTTATCAGCGCTACTAATTTTGATTAGGATTTATGTATTAGCCACTGTAGTAAAAGCGGTGATACTTTTTGTATCATTTAGCTTTGTATTCATGTATTAGCCATTTGGCTTTATATCAAAAGCTATTCGATACATATATATATCACAATTTTTGCATACCATGTTTTGTGCCTTTACCATGTATAATTGTTTTCTTTCAGTGAACAATTGAATTGCTTCAAATTAGACGATTGAATTGCGCTTTAAATGGAAAATTTGAGCCTTATTTATCGCCTTTATGTTAGAATAAATTCCATGCTTGAAGCAGTTTTGGTCAATTGCGGTTCCAGCATGCTCAACCAGACATTCCCTCCACCGCCTTCAATTCACCTACGCACAGTTATTTCCAATAGGGCATGAATTTGTATACTTCCACTTTCACTGCATAGCCGGCCTTAGGTATGTTGTGACTACGATAGGTTGTGTTGCATTTGAAGACCAATGTTGTCTTCCAAAAAAAAAAAGCAAAGAAAAAGAAAAAGAAAAACAAAAATAAAATTAAATTGAAGTTTGCCTTGAGGGGCAGGAGCACGGTCAGGGGTGTATGGCGAAAGCCTTTGAGCCCGATGCCCCTAAGCCTTAGTGGTTGGGAGTCATCGGAGTTGGTGTTCGTTACATGGGTGGATGGGTGAAGGTCCTGTGGGATGAGTTAGCGAATTTTTTTGAGTCATACAGTCGGGGTGAAGCCTGTAGAGTTTGTGGTCATTGATCCTTTTGGCTTGATGCCCTAAACCTTAATTGGTTGGGAGTCATCGGTGGACCCCCGTTACACGGACTTTGGTGAAGTCGGATTTTAAGTATTGCACCCTACATTGTAGTTGAATAAAGAAAGAAGAGAGTAACTAGCCCTATCTAGGTTGTTCGACAACTTAAGGCCATCATCGGTGCTAGGTTGGGGGAGGGACAAATTTTGCAAATTTATTGGCTTAATCTGGTTATATAAAGAACCATTAGACTTAGGTGGAAATTCAAGTTGAGAATCATGGAACCAATAATGTTTGAAATTATTCTTGGTTTGGTTCTTTCATACCGGTTTCCAAACTTGGTGTCAATTTACGATTTAAAGGTAATGTTTATATGTACATAAACCCTTTTGAATCATAAACTTTTTTGAAAATCACTACATGCATCTCCTTTTGTTTGCATTTGCTAAAGGGACTAGCAACGTTTCGGTTGGGGGTGTGATTAGTACCCAAAAGTGCTATTTTGAACCCTATATTAGATAGGTTTGAGTGCTTTGCGCACTAATCATGTCATTTATGCCAATTGAAGTGTTCAAAGTCTTCTTAGTTTCACTTATGCCGTTTAGAGGTTATTTTTGGTTGTTTTGCAGGTTTTGGTGTACTTTGGGAGTTCGATATCGAGACATATGATGAATCATGAAGATTAGACTCAATTGTCAACCATCAATCATACAAAAATCAAAGAGAGAATGAAGGCAAAGTGAAGAAAAATCAATGCGGTAGAGGACGAGGAGGCAAAGTGATTAGTGCCCCAGTCTATTTTGAACCATATTAGATAGGTTTTGGAGTGCTTTTTGATAATTAATCGTATGCATTTATATCAATTGAAGTGTTACAGTCTTCTTAGTAGCACTTAGCCATTTAGAGGGTATTTTGGTTGTTTCGCGGTATTTGAGCACTCTTGGAGTTCCAATCTCAATACAAGATGAATAAATGAAGTTGGAATTCAGTCTACGTATCAACCATTTGAGTCAATGAGAAAACAAAGGCAAAGTGAAGAAAATTCGATGCGGTTGAAGGCGGGATGAAAAGCGGGTGGATCAACAATGCGGGAATTTTCGCTAAACTACTTGAAAATTTTAGCTAAGATGCGAAAATTTGTGACCTTAGCGAAAAGATTTCGCGACCTAAGCAAATGCGAGCTAAACTAGACCACTCCAAATTTAAGCTGCCTTTGTTCATGAAAATAATTGATTTAAGCTTCTCACCAAAATTTAGCTAGCTTAGCGAAATTTAGCCTAATAGCGAGTGCCCACCCTTAAATTTCTTGTTTTAAGCTAGACACATTGATTTCGCTAGTCGCGAAATTCTTCGACCTAGCGAAAATTGATGCTACGTCATGCTGTAATTAATGCCAGTAGCCTCAAACTTGGTGTATTACTTAATTATCACATAACTTAGCGATTTCATAGGTTTTTGGTATTTTTCATGCATTGAGGTGGCACATATAGCCCCTCTTGTTTGCAACCTAAGTAACAATTTTGGGGAACAATTTGGGAGGAAGATATTTTGTAAGTTTTCATTTTGTAAATAAAGTCTCGTATTTTATTTGGTTTGTTTTCCTCTCTTCTCTCTCCTCCTTTCTTTTACTTTCTCGGCTGCGAACACCCCTCTTGAGGATGACCAGCTGAGAGATGTGGCCTAAGCCTCCTTTCTTTGAAGAGGAAGGAAGCTAGCTTGGTGGTGGGGCATATGCATGTTGTCCTCTTGTACTAAAAGTTACATGTAGTGTATTTATGGCCCTTATATTCTCAAAACATGGTTGCATAACATTGAATGTCATTAATTTGGCCAATACTCTCCATGCTTTAGAATCCAGTGCATATTCGGTGAAGGAGATGCGTGATTCTTTAGATGGTCTTCTGAGCCTCTAAATGATATTTATAATAATTTAGGTTTCTCAAATTGGTTACATAGCATTAATGTTATTGATTTGTGATACTCTCCATGCTTTAGAGATGTGATTCTTTAGATGGTCTTCACGAGCCTCTGAGGATGATATTAAATGTTAGGGTTTAACGATAAAGGGCCATAAGCGCATACTACACATATTGACTCAAATAGGAGTTGTTTCATAGGTGAGGTTTGCCTGATTAAACATAGATCAGGTTATGCCATGGACTATAGGTTGCATGTCATAGAGGACAAACAAGGACCTTGTTTGCTGGCACGAGTTAGTGACCTAATTCTTAAGTTAACTTTTTCACCTTTTGCTTGGTTTTATGTTATGGTTCAAAACCATTCCCACTGTTTTGAAACACAAATCCAAAAAGTCCAAATAAAGCCTTACCTTGTGCACTTATGCACGAGCCATTTCTAGGATGAAAACCCACATCCCAGGTGTTCGACCTAGACCTTATCTTTGCAGAGTAGCTTGACTCTGCGGTGTAGAACAGGCCTCTCATATTTGTTGAGTTTTTGACCAAACCTCTTTGTGGCGCAGATCAAATCGCGCCCATTCACGGGTGGATGGTTCCAAACTACAAATGGTAGTTGAAGTGTACTTGTGATCCGTCACAAGTGAAGATGCCTTTACCTCTTTTAGCAACTGATTACGGGAGTACCCGATTTTAGCAGTGCTTGATACTTGCAGCATTTGGTTACGGTCGATTTGAGTTTTTCATTCGGTGATTTTCTTATTTATTTAGTTAATTTTAATCTTTTGAATTGTTTGTTGCTCTTTGTTGTCTAATTTTGTAACAGGTGTTTATCTGACAGTGGGATAGAGACACATCGGGTGGAAGCGAATAGGATAAGTACACAACTGACCTAGCTAGTGGAAGTCGGTGTACATACTGATACCATGGATCCTATACCTGAGGAACAACAGAGCCAACCAGGAACTGTGAATCAAATGCCTATAGACCAGTGAAGGAGATCTGCATCCACCCTCAGAGTTAGTGCCCAAGTCTGTATCATTCCTCTAACTTTGAAGATGTGGTGAGCCCATATTGAGCCTCTACTCCCCACATATCATGGTATGGAAAATGAAAATCCATACACTCATAGTAGATTTGAGAGTTTGCACTACCTTTGGAAGGTATGATGGACATGGATTTGCTGAAGCTAAAGGCATTTCATTGACTCTAAGGTGAGAGCCAAGATATGGCTCAAACTCATTGCGGCCTGAGACAGTATAGAAATTGGGGTGAAGTATGATTCACAGTTCTTGGTGCTCATAAGACCAATAATTTGAAAGAACATAAATTTACACCTTTGCAACTCAGGATGGTGAATTTACCAGTGTTGGGAAAGTTTATGGAAACCATGTTCATGCCCACATCATAGTTTGATAGCAGGTGTTGGTGAGACACACTTCTATGGTGTTATCATCTCTGCCATGGCGGCTCTTAGAAAACTATGTGTGGGGAGACTTTTTAAGCAAACATCCTGGTAAGCCATGGATTTTTTAAATTACGTGGCTGAAACTGGGGTTGGGATGAACTGTAGAGAATGAGATAGAGATGAGACCCTTGATCAGCGAAGAGGGTAGGATGTATGCCTTTACTGAAGAAATAAGTGAGCTGAATTTCAACCTAGCAAGGAAAATTGAAGGCTGAAACAAAACCCAGCTCCAAGAGGTGCATCATTGACTGAAAATCACACTGCAGTCCAATCCTTGCCAATTTCAATCCACAACACACCCAAACGAAACAGTGTCCTATGGCCCCTACAGTGAAGGATTTGATGTGTCAGAATGTGCCATGCTCTTGTAGGACAATTCAAACCACAACAATCAATGCTCCATATGGTAATACCTGCAGTTCAGTGGAGAGAGATGCTAACCTGCATGGAGACCCAACCCCCTGTTATGGCACTGGGTGCGAACCTCGTTTGGTTCCCCTACATAACACAGCTGACCACCATCCTCATCTCTGTGGAGCAAGCCATTTTGAATTTGAGAGGTAAGGTGGTAGGCAACACCTGTTGAACTGAAAGGAATCAATGTGTCTCAGCTAACAAAGTGTCTGAGAGTGCATTGAACAGAAATAGATGGGCTTGGGGCAATCTCAACGAGAAGAAAATTGACAACCTCAGTGTTATCCTGCAGAGATCGACAAGTTCTTTGGAGAGTCTGAAGAGGGAGGTTCAGCTAAGCGAGTTCAAACCTAAAGGAATTCATGAGGTAAGTTATCCAACAATTCAGGAATGGATGAGTTAGAGCCATAATCACCTTTGAGAGTGGAAAGAGGTTGATTAGCTATGCGAAGTGCATTGAAGAATCCCGATCAAGGAAAGATTACGTCAGCATATTCTCCTGAAGGAGGATTCAATCAAATACCGCATACCACCTCCATTTCCACAAGCACTTAGAGGAAAGAAGAAGGCAACTCAACAAGCAGGCATTTTAGAGGTCTTAAGGCAAGTGAAGGTTAACATACCTTTATTGGACCTAATCAAGCAAGTCCTGCTTATGCAAAATTTTTTGAAAGATCCTTTTTAATCAAAAGAGAGTTAGGCATTGAGAAGAAGGCATTTCTCTTTGAACATATCGGTGCCATAATTCAAGTAATATCTGTCAAATACAAAGATCACGGATCTCCCACAATTCAGTCCAATATTGGTGGGAATTGCATAGAAAAGTCACTGCTTGATTTGGAGCCCGAGTCTTGAACCTAATGTCGTATTCAGTATACAAGCAGCTAGGTCTAGGTGAACTTAAACCTACCAACATCACACTCTCATTGGCCGATAGATCAGTGAAAATCCCTAAGGGGATAGTTGAGGATGTCTTAGTGAAGATAGACAAATTCTACTACCCAGTAGATTTTGTGGTACTGACAGACAATTGCTTCTTGAACGAGCAGCTGTACCAATCATCTTAGGAAGACCATTTCTGGCCACTGCCAATGCAATTATAAATTGCCGAAATGGAGTCATGCAATTAACTTTTGGTAACATGACCATGGAGTTGAACACCTTTCATTTGAACAACAAACGTGAGTTGCTATAAATTGAAAATCAAATTTATGATGAAGTTGTTTCAATTGATCAGTGTGCAGGAAAACACAGTGTCCAGGAAATGCAAGGAGTAATTACCCATGGAGATGAGGAGATATTGGTCTTGCCATCAACACCCACTGCAAACCAATTCCTCAGATTCAACGATCGTCGCCGAGGAAGCGAATCAGCGGTGGGCACCCAAGCCGTAGATTAGCCCGAGCTGGCTGCGGGGGGTTGAGAGATCGTCCTCCTTGACCCTCCTTGAGTAATTTTGGTATTTATATTGAACTTTGGTTTGAATTCTCAAAAACCAAATTGCAGTTCAACAATTTTGTTTTTTTTATTTTTAATTTAGTCAATTTCCATTTTTAGCTATTTTTAGTATGTTTCCTAATTTAGCAGCTTTCCATATTTAGCAAGTTGGTAAGTATTTTATATTATCTTATATTAAATTATTAGATATATTCTATTTCCTAATTTAATTTTAATTTTACTTTTAGTAATATATTAATTTTCATTTTAATCCTGAAAATTCGAATTGCAGGTGGTGTACTATGTGTGAGCAGGTCATTTAAAAATAGCGAAAATTGGCGGGAATGACCACCGGCTGCCGTTACAAGCTTATATCAACGGGGAGGGTTGGTTTAGGAATGCCACTTCACATTCTCCCCCTTGACCGTGCCACAGGCTCAGTGAGCCACGAGGAGTCCTAGTCACTGCCGCCGTAGATTGTCAACTGTAGTCCCTTGACCACAACTCACGAGCCCATTGCCCGAGGAGTTCGTGTGCGGCTGGCGAGCGCCAGCCCCTGCCCTAGGCTGCGGCCCGGGTTCTAGTATAGCCATCCTCGGTCACGCCACGCACCTGGCCAATAGGAGCCTTGAGTGAGCCACCTGCAGCGGCGCTTAGAGCCACTGATTGTTCCTTTGCCGGCTGGGCTTCGCGCGCCCGGGATACCCCGTGTCCTCGGTTCGGCTTCTTGGTGCCACTGTCCGGCTGGTGATCGGTTAATCGAGCCTTGTTTGGTTGGTTCGGGGCCATATCGGCTCGGTCGGTGAGCCACAGTTCAGTTTGCTTGGGATGGTTGTTAGCCTCAGAAGAGCTCTGGTTCAGGTACTACGGTGTAGCAGTTATATTTTACGTAGTCGAGGAGCTTTCTTAGGGTTTAGTCATATTTGGTATGGTTCGTACTCGAGGTGGGTCCGTCTTGACCTCGGGTGGTCGACACGCTGAGAGAGTGGTGACTCAGGTCCGGCTCTGGCCACGTCAGGTCTAGGGCGTGTCTGGGAGCCTCGGGGGATTCGGCGTTATCGGACCGCGGATGGGACCCGGGCCCCATCGCTTGTGCCTCAGAGGAGAGTTAGGAGGGCCCGGCCCTAAAAGCGGGCCCGCACATCAGACGAGGCCAGTCATCATCTTCGACACTCCCGGGTCACCCGGTCGCATCGGCCGTCGGGGCGACTTCATCTTACCCGCAGTTGTCGCTGCCTCAAGTTCGAGGCCACTATTCGTAAAGGGACATTCAGGGGAATGTGCGACTCCACCGTGAGAGTTTCATCGGGGAGTCATTTATGACATCCCGCATTGGTGACCAGAGATCTGAGGGAGTCTTTGAGGTTGATCGGGTATTCACTCCTGCCTTTTATGACTCCCAGACGGTGTGTGCTCGAAGAAGGTGGTGTTCTGCAGTTCTGCCTCCAGCATCGGGACAGAGACGGTCCACTAGAATTCAGATTCAGTATAGTGACCGCCTGGTGTACTTAGACCCGACCGATATTTCAGCGACGTGGGATTGCGCATACCTGTGCGCCTTGATTGAGAGGTTCTGAGCTTGGGCCCACCCGCCTCACGGGAGATGGTCAGAACGCGGCGAAGATTATCAGCGCTGGTCCGGTATTCTACGGAGCTGACAGCGCCGGATCTTTGCTGATTGACCGCACGCTACGTGCCCGGCTTGTTCCTGCAGGCGTATGTGCGAAAGGAGGGAGGAAGCGATCTGGAGGCACTGGATCTCGAGATTTTTGGTTCGGTCCCTGCAGTGGTGATGGCCTCCTTTTGCATTTTGAGAGAGGTCCATCGGGGACGGCCGGCGGAGAAGCATCCTGCGTGCGGGACTCCTTTGTTATGTTCTACCGGCGGATGGGATTTCAGGAGCCAGTAGAGATGAGAGCTAGATACTTTACACATGTAGTGTCGGTAGACTGAGTTATGACTATGCCATCCACATTCCATATACGACCACGGGACCGGAGGAGTGCGGGTCGGAGGTGAGGACCACCACACGGATATGCACGCCCCTGAGCCGGAGTGCGGGAGGACTCCCATTGAATCGTTCCTCATCCTCGCCTTCTTACATCGGCGGCTGCAATGGATACTCCGGGCCTTCCTATTCGACACATCATTCCTTGCAGATTACATCCATACTTTAGCTCGAGAGAGATAGGCGGTGTGATGGATGCCATCTGCTCGCTGCGACTACGGGCTGCCGAGGATCGAAGGAGTTGGCCCGGTGCCGTTCTATCTTGACTCGGATTATGACCCGGTAAGATTAACGCCGTGATCTTGCCCATAGAGAGAGCCCACGATGCGGCTTCATTGGATGTTACATTTTGCGACGGCGGAGTTTCAGGCCACCACCGCCCTGCCACAGCAGTGGTGGTTAGGTTTCTTTTATTTTGTTTATTTACGGCTTTATCTTACTTTACTAATTCATTTAAAGTTTATCTTACCAACCACGTAGTAGGCGGTGATAGTTTATATTCAACTTTATATTCAACATATGTATTTGGCTGTCAAAGCTATTCAGTTTATATATATACAGCTTTTGTACATATCATGTTTTGTGCCTCCACTATCATTTAATGTGTTTTTTCTTTTCAATTAAACAATTGAATTGCTTCTGATTAGACGATTGAATTGCTTCATGTTGGAAAATTGAATCACTATTTGTCACTTATATGCTAGGACAAATTCCATGCTTGAGACAGTTTATGGTCAGTTGAAGTTCCAGCATGCTCAACTTGAAAATTTTACACATGTGCTAATTCACCTGCCTCTCAGATTGTTTAATGGTGTGAAATTGTAATCATTCTTTGCTTTGCTAGGCCTTAGGTATGTTGGCAACTTTAGGATAGGTTTGTGTTACCTACAGTTGAAGACCAATGTTGTCTTCAAAAGGAAAGAAAAGAAAAAACGCAAAAGAAAAAGAAAGAAAAGCCAGAAAAAAGAAAAATAAAGTCGTGAAGTTTTGTGAAACTAGAGCACGATCAGGGGTATATGAAAACCTTTGAAACAGATGCCTAGCCTTAATTGTTTGAGTCATCGATTTAGTGTTCGTTACATGGGTGGATAGGTGAAGTTTAATGACTTGTGGGTGCTTAATTTTCGAAGTCATTCGAGTCCGGGGTGAAGCCTTTAGGTTAATGGTCGTGATCCTTTTGGCGATGCCCTAGGCCCTTAATTGGTTGGGAGTCATCGGTGGACCCAGATTACACGGACTTTGGTGAAGTCGAATTTTAAACATTGCATCTACATTATAATTGAAAAGAAGAAAAGTGTCAGCAGCTATCTAGGATTTGTTCAACAACTTAAGGCCATGTCGATTGCTAGGTTGGGAGGTGGCAATATTGCAGTTTATTAGCTTAATACGGTTACATAAAAGAATCATTAGACTTAGGTGGAAATTCAAGTTGAAATTATGGGTGATTTTGACTGAAATGGTTCTTGTATGGTTTGATTCTTTCATATCGGTTTTCAAATTTGATTTCAATTTTTCGGTTTAAGGTATTGTTTATATATACATAAACCTTTTGAATAACCTTTTTGAAAATCACCATAGCCATCTCATTTTTTTGGTTTGCATTCTTCAGGGACTATGACGTTTGGGGTTGGGGGAGTGTGATTAGTGCCCAGTGCTATTTGAACCTATATTAGATAGGTTTTGAGAACTTTTGTGCATTAATCATGTCATTATACCAGATGAAGTGTTCTAGTCTTCTTAGTAGCACTTATGCCACATTTAGAGAGGTATTTTTGTTGTTTTGCGAGGTGTTGAGCACTCTTGGAGTTCAATCTCAATACAAAGGATGAATCATGAAGTTGGAATTCAAGTCTCGACCATCCAGCCAGCCCAAGAATCAATAGAAAGCAAAGGCAAAGTGAAGAAATTCGATGCGATTGAAGAAGCGAGGATGGCAGTGAAGGTCAACAATGCGGGAATTTTCGCTAAGCTTGCGAAAATTTTAAGCTAGGAATAGAAAAATTTGCAACCTTAGCGAAAAATTTACTATACTTAATGCAAATTTTGCTAGACCACTCCAAATTTAAATTACTTGTTCCTTAGCGAAAATAATTGATTCCTTCTCTGAATTTACCTAACAGCTTAGCGGTGCTAGCTAATGATGCCCACCACTGCGAAATTTCTTTGTTTTTATTGGGCTTTGTTGATTTCATTGGTGTAAATTCTTCAGCCTAGCGAAAATTGATCTACAAATCATCTTTGTAGTGTGCCAAACCGCCTCAAACTTGGTGTGTAATTGTCTATAGTAGCCAATTCATAGGTTTGCTGGTATTTTCATGCCTTGAGGTGGCTATATAAGCCCTCTTGTTTTGTAACCCTAGTAACAATTTTGGGGAACAATTTGGAGGAGGAGAAGATATTTTGTAAGTTTCATTTTGTAAATAAAGTCTCGTATTTTATTTAGGTTTTGCTTTCCTCTTCTCTCTCCTCTTTCTTTTACTTTCGGTACATGAAACACACCCCTCTTGAGGATGACAACTCAAGAGATGCTTGGCTAAGCCTCCTTTCTTTGAAGAGGAAGGAAGCTAGCTTGGTGGTGGGGCATATGCATGTTGTCCTCTTGTACTAAAAGTTACAGGTAGTGTATTTATGGCCCTTATATTCTCAAAACATGGTTGCATAACATTGAATGTCATTAATTTGGCCAACCACTCTCCATGCTTTAGAATCCGATTGCATATTCGAGGAGAGAGGTATTGTGATTCTTTAGATGGTCTTCTGAGCCTCTAAAATGATATTTATATGTTAGGTTTCTCAAATTAGGGTTGCATAGCATTTAATGTTATTGTTGGCCAGCCCTCTCCATGCTTTAGAATTTGTGATTCTTTAGATGGTCTTTCTGACCTCACAGATGATATTAAATGTTAGGGTTTTAAGCAGTAAAGGGCCATGCTTGCATGCTTCACGTATTGACTCGAATAGGAGTTGTTTCATGGGTGAGGTTTGCTAGTTAAACATAAGATCCGGTTATGCCATGGACTATATGTTGTGTCATAGCAACGAGGATAAAACCCGAGGACACTTGTTTGCCCTAGCTTGCCAAGTTAGTGACCTAATTCTTCAAAGTTAACTTTTTCACCTTTAACTTTCAGTTTTAGCAATTATCAGTTTTCAAACCATTCCCACTGTTTTTGAAACACAAATCCAAAAAGTCCAAATAAAAAGCCTTACCTTCATGCACTTATGCAAACCATTTCTAGGATGAAAACTCATCCAGAGTGTTAGACCCTAGACCACTATCTTGCGGTAGCTGACTACGGCGAGTAGTAGAACAGAGTGTATATAAATTTTGTTGATTTTGGCTCGACTCTTGTGTACGAATCTGGCAGTGAAGAATGTCGACAATTCGGGGAATTTCGCTAAGATTGCGAAAATTTCGCTGGGATTGCGAAAATTTCGCAACCTTAGCGAAAATTTCGCAATCTTAGCGAAATTGTGAATTTCCTTAGACTCGGAGTTTTTATTTAAGCCTTGTATTCTATGGAAATTTTGCATTTCGCTACTCTGAGAATTTCTCTAAGCTAGCGAAATTTCGCTGGCTAAGCGAATTGCCGGTAAAGTGCCAGCGCCTAGCGAAAATTCCTGATTTCGCTATCTCTTGGTGATTTCGCTAGCTAAGCGAGAATTTTCGCTAACTAGCGGGAATTTATTACTGTGGTGTCTCTGTAAGCGAAATTCACTGCCTTGTCATACTTTTGTAATTAATGCAAACCGACTTCAATTTTGGTGTATTACTCTCTTGTCCCTTAAATTAGCCAAATTGTTAGGCTTTATGGTATTTTCATACATTGGGTGGCCTATATATAAGCCCCTCCATTTTATAACTAAGTAACTTTTAATCTTTTAGTACATGTGACTTTTCATTTTCTTTGGGTTTCTCTATTCTCTCTCCTCTTTCTCTCCTTTCTTCTTAGTTTGCCAAACACCCTCGAGGATGACAACTTTGGAGGATGAGTGAAAACTAAAACCACTCTAATATATAAAGTAGAGCTCTTTGGGGAAGGATCTGCCCGAATTCTTAGTGGTTCCCCACTAATTTTCTATGACGGTTTTTATATTTTGGTTCAATTTTCCTTTAGGTTTAAAGCTTTTGTTATACTTTCTTTGGCCAATACTTGGCAAGCTTTTAGGAGTTTAGTGTATTCTTAGCTTTAGATACACTAATATCCATTAGTTTCCATTCTGAGTAGCGAGGTAGGTTAAGGGGTTAGGGTTTCAGCGTAAGTGCATCCTTTGATCGATACTTTGTAATCTTTTAGGGTTGGTGGATTATGTTGCAGATCATTGAGACTCATTAGTTACACCACTACGAATTATAGTAGGATGATCCAAATATGAATTTTCTTCATAGAGATATATAAATGTTAAATAAATGCTTCTATGAAAAGGAAAATTATTAGGGTTTAGGTTTAATGCGAATGAAGATCCGGTTCGGAGATAGTATGTCATCCATCTGCCTTGAGGAAATTAACTTAGGGACCTCTTGGTTAATAGGATCTTAAATTCGATGTGATACTTCAAGGAGTTCTATTTTACATTTTATTTCATTTATTTTTCGGTGTCAAACCACCAACCCACTGTTTTTACCTCCACCTTAAAATCGAACCAAATTCTACCCGGTTTGTTTTCACTTTCGAATCATTTGTCTGGAAAGGCCCATCCACGTGTTCGACCTTTGGGCCACTATCTTTGCGAGTAGCTTGACTACGGCGTGGAGAAACTATAGGATATAAATTTTGTTGATTGACTCGGCCTCTTGTAGCCTTGAAGATAATCTTCAAACCCTAAGCGGTGGAGCCAGTGCCCTCGAAAATTTTCATTCCTTGGTTGCAAATCAAGAATGATATTCTAGATCTGCTTGAATGATTAATGAGATTATCGTAGTATGTCCGGGGCGGAGGAAGAGGTTCATTTGGAACCTCAACGAAAAGAACCAATGTCGAACCGAAACTCAACGGAAGAGGAAAAGCTGACCGTAAAGAAGAAGCTGCAAGAGAAGAGAAGCTGAGAACATGAAAAGAAAGGAGAAACAAAGGAAGAAAATGATTTCGTCTCTGCAAAGAAGCTCGAGGTTTGTAGAACAGGCAGCTAGCCGACAAGGGCTTTGTAGGAGAAAGGGGTTTTTGGAAACTGATTTACCCGTTTGCAGAATTAATAGAGAAGAGGGGATGGGAGCTCTTCTGCGAGCACGGACACCGGAGTTTCTTTGCTTTAGCAAGAGAGAATTCTCTTACGAATATGGTGGAGATGAGGGATGTGATCTGAGTTTTTGTGAGAGAGTGCAGGTACCATTCGGGCACAAAAGGATCAACGAGATCTTCAAGTTGAAGGACTTTAAGCATGGGTCCAAATTCAAAAAAATGGTCGACAACCCAAACTATGATAAAATCCTAAACTTGTTGACGAGTCTTTGAGCAGGAAAATGGGAGGCGACAAGAAAACCCACACTATACCATCAACGAGGGTCCATCACATAGAAGCCAAGTATGGTTTACTTCATGCGCTCGGTCATCATCCCAACAAAACATATTAACCGGTGAAGGAGCAAGAGAATTTATGATTCTATATGCTTACTGTTAAAAGGTTATAAGATGAATGTTGGGGGCACATTGAAGGCTCGATCAGAGGGATACCACCTAAGTAATAGGAGAGGGTGATCCCTCACCCAGTCAACATCACGGCTAGTGTATCTGTGAGGTGAAGGAGTTTGGGAAGAAAGAGGAACATCTGCCCAGGTTTCACCTCTACTGACCCTTATAGGGATTTATCAAGGAGCCCCGAAGGAACAAAAAGCAGAAAGGGTTGGTAGGAAAGAAAGACATGAAGAGAGGGAGAAAAATGGGAAAAATAGCGGCAAATTAGGGAGGAATTTCAAGAAAATTTGAATTTAGAAAGGAAAAAGAACAGATGTGGGGCAAATTTGAAGCAAAGGAAGAAAGGAAGGAAGAGTGAAAAGAGAAGAAAAAGTAAATGAGAGAATGAAGGCAGGGTTTGAAGCCTTTTATAACCAATTCAAGAGATGCGAGGCGCTTACCATATTAAGAAAGAGAGAAGCGAGAGGTGAAGGGAATATGTTGAAGAAAATAGAGGCCTTCAAATATTTGTACAAGGAGCAGTTCAAAGAGTTTGGGAGGTTGATGAAGGAGAGAGATAAACAGCTTGAAGACAATGATGCCTACAGAAAGAAGATTTGGCTGGAGAGCCTAGACTTGATCAACCAGAACTTGTCAAAACTACTGGAGTGTATCTCAGAATTGGAAAGGACAGTTAATACGATGGGGTTAAAGCAAGACACTCTGATAACTGCAGTAGAGTTGACAAGCGATATATATTTAACAAGAAGGGAAATACCCCCTACTGATGATAAAAAAAGATCAGAGATGACCTTCACAAAATTTGATCCTAGTCTAGCTAGCCTTGATGTAGATCCTCCCACCGTCATACCTCCCAAGGCCTATAAAAGAAGGAAATAAACACTCTTTTGTAATCTCTTAATTTTCAGCATCTTTCATAGCATTAATAAATACTCTTTTGATTCATTAAGAAAGTGTTTGTGTGTTGCGTAAATGATAGTGGTGTGCGATAGTGATTTTCTCTTTGAATAATCTTTGCGGTGTGAATATATTATTTGTTTGGTGGTGTTAATTGGGACCTGAAGGTGGGAATGTAAATTGTTCATGAATTGAATTGATTGGATATGCTAGTAGTGTCATTACATGCTGTTATGAAAGAAATGAGTTAAACATTCAAGCTTAATTTGTAAATTGGCACAACAAACAATAATTAGGCCCAGAACAATGCTTTGAGAAAGGTTAGAACATAAGTCATGGAACTTGAATAAGAGGTTGCAGTTTTAGTTTGAATCAGGTTTAAAGTGCGAAATTAGGAAAAATACCACGATTGAAAGAAAAACGAAATAAAATGATTGAATTTTGAGTATAAACAACCAAGTCACACACAAATCTTGGAAAAATTATGCAAAGATTACGGAAAATCCTTCATACTTTAAGAGAGATTAGGAACATCTTACGGAATAATCCAAATTAAAAAGCATAAGGTCACAGAACTTGTTAGATTGTGGTTGAGCGAAATCTAGGCGAAGCGACTAACAAGAAATGATAGAGGCCATCCTTGGAAGTTTGAACCTTTCCAAGCTTACCATCATTATATGAAAATGCATACACTATAGTTCCATGATTGAGCCTAAAGCCTAATTTCTGCAAATAGCGACAGTGAAGACACGAATTCCTTCTTAGAATTAATACCCTGAAAGAACGAAAAATTGCAGGTTTTGAGACGGGAAGGTTCTTGTGAAGAAGGAACAAGTTTGGGGGAATATATTTCTTTTGGATTACAAAGATGAAGGAGGAAAAATAAATTGAAGAACTGTAGATAAAGGAGAAGAAATTGAAAAGGAATAGTTTTTGTCTTGTAGGTACATCTACTCCGAACAATTAAGTTCGTAGGGGTGTTTCAACACCTAGTACCCTAATGTCAACTGGTATGGGAGTTGCTAGCCCAAAGTTCTCTAAGAGTGATAGAAAACCTAAGAAGACAAAACATTGCACTATTCCAATTCTTTGAATTGAGTTCCATTAAAAAGGAACCGAGCTGATAAGTTGAAGGTGGGAGAGTTTACATTAAGAGGAAAGAAAAGGATGAAAGATGAAGGCCACTATACGAAGAAAGAATGGAATCGGGTAATTTGCATCCTAAAATTTCCATTTATCTACCCAATTACTGACTTTAACATTACAAATGAAGACCTTTTGATCTTGAAGGTGAGATTTGCTTGATAGTGGAAGTCTGATATGAGAAAAACAAGCCTATGAGACTTAAAATTAGTTTCCTAGGAGAATTCCAAAGATTAACTAATTTCAAAGAATGAATAGGAAGAGGACCTACACACACTCGTAGAACAAGATTTATTGATGAGTACGTTTACATGCAAATTTCATCGAAACATTTGTGATGGAGGTTGAAACATTCCTTTTCTCAATTAATGACCGAATTTGAGATATCTTATATTGTATACTTGTTCAAGTCAAATGGGTGGAAAAGGAAGGCGTGGTTTAAATCGAAAAATGTCCTTAAAAATAAAGCTCGATTGTTTGAGGACAAAACAATTCTTCTTTGCTTTTGGCAGGGACAAGCAAAATTTTAAATTTGGGGGTGATGAGTCAAAAACACATTGGATTTTAATCATTTTTTCTAATTTATAATACAATATGAATCTTGATTAAATATACGAAACATGAATATTTTATAAGAATTTTATTTTGCGGGGAAATTACAACGAATTAAAGCCCGTGAGAACCGGAAGAGCCGGTATAATAGCAGGAATGAGGTCGCGACGCATAAATGAAGTCGCGACAAGAAATGCTTCAATTTAGTTATTTCAGTCCACGTACCATAGAGACTAGTCTTGGGGAGAAATAGAAGAAGGCTCGCGTCAGGGAATGAAGTCGTAATGGTAGGGTTGATGAAATACCAGCACTGACGAGAGGCATTGTGACCAAGGAAGAGTTGCTAAGACAGAAAGAACATTCAAAGGAAGAATAGCAGGATTCAGACGCAGATCTGAGTCACGACGTAAATGAATTTAATGTAGGTCGCAACATAAACTTGAGGTCGTGACGTTGATCAGTTGTTGAAACCACGAGACCCAGAGATCTCTTGTGTAGGAAGCCCGAGGTTGCTACTAGTCTTAAAGGAAGACCAGCAGATCTGGCGTGCTTGTCAGATTGCGATATGAAGCTGATGGGGTCTCTACCATGAGTTTTGGGGTTACGTTAAATGGATTGAAGAACCAAGGGAGTCGCGACCAATCATTCGGTCGCCCTTACATTTAAACAATGAGACATATTTCTCGAGAAAAGAGCAACCATGAGGTCTCAACGCCATTTTGCGGTCGCGATCGGAAATAGAGGCTGAAGTAAGGAAAATGGTTGCAACTAAAAAAATTGGGGTTGTGACAAGAAGGAAGACAAGGAATATCAATTGAGGTGTGACGGTTTGCGATCCTTGTTAAAACTAATGCTTGATGAGGATAGAAGGTCGCCACAAAGATTGTAGATGTCTGACAAAGTATATGCTTGAGACAGACAGGGCAACGAGGTAACAAAGAATTATGACGTGCTTTTAAGGTCGTGATTAGAAAATCTTTGTGATAGAGAAATTACTTAGTACGCAACCTATTATAGAAGTCTGACCTAGAACTGAAGGAATTGGCAGCAGTAATGGTTGCAACCTGAGTGGAGTCACGACGAGTGCGACGGAAGACAAAGAGCTAGGTCGTGATGTGGGATTGTGGTCACGACGTCAACTCTGTAATGATTAAGTCAAAGGGTCGCGACCACTAATCCAAGGCGGTACGAAAGTCTAGTCCCCAATGAGATGTTAGGTCACAACTCAACAAGTGCAGAATCAAAAGGAATAGACGTTGTGACCTGTATCTAAGGTCACGACCCGGTTTAACAGAACGGATGAGATAATCCCGAGGTTGCGACTCCCATTTTGAGGTCGCGACTGAAAGCAACTCTTAGGCCTTTCTTTAAGAATTTCACATGGAGCTTTGGAATTTATAGGCCCAATTTTGGAACATAAATAGACCTACATAACTTTGGAGGGCTTTTTTAGGGAACACTGATTTTGGGTCGGAACTTGGGGAAGAAGAAACCCATTGTATATTTTAGAGTAGATTATTCTTTTTTTTTTTTTTTTTTTGGACATGAACCCCGACCCAATGCATTTGGAATGTTGAAGATTTGGATTAAATTTTCCTTATTCTCTTACAACAAATTTGCACAGTGAAATGAAATTTAGACAATTTCTAGATTTTGTTTCTTTTCAGTTTCTTACAATTGCAGTGGGTGTAATTGATTGATGCTCCATTGTAGTTAGTAAATCAGCTTGCCAGAAGCTCAGCTTTCGCTAATTTGGATTTATTGTTAGCTACAATCTTTCCTGCACAAATAAAAAGAAATTATATGGGTTGAGATTTATTTGGTTGATATTGTGTGCAAATCTACTTGTTCTCAATAATAGCATTGAGCCTACAGTGTTAAAACCTACTTTGATTTCAAGAAATTCCCTCGAGTGGCAGAGATGGAATTTCACGAGAGTTAGGAATATTCAATGGTGTGTATTGACTATCATTAGCCCAGATTAATGAGCTGAGTTCATCTTGGTAAATACCCATTTGCTCATAATTAGTAGGAAGAGAGATCGATTATCAATTTGAATGATTAAGGAATTTCACATTAATCTTTGGAAAAAATCACGAACTGTCTTTAGCAGAGTTACAATCAAGGAAGAAATAACCATTAGATTACATGGGTGAGCTATCAATCAAGTTGTAGAGTTTACCAAGGCCACATCTTGGAGTTGGTAAAACATCACTTGATCTTCAAAACTAGGTATGAAGTATTGAAAGAAAAATGCAAATTTGAAGAATGAGCAAAATTACAAGTAGCTAATTGATCTTTGTCTTGAAGAGTAGGGACATCTAATTAGTGAAACATGGAGAGATCCACTTGCATTCATAGGAATCTTCGACAAATCTATATCTAGAAGCAGAACATAGTATCATGTTTTATTGTGCAGGATATTGGATGACTATAATATTCCCCCTTTTCTTTTGGATACAAGGCAAAAATGAAGATAAAATGTTCTTTTCCTGTGACATTCCTGCCTCTGATCGGCTTTAGGGACCCTTTTTGACATATAAACCAATAATGTTATCTCTCTCCCTCTCCACTATTCATGTGACATGTGTCACATGGATGCGATGTAATGATGGCCCTTGTCACACCACATACATCTCATATCATGTGCTGCCTCTGCATTTGTCATCGACACCCGACACGGTGCCTCAAGCGACATGAAATTTCTCTTTGTCTGAATTAGCGTGGTAGCTAGATTTCTGACCGATTCATCGGTGAAGTCCGTTTTGTATTCCGAGATCTAGAAAAATTCAGGATTTTCTACCGAAATTACCATTTTACCCTTCCTCAGAATTCTGGATTTTCCGGGGTTTCACAACATGTCATTTATGGTATGATAGTCATTTGAATGACTATACTAAAGGATTTGATAATCAACTCTAATGATGTAAATATTTTACTATAATACTTTAAAATTCATATAATGTGAAATATATGTTTAAATTAATCAAAGTGGCTGAACTTAATATTCATAGTTTCAAATTAAAGATATGAAATATCAACACTACAATATTTTGAAATTCATATAATGCGAAGTTTGTTAGTCACCAAAGTGGCCAAACTTGAATGTTCCACGAATTTTAAATTAAGGAATATATAAAATATCGTTTACTACAATATCTTGAAATTCATATAATGTGATGTTTGTTAGTCAACAAAATGGCCAAACTTGAATGTTCCATGAATTTTAAATTAAGGAATCTAAAATGTGTGAACAATTTAACATTTTTTTAATTTATATAATGTGAAGTTGAGTTACATTACCAAATAGCGAACTTGAATGTTGATGAATTTCAAATTAGAATATCTAAAATATTTTCATTACAGCCTATTTTTTAAATTCATGTGTGAAGTTAGATTTAGTCACCAAAATGACCAACTTGAGTGTTCATGAATTTCAAATTATGGATTATGTAAACTATTGTTCATTGCAATTTGAAGTTCGTATAATGTAAGTTTGTTAGTCACCAAAGTAGTCATACTTGAATATTCAAGAATTTCTAAATGAAAGAATATGTAAATATCGTTCACTACAATATTTTGAAAATTCATATAATGTAGTTTGTTAATTAAACAAATAGTTGAACTTGAAGATATTCCATGAATTTCAAATTAAGAATATCTAAAATATTATTCATTACAACATTTTTTAAATTCATATAATGTGAAGTTCGTTAGTCATCAAAGAAATGTTGAACTTGAAATTCAATGAATTTCAAATTAAGGAATATCTAGAAACTATTGTTCATTACAACCTTTTTAAAAATTCATATAATGTGAAGTTAGATTTAGTCACCAAGTGACCTAGCAGTGTTCCATGATTTCAATTATGGATTATGTAGTATTGTTCGTGCAACATTTTTGAAATTCATATAATGCAAAGTTTGTGTTAGTCACCAAAGTGGCATACTTGAATGTTCCACAAATTTCAAATTAAGAATATGTAAATATGGATTCCTTCTGATATTTTAAATTCCATATAATGTGAAGTTTGTTAGTCAACAAAGTAACCGAACTTGAATGTTCCCTGAATTTCAAATTAAGGAATATCTAAAGTAATGTTCATTATAATATTTTTTAAATTCATATAATGTGAAGTTAGTTAATCACCAAAATGGTCGAACTTGAATATTAAATAATTTAGTAAAGATATCTAAAATATTGTTCATTACAACCTTTTTAAATTCATATAATGTGAGTTAATAAATTACTTAAAGATGATAAAAGCAGATATTTGTGAATTTCAAATTATTGATTATAGATTTTTAAAATTTTGGGGCTGGTGCGGAAAATGTAAAAGAGTTTTGAAAAAGTTTTGAAAGTAGAAAATAAATTAGTTCATTTAAAATAATTTGAACTTAAACAGGTGAAATCTTCAAGAGATTGTTTAGGCGAAGCAGGACCCGGACCAGCGTGGTTGCATTGACGTGATGTCGGGCCGCCATCTGCTAACGGGATAGTTAAGAAAAGTCAAATTGAGAGGAAGGAGTTCAATTTCTCTTGTTTGTTGTAGTAAGAGAGAAAGAAGGAGGGAGGAAGAAATCCAATCTTCTTTTATAATCGAAGGGTTCATTGATTGAATTCTGGGTAGAGCGAGAAGGTTCATCTATATAAGAACCCTCCATGGATCCACAGAAAACATGAGTTCTGGGATTCCAGAAATCAAGGTTTCTAATTTTGGAGTAATCCACTGGGACTATAAAAGTTTCTTCTCACAATAAGGTAGGAGTTTCCTACTTTTAGTTCTTTTATAAAGTTGTTTAGTTGTGTTTTTCCTGTTGTGTTTGGTTGGGTTTTAAACCTGAGGCTGTTTAATATCGTTTTGCACTAAGGAGCGGTTTGGAAAATTTTTGTATTGTGAGAATGTTTTGGCCTCATGAAGCATCTAATTTTGGATTCAATTTTCAAATTGGAAAAAAGGAGTGGACTAATAATACATTCATGGAAATTGTGAACTGCCAGTATAGACTTAATCTTGGGCTGATCACCTGAGGTGGACATTAACATTAGGTGGTCCAAAATTTCAGGAGGGCATGTTTGTACTGTTTTGACCTATCATAACTATTAAGGCTTTGGGACTGGTGCAGTTGGAAAATGGGATTTGGGACTAATTGAACACATCAGTGTAGTTGCATCTGTGAAATTTATGGCAGGCTTTTTGGATACTGAGTGGATCTCTATAGCTCAGGAGTTATGTTCCAAAAATTTTGGGACTTCATAAAAGTTTACTGTTTGAGACACCATATCAGATTTTGGGGACCTGATTTCCAGGTTTGAAAAAGAGAGATTTGGACTAAGTATTCCTTCATTGATTATAGTTGCATCTGTAAAATTGATGTAGGATTTTGAATCACCCAAATTGACCCTCACAGCTCGTTATGGTTACTCGACCGCAACTTAGGCTATTTAATGGCTTGTGTCTAGATTTCTTTGGGGATCAACAGTTATGACTATTATTTAACCTAGTTCGAGCTATTCTCGCGGGTTCATTATGCTTGTTTTGTGGGATGTCTTGTGGGTATCTCTATTTTGTAGGATAGTGGTGAGTATTCCTGCCAACAACGCCAAAAACTTATTGAAAGACCAAAATGATATATACAAATTTCTACCACTATTACCAAAAACTAACTAGAATCCTTATGATAATAGGCACCCAAAACTGTTAACACTCCATAAGTTGTACATAGATCAAGTTTAAGACACTCTCACTAGAGGACTATTGCGTAATCCCCAATAAGAGTGCCAAAAACTTGTTATAACCAAAAATAACTTATATGCTCATCAGAAGAATAATTTTGTCACTAAACTCAATTAAAGATTTACTTTAAATTTAAAAACTACAAGTGCATAGGTCGTACAAGTAATAAAGTGGACCGATAAGTCCGGATATCGTTCCAACAGAGATTGAAAAAAATTTAAACTTCAACTACCCTAACTACTCAAGTTCTTCACTATTTGAACTTCTAGTTTAGATGAAAATTTTAGTAGCCTAATAAGAATTTAAATCACTAGAATCCTATATTTGATATAAAGGGTGTTAAATCCTAAATAAACTCGACTAAAATGTATTATCATCGAAAGTAAACACTAGGATTTCACTCCGTTGTGCTGGAAATGGTCAATTCCTACATCCCCAATCTCTTTCTATTTTCCCCTGAGTTGGAATCTGAATTTGTCAAGAGGCAAGGTAGTATAGTTTGGATTCCTCCTCTAACCATACTTTTCACTGAGTAGAGGTTCATGTTCATTTATGAAAATTGATTCAAGTCAATCACTTGTAAATAGAATTTCTCTATAAGATATGGGTATTTTTTTTTCCAATACTGTGACCCATTTTCATGAATGCGTATCCCTGCTTCCCAAGACAGAGCCGCTGTAAAGATTCCTACAAAAATGAACGATCTCATCCTTAAGATAAGGAAAGAAGTTTTCTTCCTCGATTCGATCTCAAGGCCGACACGTGATCAAGATCATTCTTCCAGACCAAGGAGACATCTTTAATTGATTAGATTGATATATCACTCAACCTATTCTCAAACCATGAGCAAATTGAGGATTTATCTAAGTAACCTTTCAGAGCTCAATGGTTCTTCAATATTAGTCTAACATACCCCCAAGTAACTGGTCTAAGTTCTCAGGAATCTCCATCTCTGTGTCACTTAGAGGCCCTCCTGAAAATCAGAGCCAAACAATAGTCCTTTCATGCGTATAAGCTACTAAAATTGGGAACAATTAATATCAAGATCAACACCATCCAAATAAACTCAAAATTCAACTCAAGATATTTTCTTCTCATTTTGCAGAAAATACCATGACTAACATCAGATCTTTCCTAGTGGAAATCAGGTTTCTAAAATCGGATTACATCACACGAAAAACATCGATAAGGAAAATTCCACCGTGGAATCGTAATAAATTGAAGAAAATGAGTTCCAACGCTTGTCCGTGGAGTTCATTGAATTAAATGTATCGTAAATGAATTTCAACATTAAATTTCAACTTCAGCAAAACTTTGAACAAATTATTGTTTCAAATCCAAGAATTAATAAAATCTCAGTTAACTAATATACGGCGAAAAGAAAAAGTCATGAAAAAAATAAAATAAAATAAAATATAATACAAAAGAGTCCTTTAGCTCCCCGTACTCTAGCTTCGTCGTTGTTAACCTGACCGCCTACTCTTCTCGCAAATGCTTCTAGCTTATAGAGTCTCAAAAGGCTGGGCCTTTAACTTTAATGCTTTTTATGAACTCCTAATTTTAGCCCAGATTGTTCTTTAGTCATGACTTAAAAGTTTTTATTTATTTCAAAAAGTTTAATTTTTTTGTTTCTATCAGCAGTTAAAGGCCGTATATCATGACTGCTTCCTCTGTTCTTCCCTTGATTTCAGCCATACATCATATGTTTGAGCTATGACATTTTTCTTTCCTTCAAGATGATATATATTCGTGCATTCTCAAACGCTATGTTGTAACATCGATAATCATGTTGCAACACGCTTCAAAGTAAGTCATAGTTAGTGTCACGAATTCAAGTTTCCATGTCGCAACAAAGATCTCTATTTTGGTTCTTGCTACAACACCTGCCTTGTATTATTGTCATCTCACACCCAAAAGTCTCTGGTCAGATAGAGTTCTATCGCCACTTAGCCTATTTCCTTGTTATAACTTAATTTTTATGTTGCGACCTAAACTCCTTTTGTGTCGGGCCAGCTTACATGTCGCTAATTCCCAATATGTTAAGTGTCGCGATGACACTTTTCTGCATGCAGCATATTTTCCTGTCGCGACCTAGTTTTTATGGTCATGATATAACTTTTCTACCTTCAGTCTATCTTCGTGTCGCGACCCATATTTCCTGTTGCGACATGACTTTTCTGTGTTCAACTTATTTCTGTGTCGTGACCTAAAGATATATGTCATGACATCAAAACACCTTTTCACCTTGAAGTATGTCACAACATTGACTCTCCTTGTTGCAACCAGGTTAGTTCATTCATTAAGCACCCTTTGTCGTGACCTAATTTCTTGTCGCAACCTAAACTTCTTCTCCGCATCTTTCTCGTCTCAACAAACTTTTCCATGTCGGCAGTCAAGCTCGACGCAGACAAGGGTTCCGTCATGACAAGATATATTCCCGCCTTCGCTCAGCACATGTCGCAACACAAACTATCTTGTTCCCAGTTGACATGCAAATGTTTTTCCCATTCTCTATCGCGACCTACCTCAATTGTCAACAATAAGATTATGGTCTTGCGACACAGGAAATGTTATTGCAACATGATTTCTTTGGTAATTGCTTGGAAGTTTGTCGTGAGACACACAAAATTTTTAGTCGCGACATGACTGTCGTAATTGTTGTTTTTTTCTTCTTTCTCGGGCTGAAATCTCTCATTTGAATTAATACTATGAAACACAAAGTTTGTAAATATTCCATAATTTAAAATAAACAGTCTTCAAAATAATCGAAAAATAAGCCATATAAAAATGGATTAAAAATAGATGAGTTTAAGACTCATCAAATTCCCCCAAACATAAGCTTTGCTCGTCCCCAAGCAAAGAAGATTTCGGTTCGCCCTCAAACAAACGAGTTTTTATTTTTGGCGCGACATTTTTCCGTTCAGACTGAAAATTTGCAACCTGAATTGAAACTAGCCAATTGCAGCTTAATTTCAAATTTAGCTCTTAGTTCAGACTTAAGACAATTTTTCATTTATTGTCACAAATCACTTCCACAATGAATTCTGAAATAAACACCACTAATTAATCCGATTTCATACAGCGACGGTTTTTCCCTTCCTCCTCGACAGATTAGCTAATCTTTCCGGGACTCACACGTTGATCAGAATTTCTTTTATCTCTTCAAGTGTCCCATATGCATGTTTTTCATATTAGTCTCACTAATGTAGCAAGTACCACCTTCACTAGGCTCCAGCTCAGAGAGTTCGCTTGGGTAATCGGGCAGATAAAGTTGAGAATTTAGGCTAAATTTTTACCTTATAAGATTCCACTCCCTTCCTTCAATTGTGTATCTTTGCCTCCATCCTTCATCCTTTTCCCCCAAACTTGTCGTTGATGTATCATACTGCCTATTCTTAGCTTGGCATCTTTTAGATAGAAGTCTTCTTTTTGCTTTTCTTTTACTTGTCAAAATTTTTAGGATTAGTGCAATGTCTGGTTTTCTGTGCTTTCTACCACTCTAGAGAACTTTAGGTTAGCAGCTCCTATACTAGTTGGCATTAGGGTATTAGGTGTTGAAACACCCCTAAGAACTTAATTGTTCAAGAGAGGAAGGCCACAAGACAAAACTTAATCCCATTTGACAATTTACAATTTTGAATTCATCTATGCATTCTTTTCCATTTCTTCATTTGTTCTTTTCTTTTTTCATCCTTCATTCTTGTTTCCTTTCAAATCAAAATAACCCTGGCCCTACCCTCTTGTAGGCGTGTCAAATATAAAGCCCCAAGACCACACACTCGTTAAGGATCTCCTTCATTAATAAAGCTTTTGGCGGAAAGCTTCTCACTCTCTCCCGCCCTTTTTCTCGTCGCTCCATTTTCCCCTCCCTTTCCTCCACTTTCTCGCCACAAACAATTTCTGAGGATGACAACTCGTAGGATGGTTGTCTAGACCGCTTCTCCGGAAGACGGCCGGCTGGATTTGCCGTAAACTATTGGTCCCTCTATTTAACGCATTAACGGTTGTTATTTATGTCCCCTAGCTTCTCATTAATCGGGTTTAAACTCTTGTATAAAAGTTCCTGATCGACTAGTACGGCAATCTTGTCTGCAGATGCTTATTGCTAGATCCACTGATATTCGGTTAGTTGTCTCTTATGAGTCACTGTAGGGTAGATACAAGAGGAAAGATTTTCACTACCGAGGACCATAAATGATTATTAAATGCCATCTTTCAAAAGGAAAATTATTAGGGTTGTGTTTTTTATAGTCAAATGAAGATTCGGTTCAGGAAATGACTATAGGTCATCTTCCCCAACGCGAGGAAATGAACCCGAGGACCTCTCAATCACCTTAGGACCTAAAACCATTAGCCCAATGCTTCAAGGAGTTCTTTTTCTTATTTTTCCTCATTTTATTTTCAATCTGCACACCATCAACCTCCACTGTTTATACCAAACATGAAAATCCAAACCAAATTCACCGGCTTTTGGCCTCCACTCAGAAACATCATTTCGCATGAAGAAAACCCATTCCTAAGTTCGAATTTCTATACCACTATATTAAAAGAGTTTCTTTATACGCAGTAGTAGGAGTAATTTAGATATAAATTTCATGGATTCCGAACACCTACTATGGCACGAATCAAGACTTCAAGGGAGAGCAATGCCCCGAAGTTCCTTCAAGTGAGGGACTTTGTGGCTGAACAAGCCAATGTCAGGCCAATACAGTTTTTACCACCACGCCCCATATGCGACAATACCTACAACCCAACCGCTGAGAAACCAATCAAACCTCTCCAGTCAAACCCACCAGATAAAGTACTGGGCCGCGACAACACAAAGATGGATCCTTATCCCACCACCCAATCGAAGACTTCATCTCCTGAACAAGCTATAATGAACTCGAAAGCAAGGTGGTGGGCAACTTTATGAGGAACAAAGAATGCCTAGGCTAATCAAAGAATTGACATAGTGGAAAGGCCACCAACAAGAAATGAAATCAAATCATGACTCAGTGCTCTATCAAGATGACAGCTCCTGTAAGCTGCAAAATTCCTAAAATATGACAACCTCGCAGCATTCTATATATCAAGACTAACCAACCAACAAAGAAGAAAAGTGAAATTTCCCTCTCGCATGCAAACCAAATCCTAGGGATCATATGAAGCGAGCTCCTCTAGTGAGCCAAATTCCAGGATGGATGAGGTCAAGGTACTGGTCGCCACGGTAGCGGTAAGAGCTCAAACACAAGCACTAGAAGGTGAGAACAAGGCCAGGAGGCTAAAGAGGCTGAACTAGAAGAGGTGGTGACTAGGGAGACTACAGTGAAAAATAGCACACCCCCACCTTTTCCTCAAGCACTGAAGGCTAAGAAAAAAGCTATCAATCAGGCTGAAATACTAGAAGTGTTGAGACAAGTAAAACTCAACATCCCCCTGCTTGATATGATCAACAAGTCCCCACTTAAGCCAAAATTTTGAAGGACTTGTGCACAAAGTGAAGAGGGCTTGAAATGTTGACAAAGAAGGCCTTCCTCGATCAGTGTCGGCTATCATCCAGCTGCAAGACTCCAATGAAGTATGAAGATTCTACAGGTTATCATACCATTCGCTAATATTGAGGCACTTGTGTGGAAAGCACTATTAGACCTAGGTGTAAGGGTAAATCTCCTCCCCTATTCGATGTACAAGCAAATGGTCATGAACTAAAGCCTACCTCCATGATTGCGCCCTTGCGTATAGATCCATCAAGATACCAAAGGGACAAAGGGAAGATGGTACTTATCTAAGTGGGACAATTTTACTATCTAGCAGATTTGCTGTGCTTGATACTGAACCAGCTACAAGAAAATAACCATGTGTCATCATCCTTAGTGTGAGATCCATTCTTGGCCACCTCCAATGCGATTATCAACTTCCCGAAATATCATGTTATGCAACTCCTGCCCCGGGTAAACATGACCCTAAAACTCAATATCTTCCACTCAGTAAAAGCATACGCAACCGCAAAGATGGCCTGAGAAGAAGTTTGCATCATCGACACAATCCTAGAGAATAGGTCGACCAACGAGGATGCAAGATGTGTCGATTGAAGAACCGGGCCGAGAATCTCGAAGAACGCTAGGAAGCTCAGACATGACACTTCAGGTGGCAAGGACAGAGAAAAAGCAAGAAATTCCCATTTTTATGATTGAGAAGAAACCAAATTATGAAACCCAGAATCGAGCTTAAACCTTGCCTGCGGAATTAAAATATGCCTATTTGGAAGAGTGTGAGCAAAGGCCCGCTTGTCATTTTCTCCCTGCTCAGCAATTCACAGGAAAGTAGCCTGCTGCACATCCTTAGGGAGAACAAGCAGGCCCTAGGGTGGAGCGATTACTCGATCTATGGTGGCAACCAACAGCCACCCATCACATCTATTGGGAGAAGGAGGCAAAGTCAGTAAGGTAGCCACAGAGAAGACTGAATCCCCATATGCAGGAAGTGGTTAGGCGTGTAAGTCCTGTAAAGCCATCAAGTAGGTCGGTATCATCTACTCCCATCGATAAAGACCTAGGGGCGTAGTCCAACCCAAAAGTTATGCCTAAGAAATCAGGGGTAACAAATGTGTATAATGAAAAGGGAGAGGAAATGCCCACCCGCTTTACCACAGGTTGGAGGGTATGTATTGATTATAGAAGACTAAATGAAGTGACAAGGAAGGATTACTTCCCTCTACCCTTCACGGATCGCCGAGAGATTTCGTCACCCCTTCTACTCGCCCGATGGCTGGTCTTCAGATATTTTCAAACTGAAAATTGGGTTGCGAGAAAGACCAGAAAAGACACTTCACATGCCCATTTGGCACATACATGCATACGTAGAGAATGCCTTTTGTCTCGTAATGCCCCCACGATTTACCCAAATGATGCACACTCAAGATTTTCAATGATCCAGAGCGCATTACAGGTTTACATGGATGACATTACGCCTATGAAAAGAGCTTTGCGTAATGCCCGATCAACCTAGAAACTCGGCCCCGCATGTGATCAGAGAAACCTGGCATGTAACTAATAGAAAAATGCCATTTTATGGTCAACCAGGGAATTGTGTTGGGGCATATTATTTCTCGTAGTGCGGATCTAAGTTGACAAGGCAAAATTGAATTGTTTTCCAAACTCGCCTCCCCCATAAATGTCAAGATCGTAAGACACTCTTAGGTCATGCAAATTCTATATGAGGTTCATCATGGACTTCTCAAAAATTGCCAAGCCTCTTTACAAACTACTGGAAAAAGATGCCAAGTTCATTTGGGATGCAGACTGCCAAAAGACCTTTGAGGAGCTCAAGGCATATTTAACCACTGCACCAGTAGTGAGGGCCCCCAACTAGCGCCACTGAGATGTGCGATGCAAGCGATCTCGCCATTGGAGCAGTTCTCGGGCAAAGGGAAGGAGGAAAGCCTTATGTGGTCTATTATGCAAGCAAGACATTGAATGAGGCCCAGAGGAATTATACAACCACGTAAATGAGCCGTCGGCAAACGGTTCATGCCTTAGATAAGTTTTGAGCTTATTTGGTTGGGTCAGACATAATTGTATTCACGGATCATTCAGCCTTGAAGTACTTGCTCAGCAAACAAAATGTTAAGGCTAGGCTTATCAGATGGGTTCTCCTGCTACAAGAGTTCAACCTCCAGATTAGGGATAAAAAGGGTGTGGAAATGTTGTTGTCGACCACCTCTTGAGATTAATAATAACACACAACACTCACAACCCTCTAATCAATGATGAGTCTGAGGAGTCCCCGTTCCTGGTTGAAAAGCGACAATCTTCTGGTATGCTCACATTGCAAATTACTTGGCAACAGGGGAGCTACCAATAGATTGGAAAGCACAAGACAAGAAATTCTTCATTGCAAAAATTCACTCCTACTATTGGGAAGAACCCTTCTTGTACAAATACTCAGTGGCTGATCGATGACCCAAGGTGTGTGCCCAAGGAAAGGCGAACAAGGGAATGACTCAGCCACCGCCATGAGAATGCATGGAGTGCATCATTGGCTTCCTAGAAAAACTCAGCGTGCTACGCGCCCCATCGTCTCCTTTCTTTCAAGGACGCCCATACCATGTGCCATGAATGCAAGAATGCCAAAGGTTGGGGAAAATTTCACCTCACATGATGCCTTAAACCCGATTTTGGTAGTTGACCTATTCGATGTGGTGGGCACTTACTCAAGGACCATCTCCTCCTTCCTCCCTGATGCCCTACATACGGCTGAGTTGACTATGTGTCAAAGTGGGTCGGGGTTCGCTCCCTTAGAGTTACACCATAGGGCGGTACTGAAATTTTAAAAGAGAACATATTCTCCATATTTAGGGTCTCCCCTTAAATATAATTAGTGATGGAGGTCATTCAAGAACAAACTTTTTGAGAGAACCTCTCATCAAGTATGGTGTCAAGCATAAAGTAGCCACCCCATGCCATCTCCCGTACTAGCGGGCTGCTGAGCTAGCCAACGTGGAAATCAAGACAATATCGATGAGTGGCACTCTAACCGAAAGGATTGGTCTCTTAAGCTGTTGGACTCTTTATGGGCATACAGAACAACCTACAAGACCATTCTGGGCATGTCTCCTTATCGCCTAGTTTATGGAAAAGCATGTCACCCGCCTGTGGAAATCGAGTATAAGGCATGGTGGCGCGAAGAGACCAACCCGGATATGGGCGAAATGTCTCAAAGGGTCCTCGATATCAACGAGCTGGAGGAACTGAGGAATGATGCCTACTTCAACTTAAAATTGTAAAAGATAAACTGAAGAAATGGCATGATCAACTAATAGCTCGAAAACATTTCAAACAAGGAGACCGGGCGTCGCTTCTACGACTCCGCTCAACCTCTCCGTGCAAGCTAAATCAAGATGGACTGGCCATTCACCATCCAGAGGTGTCTATCTCAATGGATTAGTAGACCTTGTTCAATTCCAAAGACATGTGGTGTTCAAGGTCAATGACAGCATCGGGTCAGTATGCAAGGTAACAACACTCCAAAGATACAAGGAGGAGATCCCCTCCCGACCCTCCTCCATGATTTAAAGAAATCAAGACAAGGAGTGACTTCTGGCAAAGATCTTTAAGTCACTAAAATTTTTGTTAGAATTTTGGCTTCTTTATTTTTGTAGTTATATTTATGATTTTCTCGATCCTCTTGTTCTTGCATATTTTCTTTTGCAAATTTTTCTCTCACTTATAAGTATGTTTCTCATACTTTTTTGGGTTTGTTTTGCAGGCGAAGCAATGGGTCGGGGAGTCGTTTTGTTGCTTGAAAGCCTCTTTCAGTTGCGAATTTTCACAACCCGTGAAATTTCGAGCTCGGTCGCAACCCTGACCTGCCTCATCTCCCGCTTTTCTTCTTAGCCTCGCAACCTTTCTTTGCATTTCCCGTACTCACCACACCTTCAAAAATTTTGAGCCAGCCATTTAATGGGCATTTAAGGTCACACCCACCAAAACCCTTCACTTACCCAAACCCCCCTCCCCTCTCTATTATTCAAACCTCCTCCTTGTTATCTTCACTTCAAATATCCCTTCCGCTAGTCCCTCCACCTCTTCTCCTTCTTGCCCAACCATGTAGGAAGACCCGCGGAGGACACACACCTTCAGCCTAGGGTGCACCGCACCTCCTCCCCGCCGGCAGCCTCCAATCCAGGCCCCGCCCGCAGTCGCATTCAAACTTCTACCCCCGCTCCGCACAAAAAGGGCATCGTTTGTGGGCTCCTACTTTGTCGCCCTGCCTCCCATCCCTGCCGGCCGCCCGCCTCCCAAGGACACCACACTGGTCAGCCCCCACTCTTCCTTCTCCGCCACATCCTAGGCCATCTTGGAGGGCCCCACCATCTAAGAGAGCCCAGACTTCGAGCCCCAGAGGTCCCTCCGCCTCCGTGCCCGGGGAGGCCACGCCGCCACCCCATCGGGGTGGCCCCACGGCCCCCCTTCGACCGTCCCCAGCCTCCATCATCAAGCGACCACTCTTCCACTACAGCCCTATTCCAGGGAATGTTGATTGCAGTGGGAGGGATCTGCACGACAAGGTTCATTATGATCTCCCGGTCTTTTCCGAAGACTCGGAGCTCCGATATTCGATGCTCTAAGCAAGAGGTACCCCCGATTCGTACACGGTAGTGACTGAATCAACAAAATTTGTAGTCCTGTTCTCCTCCTGCACGTCGTAGTCAAGCTACCGCAAAGATAATGGGGTTCAGTATCGAACATCGGATGGGTTTTCATCCTATGAATGACTAAGATCTGTTGAAAATGGTGAGGCTTTTAATTTGATTTTCGATTTTTGTTTAAAATAGTGTGAGTCATTTAACTGATGATTAATTGTAAAACCGGAAGTGGAAGGGGAGAAAAGGTAACTTTGAAGGTTTAGCACTTAGCTTGACAGAACACGTGGCAACAAGTGTCCTGCTTTATCCTCGCATTATGACAAGCAACCCATAGTCCAAGCCATAACCTGATCTCGGTTTAACTAGAAAACCTAACCCTAGAATCACTCCTATTTGAGTCAACAATGTAATATGCATCTACGCCCCGCTGAAACCTAACATTCTAACTTCATTTCGTTGTCACGTAAAGGCCACCCAAAGAACAACAAAGGTATCTAGCAACAAGTATGCATCGTATCCCAAAAGCACAGGTATTGGCCAAGGTAATGACATTAAATGAGATTCAACCCTAGTTTGAGAAGATGGGGCCATGAAAAGATGATCCCGTAGTATTTAACACATGAGGACAACCTCGTAACCCGCCCACAACCAAGCTAGCTACCTTCCTCTTCAAAGAAAGTGGCTAATACATCTCTGAGCTGTCATCCTCAGAGGGTGCTCTGAATGAAAATAAGAGAAAGAGGAGAGAGAAGAGAGAAAACAAACCACTTGAAGCTGCGGAGATGGTCATACAAAATGAAAATGTGCCAAAAGATTGCTTCAAGTGTGCTCCCCCAAGTTGCTTTAGGTCATAAAAACTAAGAGGGTTTATATAGACCACCCAATGTGTATGAAAATACAAGAAAGCCTAACATTTGCCAAAACAAGGGACAAAGCACACCAAAATGAGGTCGGTTTGCATTAATTACACAAAGATGACAAAGGAAGAGATGCCTCATATGCAATTTCACAGATTGGGAAAATTTCGTTATTAGCGAGTACCACACTGCAGAATAAACAGCACAGAGATAGTAAATTATAGTCTCCCCGCCAGACCCACTGCCAGCTCCAAATGTACTCTTGTATATACAAACCAAGTATATTTTAGTTAGGCAATGCTGATTAGCTTAAATTTTGAAGCCTAGCGAAATTTCTCAATTTCGCTGGTGATCGAAATTTTCGCTACGATCAAGCGGGGGTTCTTTCGCAATCCCAAATGTAATTCGCAACCCATAAATTTAAATTTTGCCATATTCTTCACCAAGGTACACCGCATCCTCTACCGCATCATTTTTCCTCACTTGCCTTCATTCCTTCATTGAATTTTCTCAAATGTTTATTATTTCTTTCCGATAAATGGGTTCAATCTTCATAGTCAGCGACATATATTGATATTGAACTCTCAAGGTATGCAAAACCCTGTGAAACAACCAAAGCCAACCTCGAAATGGCACAAGGATACTCAAGTAGACCCTAACACTTCAATTGGCTTAATTGACATGATTAGTGGCGCAAAGCACTCAAAACCTATCTAAAATAGGGCTCAAAATAGCACTCGGTACTAATCACTCCCTGAGCCATTCACACCCGCACGATTTTACTACTTCCGAGTGGTCATCAGTTTTATCACACGATGACCTTCCAAGTGAGAGCCCAATCCGACAAATGCTCATTCATTTCCATAGATGGTTTCAGTGGATACTTCGTGGCTGATATACTAGGTCTGCTCATCTCCGCCGTGTCCCACCAACCCACGATTATAGGTAGTGGGCCCCATTCCCCGACTAGGAGATGGTTCATCCCGCTAAAATTAATACCACTAATCAGGACAACTGTCAGGAGGCGCTTCCATCGGCTGGGCATGCTCCCGACATACCACATACCGCTTGCCTAATCTTTTTCCCTCCAGCAACACAATGTCCGAGATGGTTTCACCCAGAGGCTCCCATACCGCATCTCTGAGGGTTACTGGTTCAGCCCGACCGAGCTTATCATGACAGCCTTGGTCTTGACTTTAAGGACGCACCCCATTTGCGCACTCGACCGTAGCCGAGTCCAGCCACCTCTCTGCTCCCGAGACTCCTATGCCAGTGCTGCAGCACCGTTTCCCCGTCGAGCCAAGCAGGTCGTCGTGGATCAAACGCTGGCGGACACACATTCCGGGCCGCGATCGCGGCAGATTCATGCCCCCGCCTTTATCACCTCCACCTCCTCCGGGATTCAGATCTAGGACCGACAACCGAATTTCCCACAGTAGGAGCAGCCACCTCCAATCCTGGCAGGCATACCGAGAAGCACAAAGTTCCACATCCCCGGCTCCACCCACACACCCACCCTCTCAAGGTCCTCCGCACCTCCCAGCCCCTCGCCCCGTGGCCTACCCCCACAAATTCCCCGCCGGGCCCGCACACTACGCCGCTCCACAAAGATACCACTATTTCCACGTGGGAATTTTTTACCATCATGGATGCAGTTTGTACATTCTCCTCCACATCGGCATCATTTACGACTGCCCATGCAGCCCTCGTAGAGAGGATGACTCGCACGGAGACTGTCATGGCTCAGACCAATGCCATACTCACTCAGAATTAGGCCATCCCTCGCATTCGCAGTCATCCGGGCCCACCCGCACTTCCCATATGTGCCCGCCCCTACCGTCGCCGCCCTCCTTTGGTCGACTCGCACCCAATTCAGCCAACCCTCGCAGACCCTTGATGCTAGCGCAAACTGCGTAGTCGCAGCCGACTATCTCTCGCCAGTGACTCGTACCGTCCAGATCAGGACTCCACTCTTCACCGACTAATGATCAGAGTGTACTTCCTTTCTAGTTTTCCAATCGACCCTACCACAATGTCACATTTGGTTGGGGGGAGAGTTAGCAAAGGAAGTGACTTACACTTTATATTCTTTTTACACTAGTCCACTATTCTGGTTGAAGTCATCTTTGTATGTTTAGTGGCTTGCTTTTGCTCTTGTGGAAAGTTGTTTGTTTCGTTTTTGAAAAAGCTGAAAACATAGTGGTTATTACATTTCTATACATACCATACAAATTCATTTTCTTAATTCAAATTGCAAACCATTTTTGCCCCCATTTTTTTTTTTTTCGGTTTTGCCTAGCCCCGCAAGTTGGAAAAAATCTGACACAATCGCCTGGGCGCCATTGATGTTAGATTAGTTCCATGCATGATTGGCAGATGATCGCCAAGTCTCAATGTGTTCACCCTTAGCCTTCCACCTTTACCACCACACATGGTGCACATCGCTTTTCTTCAAATAGGCCGAAACTACATAGCTCCCTTACATTGCAAACACAATTTAGTCACTGACCACTGTAATAGGTTGAGAACCCCCCAAGAAGCAAGGCTGGTCGAAGTTTTCCAAAAGAAAAGAAAAAGAAAAACCTTAAAAAGAAAAACGAAAAAGAAAAAGAAAAAGAATAGAAAAGTCGCAACGCTTCGCCTTGAAAACTGAGCACGGTCCGATGGGTATATGGAGAAAGCCTTTAAAGCCTAAAGGTGCCCTAATCCAACTGGTTGGGAGCCACCGACTTAGTGCTCGCTGGCACGGGTGACTTTGGTGAGGCTTCTACGAGTTGTAGATGCCGGAGTTTCGAAATCATTCAAGTCCTGGGTGAAACCCGAAGAGCTGGGTGGTCGAAAAGATCTTTATGACTTACGCCCTAAGTCTTACGTCGGGAGTCACCGATGGACCCCCGCTACATGGACTTGGTGAGGTCGATTCGTCAAAGATTGGGTAACTACAATACAAAAAGAAATATGTGAAATAAGAGCCGTAAGATTTATTTAGGTTTGGTCAATGTTCTAGGTCTTGGCAAAGAGCTTGCTTGGGAGGAGCAACTAACAAAGTTATTGTTAAAAAACTTATCATAAACACTTAGCTGGGTGGAAGTTTCGCCTCGATTCCTCGGGTCGATACTTGATTAGTGCCCAAATATTGTTATTTAGAGCCCTGTATAATGCAAGTTTTAAAAAAAATTTGTGTACTAATCAACTTAAATAACCTAATTGATGCATTGGGGTCCCGGCTTTGCTACTGATCACACTTTGTAGCTATTTTTAGTAGTTTTGCGTGTCAGCGTTCCTTTATTATTCAATCCACCAAACACGATGAAACCGAGCCGACCAAGATGCATGATCGAACCGTAGGAAACTTGGAGCAAAAATGTCAAGAATGCATAAAAGTGGAAATTTTGGCAGGTTGCAAAGTTGCAAATTTAAATTTCTTCGCAAAGGCGGAATTTCAACACCGCCTCACCAATGCGTTGATTGCTTTACACGCTTTTCGTGGTTTTGATACAAGTTTCGCTTCTGATGTAATTTTGGTTCATTAGCACACTTTTGTAATTTCTTATAATCGAAAGCACCATATAAGCCTTCGCCTTGCTTGTAAATCAATCTCAATCCTTTCACTCCATCAATCAATCAACAAACTGCTTATGAAGCTTCCGGTTGGTGATTTTCCTCCCTTTCTTATTTTTCAGATTGCAATGAAACACCTCCTTTGATGACAAATCAAGGGATGCTCGGCTAAACCCCTCATCGCTACAGAAGGCTGAAGGCCACTGGTGTTGGTAGCCGTCTCGAGACTCTGCGAATTTCAACTTTTACTTCAAGCTATTTCCATTTTTCAACCATTCACCCAAACTCGTTCTTTTCTTGCCAAAACCCTAAAAATCCAACGAGAAAAACACCATTTTCAATGCAATCGTAACTCTTCTCCTCACGAAGAAACCCATCCCGTGTTCGACCCCTGGGGAGACTATAATCGGGAGTGGCTTGCCACGCGCAGTAGGAATCCCAGGATATAAATTCGATTCCGAACACCCACTGCCCCAAACTAATCACTCTTCCGAAATCCTGGTTTTGTATGGCACTCTTTCTCCCAAGATGCGAAGTCATCAGGTAGGTTTCTTTGGGTGATTCAACACTCGAGGGCGGCATCACTATCCATATACTTTTTGAGAATACCGACCATATGCTGATAAATTGCCCATATTTCCTTCTTCTTTATCATCAAGTAAGGGACTAGAAATGTGTTTGAAATGGATGATAGTACCAAATAGTACAGTCGTTTTTGAGCCCCTGCTTAGGCAAAGTGCTTTGAGCACTTTTCGTGTACTAATCAACTTAAATAACCCAATTGGCACACTAAGGTCCCGGCTGTACTACTGATCATATTTTGTGGTTATTTTTGTAGTTTTGCCAGCCAATTACTCCATTATCTTCGAATCAACTCAAATGCGAAGAACCCAAGCCGAACTCGAAGCTGCATGTACAAGTCCAAAGGCAATTGGAGATAAAAGGAAGAGAAGGCGCATTGCAGATGCCAGAAGCAGCCGACTTTGCAACCTACGATTCCTGCAGCCAAAATTCCTGCGCCCAACCCTGTCACACCAACTTCTTGACGCTGGTGATATTTTCCCAAACTGTCCTCCATGTAATTTTCTTATTTCATACTTTGTTGTAATTTCCTTGACTCTGAGCAGTATATAAGCCTTAATCAAGCTCTGTAAAATAAGTCAATCACTATCAATCAAGAAAACGAGAGCCAAAGCTTGCAGCTCTCCCGCTTTGGTGATTTTCCCTCATTTTCTCTCCCTTTCTTGCACTTTCACTATGGTTAATCTCCTTGAGGATGACAACCCTCAAGTGGATGTTTGGCCAAACCTCAGCTCCATCCTTGAAGAGGAGGGTCACTAAAAATGTATGTCTTTGAGAAAAACACTGGTCCCTCCGTTGCCAACACAAAGTACTATTACAATTTATGTCTCTATATCTCACTTAGTTTAAACCCTTGTGATGTACCTGATTATTAGTACTGGCAAGCTTTAAAGTGGGCTCAAGTGGATACTTATTGCTAGATCCCCGGGTGCTCACTTATTGCCGCTTATTTCCTCTCCTCCAGCAGTCATGACCTGCTAACGCTTGAAACACAATGGTCCATAAATTCTGTATCTTAGAGAAAAACTTCCTTTTAGGGTTTAGTTTTTATATCTAAACAAAGATCTGGTTCGAAATGACTATAGGTCATCCCCTCCTAACACGAGGAAAAGACCCCAGGACATATCGCCTGCCTGTAACCCTGCCTGAAGTGCTCCAAGACTAAAAGAGTTCTTTACACCGATGTTTCACTACATTCGCTTTTCAAACTATCAACTCCATCATGATGTAAAACCCAAATCCAAAGTGAAAACACCATTTTCAATCAACTCGTAAATCATTTGCACGAAGAAAACCCATCCCCGAAGTTCTAAATCTCTAAAACCACTATTCAGAAGCCGCTAAGGCGTAGGAAATTTAAGATATAAATATTGTCGGATCCTGATCACCTATCAGGCATGATTCAAAATGGTGTCATGTTTATGATGGTGCCTAGTGTGAGAAGCTATTGAACTTGTGATCCACATCACAAGTATCGGTGAATTCTCATTCCTTTTTTATTTTACCATTATTTCCCCTGACAGTTTACTGTTGGAGCAATTTAATTTTTACACTGTGCATGTCCGGATTTTCTTTGATTTAATTTTGAACTTCTGTATCGCGACCTAAAGATCTCTATCGCGACATGAAAACACCTTTTCAGCTTGAAGTATGTTGCAACATTGACTCTTCTTGTTGCAACTAGGTCAGTGCATCCATTAAGTACCCCCTTTGTCGCGACTCTCAAACTTCTTCTCCATCATCTTTTTCTATCTTAACAAACTTTTCCCATGTTGCAGAGTCGCTGTCGCATGCATGCTGGTTCTCATGCGGGATGTATATCTCTACCTTCGCTTAGCATGTTTCAACATAAACTATCTTGTTCCTAGTTGACTTACATGTTTTTCCCATTCTCTATCGCTAATTTGTCAAGCCTTCTATCGCGATCGCACTCCTTCAATTGTTAACAATAAGATTCTGGTGTTGTGACATAGGTAATGCAGAGTTGCGACATTTGCTTTGGTAATTGCTTGGAAGTTTGTCGCGACACACAAATTCTCGTGACATATACCGTCGCAATTGATGTTTTTCTTCTTTTCTTGTCGAAATCTCTCCTTTTGAATTAATACCTGCAAAACACAAAAGTTTTTAAATATTTTATAATTTGGCATTAAACAAATTATGAAAATACTAAAATGTTTAAAATGATTAAAAATAAATGAGTTTGAGACTCATCACTATTTTGTGATCTATTATGTTTGTTGTGTGGGATGTTTTGTGGGCATCTCATGCCACAACCGGTCTCTGCAGATCAAGTCATTGCTTCTCGAGTTTGACATGTGATGAGTTCGGTATCGATAAGGCCATTGTGTTGTTGTAGGCTATTTGTATTACAAAGCATATGTCACAATTCTGACCTAGAGGATAAAGTATGTCATTGCTTGTTTTGTGAAGACTTGTTGATGTTGATATATGTGTGTGCAAATATATTGAAATGAAATATGTGATCGTTTGGAAATTTTATGCTGATTGATATAATTGTCCATGATGCATGGGTGATATGCATGAGTAGAATTGTCCATATAAAATTCATTATATATGTGACATGGTATAGGCATTAAATGGAACATCACATTACATATGTATGGGGACATCGCATGAAATGGGTGTGAGTGCATGGTATGGATCAACACTGCGTTTTGTTTTTGATGGTGGGCTCGGTATTGAAAGACAACATCTAATAGAGTCGCACGGTTGCATACATGAAAATGAAAACATGTGTCGAGTAAAAGCAAGTGAGGATAGATACCCCCTCGGGTGAAAGACCTGTTATTTTTTGTTATACATATGTGTCCAACGATGAAAGCCCGTGAAAGTGTAGGAAGGTACGGAAACCTACGGTGTGAGACCGGGGTACCCGCTTGCTCCACAAAAAAGACAGCACAGATTTTGAATATAAATGATCATTTGTGTAACATCCAAAAGCTTTGGTTTGAAAAAACAAATGAATTTGTTTTGTAAATGATCAATGGATGTAATCCAAAAAATGATGGATTTTATCATGCATAGGCTTTAGTATCAGGTGATAGAGCCAAGAAGTGACTCGGGTGCGGGGATGGGTCGCCAAGGACTCGGCATGGTACTTTGGTTGAGTCTCATCTCATCTTATGGCATGCGCACCCAACCTAGGATTGCATAATCTTGTTTGAAATGTGAATTGTGGAACATGACCATTGCATGTGCACTTAAAGGAGGCCCTGTAGGAAGTTTACTCTACTCGGGCGTGGCGCTCACCCTATATGGGAAACATTTCTGGGCAAACAAACACCGATGGACGGCGCCTCATTCCAGGTCAGACAATAGGAAGAAGGCCAACATGGCCTTGTTACCATTTTTTATAAAAATATTTTGGAACATTCTTGTCTAATGCATATTTGTAAGAGTGTTGTAATTAAACTCTTATGAATATATTTAAATATAATTTCATATGTTTTAAATGAAGGGATAAATGGACTCCTGTGGTCATTTACTCATAAGTGAACCCGTGAGGTTATTGTATTATATTGGGCCTTGACGGGCCATGCTACTAAGGTGTTTTTGCACAGGTTGGATTTGATAGAGCTCCCCGCATTAAAGTATGGGAGAGACTCTTTCCGATTTTTGTTAAAATTATGGACCCCGTAATGGGATATTTATATATATACGAGTCACCCAATATCCACGAAGTTTTGGTGCGTATCAGCCTTCTTCGTGATCGAAGTAGGCATAAGAGTGCCTAGGGGCTTGAAGGGCATGGGTCTCGCCTAGGATGAGGTGCATCCGATACCAACGCCACAGTTCTATTCGAGCCTAGGTATACGAACACTTAAAGCCTCGTGGCATAGGTTTCTCAGACATGCAAGATGGTACGTTGTCTAGGTTTATGATTAACTGGTGCCTGATAGATCTAATACCACTTTCAATAAACTGTATCAGGCATAGGTATGGACACGACTTGAGGGGCACGGGTTTAGACCATTGCATTCATTATGCATTTCATGTTTTGTACTACGTGATTGTGTGTTACATATTGCGTGAATTATATACATGGAAAATTGTATATGGAAAAAGAGAAACACTAGGGCTAGAAAACATAACCTTGGGTGTGATATGTATCATGTGAATTATTGATTAGTGTCCAAAAAGTGCTATTTTGAACCCTATTTATTATAGGTTTTGAGTGCTTTTTATATACTAATCATTTTAATTAACCCGATTTACACATTAAGGTCCCTACTATTCTACTGATCGCATTTTGTGGCAAATTTTGCAGTTTTTGCGAGCTAATCATGCCAACATTGTTGAGTCGATCCAAACATGAAGAATTCGAGTCAAACTCAACATCATAGATCAGAGACTAAGAGGAAAGAAGAGCATAAAATAGAAGAAAAATGAAGCAGAGCAATGGAACAAGAAGCCGTGGAGGAACAAATAATAATGTTGAAATTCAAGAGTGTTGAATTTTCGCTATGATAGCTTAAAATCACTGTTCATCAAGGGTACTGTTCCCCGCTTTGCAAGTTCAAACCACTCTGCTTTGGTTTTTCTTCTTTCTACCCTTGTAATAACTTATGTTTTGGTCTGAGCTTGTAATTTCCTTTGCTCGCACAATTATATAAGCTAGAGTCAAGGTTTGTAACAATCAATCACTTCAGTAATAAATTTTTGGAGAGAAGCTTTCAGCTCTCTCGCTTGCTTTCCATTTTCTTCCCTCTTTTTCATTTTCAAGCAGAACCAAACACCCTCCAAGGATACACAACTTGGAGGATGGTTGGCTAAAAACCTTTCCTCCTCAAGCGGAAGGTCATCGGGCGCAGGATATGGAGGTCGCCTAAGATCCCCTGCTTTTTCAAGCGCATGCGACCTGCTAGCCATGCTTCCTTTAAACTCTAGGGTTTAAACTCTAGATTCACCCTCGAATGACCTTTATTTGGTAGTCTTTTTTAGTTCAAGAATGCTTATTGCTAGATCCACTGAGATTCATTAGTTACCCTCTATTAATCATTGTAAAGTGAGTCAAGGAGAATTGTTCTTCATTGTTCATGACCACTGCTGCTCAGTAAACACCATTTATCAAAAGGAAAATTATTAGGGTCAGTTCTTACAGTTAAATGAAGAACCGGTTTGGGAGATGACTATATGTCATCCTCCCCAACGCGAGGAAAAGACCTGGAGAACCTCAGTTGCCCTAGTATCCAACCCAGTAGCCTAACACTTCAAAGAGTTCTATTTTACATTTTATTTTATTTAAATTTCAGTTTGCAAACCACCAAACCCACCTGCTTTATCAAATACCACCTTAAAATCCAAATTTAATCTTCACCAATTTTGATTTCACTCAAATCATTTGTACCGAAGAAAACCTGATCCCCCGTGTTCAACTTAGACCGCTTCATGGTCGCGCAAAGAGTCGACTACGGCAAAGTAGGGAGTGAACTTTAGGATATACTTTGAAGCGGATCCGGATCACCCTGGCATCGCGCACCCACCAAATGCTCTCGTCGGATGGTGCCTAAGTGCATTCACTAATGGTGGAACACTTGTGATCCTCATCATAAGTACTGGTGAGTTGCTTTTATATTTTACCCGTCATTTTCTTTCATTTCAAAAAAAAAAAAAAAACAAAGGTCGCATGAATCCATTCCCGACAGAAACCCGTAAGGCGCTACTTAAAGTAATCTCTCTCAAGAACCTCGAATTGAAACTAAATGGAACACTTAGAGGGAGAGCAATACAGTCAGTACGCTATGGAGGGAAACTCTAGTGGATACATGTCCATGAGGGACTATAGAGACCAATGGATGAGTGCATTCTACACGGTGCTCCACAAAGATGCCTTTTTGTTCAATGCCAACCACCACACCAATCTCCCATTGAAAGCAAGCAATTGTGTAATCTTTACCAAACTAAATACGCGCTGACAGCCAGATAACAAAAGGGAATTCAATTCCCAATTGAGCCAAAAAATCCATGTTGTGGAAAACCCTCCGGAACAAAAATTAGATGGGTTTCAAAGTGAAATGGGTCAAGAATTTGGATACCGTAATAGCCCACTTCAAAGCTTGCCCAACAGCTTGATCAAAAAGGGGAAGAGAGTCAAGAGGAAGAGTGCCTAAGTGGCACCATGGTGGAGGAGCCGTGTCCACAGCAACCACAAGAAGGCCTGGTAGAAAATTTTGAATCCCCGCCTGGCATGTTGTTCGCCGTGGGAGAAGAAGGAAGCAACCTCCCCATTATTGACTGAGGATAGCAGTGGACAAGAAATAGTGGAAGGGACCCAAGAGCCTATCATTCAACCAATTCTCATGAAACTGAATCCAAGTGCCACTGCCCAAGCCACCAAATGCCCACTGCCAATAGCCCCTTCCACTGACCAAGTTGATATTCGCCTACACCTACACCGCCCGCCTTCCCAAAGCTGCTCCAACTCCATCACGTCGCCATGCAAAAACTTCAAGAGATTAGTGGCCTCTGTACAAAATTTTGCCACTACATCAAAAACACAAGCAGCTGCCTACATTGCATGGCACAACGGTTGGTTCGGGTGCCGGTTCGGATTTGGAGCACCCGAACCCGACATTTCTGAGCTCCGCTAGTTCCAGCAGCTTCTAAAGGCCTAAGGAAGTGGTTCAAAGCACACCTTCCCCCACTTTCTTTGTGTTTAATTGTATTTTATTTTATTTTAATTATTTCTATAATTTTTCTTAGATTTTCCATAATTTTTATGTTAATCTTTGTTCCAAATTTGTTTTCCCACTTTTTCGCAATTTTTTCTGGTATTAATTTTTTGCGCTGTGAAATTTTGAAGCCCGATTGAAGACTGTGTGTAGAGAAGCGGTGAATGAAGAATGAGCAGGAAAATTGGCATGGCATAGCGAAATTTTCGCAATGATATTGAAATTTCAGCTCATACGAAATTCTCAAGTATATGTGGCAGTCTGAATTTTCAAGCACATAAATAAAATTTCGCTAAGCTATGAAAATCTAGCTTCCACTACAAGACAAAATGCTATGCGTTTCCATTTTATTTTATTTTAAATTTTTTTATATTTTATATATTAAAAACTCCTTTTTCTTTTATATATTATTTTTATTTCTATTTAAAAAAATTAAATTTAAAAAATATTATTTTTATTTATATATATATATATATATATATATATATATATATATATATATATATATATATATATATATATATATATATATATATAAATTTGTTCTCAAAAAAAAAATGCTTTATTTTTTATTATTTTTATTTTTATTTACACTATTTTTATCTTTGTTTAAAAAAAAAAAAAAAGAAAGTTCACATGCATATTTTTCAAGCAAGCTAGCTTACTTCCCAAGCATAGCGAAAATTTTTCGCTATGGGGTCCTTAATTTTGACCTCCAATTTTGTTTCGCTTCATAACTTTTTCATCCGAACCTCGCTTAGGTGTTCTCAAAATCGCTAAGTTTAGAAAGCGAGTCCAAATATGGCCGTAAAGAACACTTTTGAAATTTTTATGAATGTAAATCTTCAAAATGTCTTAACCGGTCACTTTTTTCCTCTCTTTTCCTCTCATAACTTGTTTATTTTGCAAGCCCAAACGGAGTTAATAAGGTAGTCGAATACGGAAAGCTTGAAAAGTCTCCTATCCGTAAATGATCACATCTCATGAAGGCGGTAACACTTCCTTCTTCTCCAATTTTCTAAACTTCTAGCCCCACTCCTCGACACCCGGATGTTCAGTTGTAGCTAGCGAAGGAAGTGGTTGTGATTATTCTTTTGTACTATTTTGTTGAAGCCCATTTCGTGGATATCTTCGCGGGTTTGTCAAGTTCCCTTTCTATAAAGTCGTTATACCAAACGACTTACTTTTTCAAAATTTGGACCCATTTTGCAACCAAAAATTTTTGTGTGTTGTGCCTAGCCCATAGTTTGGAAAATTGAAACTTTGTCCAATTCTATTGATGCTAGATTGGTTCCATGCCTAATTGAGTGGACAATTAGTTGAACTCTTGTTGATTTCGACATTTTTCTTCCACCTTTAGCTAACCACACTCCGAGCACATTAGGCGGTTTCCCCAATGATAGGCTGAAAAACCGCTCAACCTCCTTCATTGCATAACCTACCCTAGTTTCATTGTGAACGCCTTTAATAGGTTAAGGACCCCGTGAAAGAAGAGCCACGTCTTCGAGAAAAAAAAAAAAATAAAAATAAAGAATAAAAATCGCAACCCTACCAAACCCGAGCACGGTCCGAGAGGGGTATATGGCGAAGCCTTTAAAGCCCAAGGCCCTAAACCATTGGTCGGGAGTCACCGACTTCATGTTTGTTACATGTGGGTGGATGGGTGGAGTTTAGCAAGTCAGAGGTGCTGGAGTCTCTCGAAATCATTCAAGTCCGAGGTGAAACTCGAAGAGTTTCAGGGTCGTAAAGATCCTTATGACTCGTGCCCTAAGCCTTAATTGGTCAGAGTCATCGGTGGATTGTTAAAGACACTAAATTATTTGTATATGTGAAAATATGGTCAAGGGAGTGAATGGTAAATACTCAAAAACTGATTTGAAACAAAAGTAAGTGTACTAAAAATGAAATGAAAGTATTTATTTAAACACTCAACCCTCCTTTCTCGCAAGTGCACGTCATACAAAGTAATAAAGTGGACTCTGTGGAGTCCATACTCCACTCCACGAGGATCGAGGTTCTCTAATTGGAATTTGATCACCCCGATTACAAGAGCTCTTCACTATTTAGTCGACCAAGTAGGATATTGAATAAAATCAATTTAATTGAAACAAAAACTGATTTAAAACCAATCCTAAAAATCTACCAAATAAACAACTACTTAATTCTAAAAGGTATGAAGAGAGTCACTGGGGTGGATGGGGATAATTATTCACAAAATGGGCTTTGCATTTCCTTGAAAGCACAACATTTGTGAGTTGAATGCTAGATTTGTCCAAGAGCAGTGTAGTATAGCTAGGATTTCTCCTGGCACTATACATTTCACTATCTAACACACCATATTCCTTTTCAGGACAAATAGGTCTAAATAGCTACTTGTAAAATTTGGCACTCTTTTAAGATCTTCGATTGTTTTCTTTTTCACTTCACAACCATTTCAGATCAATACCTCAGCTCTATAGACAGAAAATGCAAGCCTTCTCCCAAATAATTGGTATCTCGCCCTTCAAATCTAATAAAATTTTCTATCTCCTATATTATTAGAACTTTACTAACACGGATCAAGATCCTTTATCGACTATGGAGAAACCTCTGACAACTAAATTGATACATCATCTAATAACTCACACCATGATAAATTAGTAATCTATCAAAGTAATTTTCAAAGTTCATTAGTTCCAAGATATTAGTCTAAGATACCCTAAGTTACCGCTCTTACTCTCAGAATCTCCATCTCGTGTCACCCGTAGGTCCTCCCGAAATCGTGAGCAAAGATACAAATTTTTTTTGGGTATGTGCTTACTAATATTCCTCGAACAATTCATTTTATGAACAGTACCAATTATATAAATTCAGTATTCAAACCCACAAAATAACTGAAAAACTGCAAATCTGAATGTTCAACAATTAAACCCCAACCCTAGAGGGTGTTTAATGTTCCATTACTGGATTCCAATCATCATTAATCAAACAAAAAGTAAGAAAATGAAGAAAGAAATCAAGAGAAAGAAGAGAAAATCCATATTTGAGCCTTCAAATCTCAACAAAGAAGAAATTGAATATCCGAGTACAAATAATCGAAATCTCTTAAATATAAATAAAAATCGCTTAAACTACTCTAAGATATATTAAAATAATAAAAAATCATAAAGAAACTATGAAATGGGCGCTTTAGAGAGAGAAAACCCATGAGAGAGAAAATCCGTATTTTTAGCTTCAATCTTTAATCGAACCTTAGAAATCTGAATCTCTATTACACAAGACCGAAATCTCTTCAATAGAAATAAAATCAGTTCTAAAACTGCCTCTAAAAATCTAAAAACAAATCAAATATGTAGGAAAATTGAAAAATGGGGCGCCTGTAGAGAGAAAACCCCATGAGAGAGGCTCTCCAATCTCTCCCGCTGCTCTTACCTAAAAACGAGTATATATATGGTCCTAGGGTGAAATGGGCTTGAAATTAGGTCAAAATATCACTTTTCGGCCTTTTTTAGGTTTCTGCAGCAATTCTGGTCGCGACATCAATTCTGGTCGCGACATCAAATCTGGTCGCGACATCAATTCTGGTCGCGACATCAAATCTGGTCGCGAAGACACCCCGTCGCGACATCAAATCCGGTCGCGACATCAAATCCGGATGAAGAATTGGTTTTTCTTCTCTAACTTGTTCGTGGCCATAATCCTTCGCTTTGAACCTCGGATTGGGCGTGTGAGTACCGTTGGAAAGCTTTTTGAATGTGTAACGCAGCCATGAGGAATTTGAACCATTCGATGTTCCAGATTGTACATGTACCATCTTTCCAATGGTGCGCAGAGACTCGTTGACTCTTCTTGAAAATATATTGCTCATTTCTTGCCAAATCACTTTTGCTTTCTTCATCAATAATCCTACAAAAACCAAGTTTGGGAGGAAATTTTATGAGTTTTACATGAATATGGATATAAAATGCAATAAAATAGCATGTGAAATGTGGAACTCAAAACATAGATGAGTTTTGCACTCATCAAACACCCCCAAACTTGAAGTTTTGCTTGTCCTCAAGCAAAGAAAAAGAAGCTGCTTCGTCTCAAGCAATGTAAGAGAAGAGTTCATTTCACCCTTTTTATTTAACAAAAACTGAGTAATCAAGCTTTGCAAGGGTATGTGATATGTGTCCCAAGAATTACCCTTACAAGGAATATAGAGAATATGATCAAGATAATTTATTCATTTTAATAATGAATTAATCTCATAATAGACAAATTTAGATCATGGTTCTCACCAAGTGTGTGTGTGTGTCCTCTCCCCTATCCAAACAATTAAAAAGCTAGATGAGTTTATGAGAATTGGCGACAAGTACGCTGATCTCCTAAGATAATTTATTTAGGGTTCCATAGGCTTGTTGTTCTTATCACTCTCCACTAAATGTAGGCAATACACACCAAGATCAAGTAGGTCTTTATAAGCTTGTAATGTAAGGCCAAGTATGGTAGTCGAAAGTAGTCATTTTGTGTGCAAACTTGTCATAAATGATACATATTTTTTTGCATTGACAGCTCCTACCCATAACCCGATTCTTACTCAACAGCAGTATCACCTCTTTCAAACACCCAAAATCGTTTAGCTGCATCCCTTCCATACTCCTCACATCAATTTTTTTGCACAAATTCCTGCATTCTTTCAACAAAACACCAAGAAGCTTCTTTTTTATTTTTTATTTTAAGACAAGGTTGGTTGGAGTGGTGCAATGTCAAAGTCCCTGCTTCTCACCTTCGAACCCTAGCGAGCTTTAAATCAATAGCTCCTAGAATCAATTTCAGCCTTAGGTACCAGGTGCTAAGACACCCTCAGAGCCTACTGCCTGTAAATAATGCCGAGGCTGGGGACTCACTCCTCCTTGGACTTTTTATTGTATTTTTTTGCTTTTTTATTAATTTGATCTTTTCTGTTTTTTTTTGACAAACCCTTTTGATTTTCAACTTAACTCATTTCTGTCCAATTTGGAGTTATTTTCATGGAAAAATAACTCCCAAACTTGTTCTCACCTCACATTTCTCAAGTAATTATGTTCAAATCCTCATGTTAGCAAGAGTTTGACCTTTATTGAGGGACAGTATTTGCAGAATGCCATTAGTTTCAAACCTGGTTTTTTTTTATAACCGAATTCCTGGTCTTAAGGCTTCCAACACCCGGTATTAGAGTGAATATACACATGCACATTAGGTTAGCTTGGTATGTCAACTTTCAAGGATGGGCTAAATCATTTCTCAATTGTCGCCGCCTGTGACTCGCCTCAAGCTAATAGAACAAGTCTGGTGAACCCATGAGACTCAAAACAGATGGATTCTCATAAACCTTCTCGGCAACCCAAGCAAAAACCCGCCTTTTCAAGGGTACTTAGTGACCACTGCATGGGATTTTGAGAGTCCTAATTGGCCAAACACTCTATTAAAGAGATAACTCATTAAGCATTAAGTCCTATTATCTCTACATTGTCCATACGCCAAGGGTTCATTTATGGTCCTTATTGACATCATAATAACCCAAATAAAACCCAACAACTAACAACCCTAATTCAAAATGATACCAAACCGGTGATGCTGAAAGCAATGTTAAAAAGCCGCATCCGCAGTGCAATCAAAATTTCATCCCCAAGCTGGTCATTTCTGGCAACATGTGGTGTGTGACATGATAAACTAACAAAAATAAACACCCCAAACTTTGAGATGAACATTGTCCTAAATGTTCAGCGGCAATGAGCAAACGGCAATAAAGTAAAAGAGTAATAAAGAGAGTTGGGAAAAGTGAACTCCCCTTTGTAGTCTCACCACTTTGAATAGGAAACTTGATGATTTCAGACATTGACATTGGTGTACTACCCCTCGACATACCTGCTCTTTGGAGCCATGAAAGTGGCTTTGGCATTTTCTCAAACACTTTGGGTGCAACCAACTTCCTTCACCTCAAATGAGTGAGTTTTGACCCTTCAAAACCACGCCAATACATGCAAATATCTAATAATTGAATTAAACACTGATCCAATAAAGAACCCAAAAACAACAACCAAGCAAAAAAATTTCTTCCACAGAACTCCTTCTGGACGTTTTGAATGGATGATGAAAAATTTGGGGTCCAACAAAGGTAAAGTTTGTGGGTTCCAGACGGCTTTGAATGGAAGGATGATGAGTGATGATTTGGAGAAATGGATTTAGGACGGAGTGATGGAGATGACTTTGAAAGTGTCAGAAACACAAGTGGTTGAGGGAAAGAGCGCTAAGCAAGATAGAGTATAAAAGTAGGAAGAAGAAAAATGGCTCTTTAAAGGGTTAAAAAGCTCAAGCTACGACCGTGGCCGCTTGTAACGTCAACAATTCTGCTCAAGACCCCTCGTTTTTTATCCAACTTGTTATACTCATATTCTCCTTCATTTTAGCTCGAATTTGATGTAAGGGGACCCGCAAAAGCTCTTTTCAATGTAGAATGTTCTCATGGGCTGAGGTGAACCATTTGGAGCCTCAATCAATACTACAAAAATCAGAATGTTCAATGCTGTGCAAAGGTGATGATTTCGAATTTTAGGTTCTCTTGTTGTCTCGCCCATACTCACTTCTTGCTATCCTTCAAAAAACCTCTCACGGCTTCCATATTCTCTCAACAATCCTCCAATAGCAACCCTAATGCTTTCAACTATGCCAAACTCATCTCTTGTCTTCAATTCTCCCCTGCTACGATCATGGAACCTTCCAACTTTATATTTCATTCAATTTGGTTCTTTTTCATCTCAAAAACCTGAAATTTTATGAACATTCTCCACTCCATTTTTTTAATTCGCCACTTCAAGCACTATAATTACATCAACCACTCTTTCCAACTCTTGCTCTCGTTTCGCAAACTAGTCATGACATGCTGTGAGCTTCAAAACTCATTCTTATTCTCAAAACACTAACAATAAAAGAAACAAGTGTTGGAATTTTCATCCCATTAAAGAAAAAATATAGCAACAACAAATAATTCAAAAAAAAAAATAGAAAAGAAAAGAGAATGGATAGAATCCTTATTACTTAGCTTAGGTTGCTCCCAAGAAGCCGCTCCGCTTTTAGAGTCCGCTATAATTATTGAAAAGTACTAGTGCTTCCATTTGACCAATCATTCATCTTGGAAAGCACTTCCTCTTCATAACCATTCAACTCAGATGTTTTCTTTCATACTTCAAGAGGGGAAAGAAACCCAAAATCCCCTTTTACTTATGGCTGGTGCCCAGCCATTACCTTTCAAACAGTCCCCTTATGTGATGTAGATGTAAACACATTTATACTTAAGGGGGACCGCCTCAAACTTGTGCCCCTTAATCAGGCCAAGCCGCAGAATTTTCTGCACATGTCTCTTTCTTGCCCTGGTCAAAAGGTAATGGTTGGTGAAGATTGAACCTTTGCTCGCTCCTCACCCACAAGCAAGGTGAGCTCCCCTTGTTGATGTCAACTACTTGGTTTAAGAGGAAAGAAGTGGTCTTCTTAGTATATGAGAATTTTGTAGACTCTTCAATGCACCAAGTCACAAATCCATTCGTGGGAAAGTAAATGTGTCAATCTCTCACCAAGACGTTTTCAATAGCCACCACTGACTCCTCTTCTTCTTCAAATTTCAATTTATCAACTAATGACTTCAGCTCCTCTAAGTTTTTTAGAGTGCCTTTTCTCAATTTCCATCTCATTTTCACCTTCTTCCAATAAATTTCCGTGATAGGAAATTTCTCGCACACCGTCAAAGGAGTATCAATGCATTCTTCGATTTGCAAAGTGTTAATAGGAGAGGTCCTAGAGAATTTTTCCTTGAATGCTCGACCAAGTGTCCTATTCGAGCTTCTACATTTTTCAATCTGAAGACTAAAGGCTGACTCGGGGCGCATTTAAATCGAAATTTATGCTCATGAAGATTAATCATCTTCTTGTTCCCTTCCATAGATGCTAAAACTGCTTCCTTAACAAAGAAAAGTAATCCTTATTCCTCCCGAAATGGATTTGAACCCCTTGATAAGGCAATACTCTTGTTCCATGAGTGAGTCATTGTGAATTCTCTGTCCAATTGATTAAAAAGTAGTTCAAGCTTGGCTTCTATGTGGTGCAAATCTATCTTCTATTGAATGTTCCTCCATAAGTACCAACAAGAAGAAAAACAAAAGAAAATAAACTACAAAATACTAATAAAAAAATTAACTAAGAAACAAATCACAACCAAAAAGATAAAAATAAAAATAAAAATTGCCTAAATTAGAAAATTACCCATTCTTCAAAATGTCAACTTCCAATGAGAGAAAGTGAACCGTGTCAATCCCCAGCAACGACGCCAAAAACTTGTTAAAGACGACCAAATGATTGTATATGTGAAAATATGGTTAAGGGAGTGAATGTGGTAACACCAAAAAACTAATTTGAAACAAAAGTAAAGTACTCAAAAATCTGAATGAAAAGTATGACCAACACTCAACCCCTTTATGAGCTTAAAAGTCATCTATTTTAGTCCATTTTTCCTCGCTTAATTTTCATATCAAAAGAGACAATTACGTGCGTAAATAAGGAAGAAACTCACCCATTTGTTATTAGCATGTAGAATGGAAGAAAGAAGAAAAAGCAGTAGAAAAATGCATAAATAAGTGAAATAAAAGTGCAATCAATTGGCAGAGCAGAAATGAAAAGAACTGGCTGAGTCATTGATGCAGCTGGGTTTACTACGCCCGGCCACGAGGCTCAAGACGCAGAAATTGAAGGAAATTCGATGCAGGTCGCGAACATGGATAACAAGATAAAGTCGCGATAATACGACACGCTTCATGAAAAAGCCGTAAAGAGTCGAGTTGAGGTCGCGAATGCGGAATGGTCGCGAGCAGCATACCATGTCGCGACATCGTGAACAAACAAATAGACTCAGGGGAGAGCGAAGTGATGTCGACAAGGGATTGATGTCGCGACAAGAAGAGCAATCAAAGGAAAGATGCATAAGTGGCGACAAGATTGAAGCATGTGACCGCTGATGTCAACATATTGATGTCGCCGATATCATGAGAAAACAAATGAAACCCGCAGATCCTTTAGTTGGGAGCGTCATGACAAGAGATTTGAGATGTCACGACATCCGAAGACAAGCTGAATGCGCTGGCGGTACACGGAGATCGAGGTCGCCGGCATGAAGTGAGACCGCCTGAAATCTCGCAGCGGCGTGACTAGATGTCACGACAAGAGATTGCTGTCGTGAACACCAAGAACAACCCGTTGAAGGCCCCGTGAGAAATATCGAGTTCGACGCGGAGATCGATGTCGCGACATCAGGAATCTTCAGATGAAGGCTTGAAAAGAAACAGAGTTGATGTTTATTGGCGGGATTATGTCGCGACATCAAGATTCGCCATGAAAAGCTGAATTTTATTTATGAAGGATGTCACGACAAGTGGCTGAAGTCACGACACCAAAAGCCATCAAGTGAAGTCTGCAACCCCATAAGTTGATGTCGCGACAAGAGACGGTCGCTGACACGACCTCGCTTCGCTTGAAGGTTGAAGTTACATAAAGTGATGTCGCGATACATATCGATGTCGCGACATTAGGAATTACCAGACGTAAATCTACGTGAGCCATAAAGAGATGTTCGACAAGAGACGAGTAACGCGACATCGGAAGATATCACGAAGATGCATTTATTTAATGATGTCACGGCAGGAATGACGCCGCGACATCGGTTGCCAACATGTGAACTGAAGAAGTAAGCCGATGTCGTGGATAAGAGAACGATGTTCATTATCACTACACGAATAGCTCAAGGTCAGCATAGACAAGAAGTTGAGGTCGCGACATGAGATCGAGGTCACGACAAGGATACTGTCGCGACAAGGAAGTTGAGGTCGCGATGAACAGTGACTGGGCTGGATACTCTAAAATCCACAGCATGCTACATTGGGATTAGGGCCCAACTGAAAACCCTATAAATACGCAGCTATTCGAAGAGGAAAGTAGTTGGCGGCCAATGTGCATCAGAGGTCCGGATATAAATGGGCGCTCATTTTCTTTATTTTTAGTTTTCTTTTCTTTTCTTTTCTTTATTTTCTTCAATATTGATAGATTAGATTAGATTATTTATCGCTCTAGTTTTCTTTATTTTTCTGGAATTGATGTTATCGCTTGGGAGTCAAGCCGAATGCAGAATTCAATTCTTTTCAAATTACTACTGGAATGTTGAAGTTCGTATAGTCTCTCGAATTCCGCTATCCAAGCCAAATGCCATGACTCTATGATCGAGGAATGCCGAGTGTGTAATTCAGCAATTGATAGGAAACCCAACTTCCATTAAATGAATGCTATTGTCGAAATTATCTTTTCTATTGTTATTTCCAACGCAAATTGCGAATATCAGTTTATGAATTTACTGTTACGGTATAGAGTTTTTCTGACCGAATACCGCTCTATACCCGCTTTAAGAGTTGTTTCATTGCTCTGATTTCAAGGGAGGTCCTCTGAGGACAATATAGATATAATCGAGTTATGAATATTTCTTTGAAGGTATATTAACCTGCTATTAGAGATCTAATGAGCTTCGTGAGTTTATTTGATAAATCCTCTTCTCACTTGAAATCAAGAATGAGTTGAATGAGTTATCAATTTAAACAAGCAGAGAGTTCACCTCAATTCGAATAGTGAAGCCAATCCCGTGTTAGCTGAGATCTAATCAAGGAGAGGGTGATCTATTTTAATTTGGAGGAAGAGTAACCATGGAAGTTGTATATCCTTGCTTGACCGATAACTTGGGAGCTAAGGTGTACAATAAAATGGGTATGAAGTATTGCAAAAGAAAAATACCTGCACTAGGAAGTCCCCTGTTAAAAATTAAGTTATCTTAATTCCCGTATCTTCATGAATCAGTCAAAAAATTAGACAATGAAATGTAAAGTGTGGAGAGATCCAATTAACTATTAATGACGCATTTGAAACTAAATTCACAAGCAAAATTTAACAAGTCGACATCAGAATTGATACTTCACAATAGCATTGATCATAATGTGTTCTCTAATCGATAATTATTCAATTCCTATTCATTTGCATAACTACTAATTATTGCTTTATTCTTTGTATCGTTATTGTTCTTAGTTCAGCTTATTTCCTTTGTTCGCTTAACCTTCCAGATCTTTAATGCGGATCTACACTTCATCATTTAAGGGTCCAAATGTTATGGAAATTGAGTAGTCGCAGTAGTTGATTTAAAAATTTCTAGATCCTGCGATCGGAGCATCCGATTCTAAACTACGGTCACTTGTCGACCGTGCACTTGCGTATCGCACTTCAAAACCAACACCATGCAAGATTAGTCAATAGTCCTTGCAAGAAGTCAGCAATTTGTATGTGTTCTTTGGTTCATCAACAAGTTTTACGTGCGCCGTCAGTCGGATTAGTCAATAGTCCTTTGGTAATAGTGTCATAAATTTGTATGTGTTCTTTGGTCTATCAACAAGTTTTTTGGCGCCGTTGTCGGGAATCGAAAGAATTTAATAAATCAATATTCGCATGAAAGAAGGAAATATCAATTTGACATTTAAAGAAAAAAAGAACAAAATAGAGTTTCGCGCGGGTTCGCTTGTCACTAACCTTTAAACGAAACACATTGAATATTTTTGATGATTTGACTAATCCTATTAGTTATGTGCTTTGCCAGAAAATCTTTTTGATGCATAGGAAACATCGTAACACCGATCCGATTCACCGACACGAAATAGAAAGGACGCCGTAAGCTTGAGAAAGACCAAGAAGGCGTAAAACTCAACCAAGGGCGTATTGTTACATCAGTTGAAATACATATAGAAGAAGGTAGCGCCACCACCATCGGGAGCAACGGAGGATTTCTGAGACCAATTATACAGAAGAATACTCAAAGAATCGACAAACGGGCAGCTGATAACAATTTTGAATCAAGCCAAGATCGATACAATGGTCCAAGAAGATTACCATCGGGCTATCCATCAAGATTCAAACGAGCACTGGAAGATTCTCAAGAGACACACACCGTTAAACCGAATGGGGTGAGACTTAAAAGTCATAAAACTGATCTGCTCTATTCTCTCTAAGAGATATAGCAGCTACATGGTGTGAATCTTTACCATATGGTTCTCATGGATACTGGGAGGAATTAGTAGAGGCCTACTATGTAGATTCTTTCCCCACCCTCACCACGTAAAGAAGCGAGGGAAATCATTGTGTTCCAGCCAGCGGGGAAGATGAAAGCCTCGTATTTAGTTTCGGGAAAGATTCAAACGTTTAAGCCGAGAAGATGTCCACATGGGATAGATCCTCGAAAACTCGATGGACATTGTATATCATGCCTGAATGATATATCAAAAGGGGATCACGATGCTTCATGTCGTGGCATTCAAACTGGGTGCGTCTAAGAGGCGAAAGAGCTGATTGAAGACCTGCAATGTAACATGAAAACTCCTTCTCCGAGCTTCAAGAGGAAACAAGAAAGGAAAAGGGATCATGGAGCTGGAGTAAGGTGCCACCCATGGAAGCCAAGTTTTGGATGCCATTATGCACAGTTGGACAAGCAAGAAAAAGACACACACCGCTTCATGAAATAGATAATCAAAGGGAATTATTGAAGGGAAGTGCTGAGAGGGTAACTGAAGAACTTTATGATGCTGAAGAGGTTAATTATTTGGGTGAGCCAAGAGCTTACCATTTCAAACCCAATCCTAACCTTCCAGCACATTATCACTCCGAAGACTCAAACCATGAGAACTTCGATGGTGGGAGGGGCTTCGCTGCCTGCTGCGTGGACGTAACCCTCAACAAGGGTATCGCTAGCCACCAAGGTTCCAAAGAGCGTGCCAGTTGAGTTACCTTTTAAATGAGCACAGGAATGAATACCGTAGTCGAGGAGGGCCCAATATTTTGAAGAATGTATGCTGCATTTCTCACGGGGGATAATAAGAAGTCGTTGAACCTCCATGAGCAAAAGCTCACAGTTGAAGCAACTACTACCAATTCTCAAATTTTTCAGAACGCCACCAATGCAACCCTGAAGAACTGAGACACAAGTAGTGGCAATGACCCTAACCCTAAAGCCGTGAGAAAGATGCCTCTTCCCAAGTGACACAAGGAAGAACCTGTAAGATTGCATGGTCAGGTACTGAGGAGTGGGTGCTGAGCTAGAAGAGATGAAAGAGAAAGATGACAAGAACAAAGATGTAGCAAGACTGAAAGGAATAGGAACTGGAGAATGAAAAGAAAGAATAGAGATGAAGAACATCCAAGGATCAAAGCCCGTAGCTCCATTTCACAAAAGACTCCAGAAGTCAAGAATGGAGAGCGCTGCAAGGTTCTTGAAAATCTTCCAAAAGCTTCGTAGAGCAAGTATGCCTTTTTATCAAGTGGTAACCTTCAAATGCCACCCGCACTCTGGGCCGGTCAAGTACCGAAAGAAAAGAAAAATAGTAGAGGAAGGAATAGTGAATCTCACCGCTACTTGGGTGCTGGCAAGACTAGAAAGGAATTACCGCAAAGATGAAGGACCCGTGGAGTTTCACACCTGTATTGTTGGAGGAATTGAATTCCGTGAAGCTCTCCTCGTGACTCGAGCTTTTAGTATCAATTTGATGCCTCTTTCGCCGCTAAGAAACTAAGCTCGGGGGGGAGCTTACTCCCACAACTACTCTTCAAATGGCGTATAGATCGAAGGTAAACCTCGAAGGAGTCATATAGAAGATGTAATCGGTCACTGTTGGGAAGTTTGTTTTCCCAGTAGACTTCATCATTCTGGACATGGAAGAAGATTCACAAGTACCCCTGCTATTGGGAAGACCATTCCTAGCTACTGGAGCTGCCCTGATTGATATGCAAAAAGGAGTTCTTATCTTGAGGGTTGGAGAAGAAGCTGCTACATTCAATTTTGATGACAATGGCTGGGTTTTATTCTTCTCTGTGAATCCTGATCTATTAATAGCGGATGATTTAACACTCAGGGTTTTTTATCAATGAAAGATGGATGATTCAGTTATCTTGAGAGATGTCTGTGTTACGGATTTACCATATAGCGATTTAATTCTATGAGAAGGCTGCATTGTTCTAAACTTGAAGCAGAAGCGAGAAACGATAATAGAGAATCTGTTGGAAGAGGGAAATTCATCCAAAAAACCTGAGATCGAGGAAAGTTCGTTTTTTGAAAGGGCACTTCTATGTCTGTTTACAAAATAATAACATGCTTGGAGTTACAGAAAAAACTTAGGTGATCATTTCCTAGCTATGATTCTGTCAGAGGAGTTGGGGGTCTCCCCAGACCGAAATATCAGGAAACACAAGGAATGTTTAACTGTGATCGTTGGAAAGAGCTGGGAAGGTATGGTCCATGTCTGATTTGCGGCGCATATGAGATTCAGCCTTCCAGAGGACCTTCGAGCCATCTGCGAGCACCGGAGGCTGAATCCCAGATGTCTGAAGAAAAGTAGTCGGAAGGTTATCAAAAGTGTTTAATCTTTGGTTTGTCTAGCTCTTTATCTGGATAGTCCTTGTGAGACCAGACTGATTGTGTGGGTTCGAAAAAGGGGGATTCTTTAGTGTTCGAGAGAGTGAAGAAGAAAGGAAAACTAGAGATTGGTTTCATGTAAAAGGCAGTGACGGATGGAGGGTATGTATTGATTGAAGATTAGATCGTGCAACCGGAGAAAAGATCATTTCCACCCACGCACCATTGATGGATCGTGAAGCGATTGCGCGTACCCTCACTTTTGTTTGGATGGTTATTCGCGGGATTCAATCAGGATTAACTGTTGCTGAGGATCAGAAGAACCACATTCTTTGTGCGTTATAATTTTTGATGGCCTTGGAAAGGATACTTTTAAAATTAATATATTATTTCGACCGTTCAGGAAGATGGTGCTCATATTCTCAGATCTTGATTTTGAAGAAGTGATGAAATTTTATGGTTGACTTTCTTTGTAGTGGATCTAGCGGTCAATGTTTAAACAATGGAAGCATTCAGATGCCGGAACAATAAAACTGTTGCTGAATTGGAAAAATGCGTTTTTTTGGTATGAAAGAATTGTTCTTGAGCTAAAAATTTCTGCTCTTTGGACTAGAAGTTGACCAATCTAAGGTATCCATTATCCAACTCTTACCTACTAGGTAAGAGTAAGAAGCTTCATGAGGCATCTTGGATTTTCTGAGAATTCTATCAAAGTTTTTCTAAAGAAGCTAACCCTGCTTATATGAGATTATTGAAAAAGATACAGATCATTGAGTGACTCTGTAGAGAAATCTTTTAGTAGAAAATCAGCTCAAAATTCAGTGCAGGCTTTATAATGTTTTGAATCAGGATCGAGGTTGAACATTCTAATGAGTCACGTTAGTTGCTATAGAGGCTGTGTTGGGACGAAAAAATAAAGAAAATGTCAGGCCCTTATACTATTACTGGTAGACCTTAAATGACCTGAGAAAATTACTAACTAACAAAAAAGGAGATGCTAGCAATAGTATTCAGCATATATGAAAGCTGACAAACACATTTTGGGATCCCATGTAGTGATTCACCACCTGATGCCAACTTCAATCAATGCTTGATGTCGAAAAGGAAGCTAAGCCCAGATGAAGTAAAACAGGTCTTGCTGTTCAAATGGTTGTTTGGAAATCGCAGATAAAAGGGATGTGACAAATGTGATAGCGATCACTTATGAAAGTGAAAAGATGATGAAAGAAATGTCGATTCTTGAAGAACTTGGATAAACAAGTGTTTGGGTTCCGCTTCCAGCTTCCATGGCGTGTACTAATCTTCTTGGGTATCACAAAACCCATTCTGATAATACCTTGAGGTCGGCCTTACCAGCGAAGAAACTGAGGCTGTGAATATATTTGGATAAACTACTATTAATTAAGAGGAGGTCTTGACATAATGTAGAAAAGAATCATCATACTTGTGGAAAGTGAAACAAGGTAACATTTTAAATGAATGCCATGCATACCATATGGGAGACATTTTTACGGAGAAAGAGCGACTCTGAGATACTCAATCAACAGTTTTATGGCCCACCCTATCTTCGGAGATTGTGCGGTGAGTGAGTATTGTGATGATCTTACAGTTGGAGCTACAGCAGCGAATGAAGCCACTAAAGGTATTATGGTGTTTCAAATTTTGATGTTTAGGAATAAATTTTATGGGACCTTTCCACAAATATTTAGGAAACCTATCCCATCTTTGCTAGCGATATTAAATCTCCAAATGGATGGAAGCAATAAAAACATCAAGAATGATGTTCATCTGATTGTGAGTTTCTACAAAAAGAATATTTGTTGATTGGAACCCCAAGGGCATCATTAGTGTGGGGGCTTCCCATTGCAAAATCTTTGCAACCTCATGATATAGGTAATAGGATCAAGCTATAATGAGTTTAGCCTATCATCCCGAACCCGATGATTCTGTGAGAAATTTCACGAAGATCAAAAGAATACTTGAAAAGCTGGCACTCAGCGGAAAGGATTAGTGCGTCGAGCTGATGATACTACTTTGGGCTTACAGGCTACTCTGAACCATTGAATGTCCCCACTCTGAGTTGTTTTTGGCAAACCACTTTATGTCTGTCTACACTCTTGAATTAGAATACAAGGCAATGCTGGAGAAGCATTAAGAAGTTAAACTTATTTTAAAGAAAGCTATAAGGGAAGAAGAATTGCTCATTTATCTGAATTGAGCGAAATGGCGCTATGATGTCTCTACGAATCTCAAAGACAAGACAACTAAAAATATGGCATGATCGAGGAATCAGGAAAAGTTGACGAACGGGTTCTGCTTTGTCTGGGTGAAGTTGTTTCCAGGGGAAATTAAAATGTCGATTGGAGTGGGCCATACGGTATCAATCACCTATTTGGAGGCGTGCTGCTTTGGCCCGATAATGGAAGAATTCAGGGATCAAATGGACAAAGGTCAAAAACATTATCTCCAACGAGGGGAAGAGAGTGTGAAAAACTCCATTTTATAGTGTAGGAAAAAAAAGAAAATCTACCTATGTTCAATGATCAGGCTAAGGACTCAGCTTCATTGCAGTATGTATGGGAGAAGCGACCATGAGGATTTAAATTGATTTTGGTATTTTGTCTTTTCTTTTGTTTATTGAGTTCAGATCCAGATTGTTTTTTAGGGATGAATTAATTTTAGAAATCGGTGTAGATTTAATTAAATTTTCTTTGAATATTAAATTCAGTCTTACCGCGGTTCTAAATATAGATAGCAAAAAACGTCAGGAATAATCCAGACTTGGAAGTCGCGACCATGAGAAAATTAACCTTCTACAACTGGTCTGTATATGAGTGGCACATGATTGAGTTGTTAAATCTTTGTTAAAATATACTTGAAGGAGTATCTAAATGGATTCAGAGATAATAAATTCAAAGTTTTTGAAATCATTAAGGTTAAAGGCTTGGGGCGACGGAAGGTTATGTCGCGACATAAGATATGTCAAGATATGTCGCGACAAAACATCATGTCGTGGACTGCTCGAAAGGGCAACTTGGGTGCATTGAAAGAAGAAGATACATGTTGCGACACCACTGTGATGTCGCGACAGTGAATTAAGTTTCAAAATGGAGAAGGATTGTCGCCACATCAAACAATTCTCGAAAATCCGTATTGTCGCCAAGATCCTAGGTATGTCGCATAAGGTGCGACATGTGCCAACTACTCACTCTCCAAAAAAGCCCTAAAATTCAATGATCTCAACAAAAAAAGAGGCGGAATTGAAGTCGCGACAGGTCTTAATTGAAGCATTAATCAGCCCACAAACATTGGATTGAATTGCAATCGGCTTGAAACTATTTCATTCACTTCCAACCACATAACCATTCACCTGCCTCTTCCGAATCTCAACCTCCGAAAACCCTAGCATTCCAAACCTTCTGAAAAGCTTTTCTCTCGTTTCCAATGGCTGAAATTCCCACCCTGGTCCCTAACCTAGACGAGATTATGAGGGAACACGAACAATCAGAAGAAGAAGAAGCTCGCCAAGGAGAACAGTTAGATGAGATTTGTCGGGAAGAACAAGCAGGAGAGATACCATCAGAAGCACCCGAAGCTCTGGCGACTTCTCAAGAAAGAGGAGAAAAGGGAAAGGGAAAGAGGAGAGAAGAAGAAGAAGAAGATTTGCCTCGTATGAAGCTTATTCCCTAAAGGGAAGAAGTATTATGCTAACAAGGGGTTTGCTGCAGAGAGGAGATTCAAAACCCCGTGGACTCTTTCAAGGAGATGATAGAGCGTAGAGGATGGGGAGAGTCTCAAGAACCAAAAAGCAGTGGTATACAAGATCGTGAGAGAGTTTTATTCAAATATGCTGGTAGGAAATAAGGATGGAGTCGCTTTGTTGAGGAGTCTGGTCTCATAATGTGGGCCAAAGCCATCAACGAGGCTTCATGGCATGGCGCGGCACAAACATGGTTCCAAATTCAAGAAACTCTGCCGGAAAAACTGTAGTTGGAAAGATCGCAAGAAGTCACTAACGGTAAAGTGCGCTTGAACCAAGAAGAAGGAAAAGCTAAGAATGTTGAATGCAGGAAGCCCATCAAGAGGCTTAAGGTATGGTTTTATTTCTCGGCTTCTCTGCTTTTGGTCCCAACAAAAACATGTGTGCACAGTGAGAGAACAAGAAGCTTCGGCCGCGTATGCCATACTCAAAGGGTACAAGATCAATATGATATCACAGAGAACTCTATCATGAGGTATCATGAAGGGAACAAAGAGGCTTGCTTCCTCACCCAAGAACAATCACAGCTTCTATGTTTGAAGGTCGGGTGAAAGGGAATTTGGGAGTCGAAGAAGAAGTACCCAAAGCTTCACCACTCCTCGACAGAGTCGCTGAAGGGACCAAGAAACCACAGTGGGAGGCTGGTGGAGAACAAGAGAAGAAGCCCAAGCTGAAGAACCGTAGTGCTGAGACTCGCAGGGTGATGATCAGAGCAAAAGAGCACCTTGAAAACTCACCCGACAACAATGATTACATGTTTGCGTGACAATGCGGCAAGACGAAGGTAGCCCAATAGACTCTCCATCCCTTAGCCGCCTCCTCCCGTGCAACGTAAACTTCCAACCCGGAGAAAGCTCAAGGGGAGCACAAGAGAACACTCGAGCCTCTGGGAAGCTCTAATGCCTTAAGAGAATGTGATGAAAGAGAGAAGGATTGGAAACTACAGCAGGAATTCAGAGAAAGCATTTATGAAAGAGAATTGAAAAGAAGAGACCAACAGTGGGAAGAAGAGCTAAATAGAAAAGAAAAGGAGCATGAAGTGGAGCTACAACAAAGAGAACAACAGTGGAGAGAAGAGTTGAATAGAAAAGAGGAACAAATGGGAAGAATTTGAAGAAGGGAAGAGTTTAAAAGAAATGAAGGGAAGAGATCATAATCCGTCGTAAACTCAAACTCGCCATGAAGTTTTTTATAACAAATCCAATGAGCGTGATCTCAACTCTTAACTCGAGAAGAAAAGAGATACAGAGTGTAGTCACCCCATGGGCAACAAAGGATTCAAATTCTTTGTACAAGTCTCTACAAAAGATTTTTGAGAAGAAATCCGATGATGAGATAAGAAGCAAAGATGCGTAATCCTATAAGCAAAAAGAATGGCCGGAAAACTAGATCCGACAATCAACAATTCAAATTCCTAGAGGTTATGACTGAAATGGAAATACAATGAATGGCTTGAAAGACAAGGATGAGTTGAATTGGTAAAGGTTGATCTCTAATGATTTTCCTTGAAGAACAAATGGAGAAGGAAACCAAGAAGAGAAAGGAAAGAAGAGAATGAAAATTCCCTGACTTCCACCCATTTAGGTATTATTAGACTCAGACCCCCCAACATCTTTGCTCCCGGGGCTATTTCAAAAGAAAAAAATAGATCCCTCTCCCCGCCTAACTTTCATTACCATCCTTCTCATAATCGTGTATCCAATCACGTAATTGAATCAAGAATAAATGAGAAATTTAAATTGATTTGTTGTGTGCTGATTTGAATTTGTTTGATTCCATGATTGTGTTGCTTTGTAATTGAATGATTAGGAAATTAAGGTAGAAATTAGTTCCAGAATAAAATCACGAGATGTAATGAACTCGAATTGAATGAAGAGATTAGGAATGAGCTGAATTGGAGAATAAGGTCAATTGAATACAATTTGATTGAAACACAAGGTAAAAAAAGTTACTTAAGTCTAGCTTAATAAGTCCGACTGAGGAAGGTAATACAATAGAAGGAACAAAACATATTTTTGTTTGTGGTATGAACAATAAGTCAAGGAACCTGTTGAATATGAATTCATTTAAATATTCATCAACAAAATGAGTCACTGGTAATTTCTATGGTTAGTCATTAATCGTTTCAAACCACTCAATTTGTTAGATTATTGGTTGAGGCGAAATCTGGGTGATACAAATTTCTGACAAGAGACGATGCAGCTATTTCGGGACAAATTGGAGCCATTCTAGCTTATCCTATTCATGCTCATGCATATACAAAGAGTTCCGCAATTGAGCCAACAAGCCTATTTTTCTGGGTGGCACCAATGGAAACCCCAACTCATCCTAAGACATCAATCATTCAGTAAAGAACCTATGATTACCCAGAATTCAAAGAGTGAAGAAAGAGATGAAGTTTGGGGAGTATATATTTTTTTGAGAAAACTCAAAAGGGAAATGAAAAGAAAGAGACAAAGAGAAAAGGCAATAGAAAAGAAAGTTTATAGGGATAAGTTTTATCTGCGGGCTCAACTCTCTCGAACGATTGTTCTTAGGGTGTTTCAAATGTTCCAGTACCCTAATGCCATCTGTATGGGGAGCTACTAACCCAAAGTTCGCTAAGAGTGTTAGAAAGCCTAAAAAGTTAAAACATTGCACTATCTATGAATGTTGACAAACAAGGAAGTTTCCCAAAGGAATACATACAAGTGAGAAATACGGGCGTACGCTCTGGAATTGAAACATTAAAGTGATGTCCAAAACAGAAGTTTAGGAGTTATGAGAAACTACAAGAAAGAAAGGGCGATGAGGAGAGAAAGGTTCAGGTAATCTTAACCTAAAAATTCCTTCCATCCACCCATTACCCGTGCCTAACAATAAAAGCTCAAAAGACCGACTGATTCGAAGGTCGAAATCATCTCACATTAGCGGAGATCAATATGAAAACAAAGCCTATGGAATTTGGAAGAAATAGAAATAATCAAAATTGTTAAGGACTTTTAGGGAGTTAAATGACTAATATGGAAATGAGAAAGGAAAATAATCTATTATTCAACAGATCCAATGAATATGTTGTTTGTAAAACAATTTCAAATGTTTAGTTTCGTAATATAAAGAGTAGAGACCAACCTTTGAACTCGGGACTTGAAGATAGATGTACGTAAAATTATGCATACCTTGCATTTAAATTAAATTGATTGCCACCAAGCAGAATCCAATCGAGAAAATGTCCTACAAATTTTCTTTTATTTTGCTCTGAGGACAAACAAATCTTTTCTTTTCTTTTTGCTTCGAGGACAAGCAAACTTAAGCCAAGTAGCCTAGTTGTTTTAAAGTCATATATTTTTAGTCCATTTTTCTGCTTAATTTTCATATCAAAAGAGATAATTAATATACAGAATTATGCAAAAACTCACCAATTTGTTATTAGCAGGTAGAATGGAAGAAAGAAGAAAAGCAAGAGAAAATGCGTAAATAAGTGAAATAGTGCGCCAATTGCAGAGCGTAAATGAAAAAGAACTAGCCGAAATATTGATGCGCTGGGGTTTACACAAATTCACTATGAGGTCGCGAAGCATCAGAAATTGAAGGAAATTCATGCGTCGCGATGGATAATAAAGATAGAGAATGGTCGCGACATGAGACCGCTTCATGAAAAAGCCAGAAAGAAGTCGAGTTGAGGTCGCGACGCGGAAATCAAGTCGCGATAAGATACCGATGTCGCCATCGTGAAAACGCTTGAGACTTCAGAGGCATGAAGTGATGTCGCGACAAGAGATTGATGTCGCGATATCAAGAGCAATCAGTGGAAAGATACATGGCGATAAGATCGAAGCATGATATTGATGTCGCTGACATCGAGAAAACAGCTGAAACCCGCAGATCCTTTAGTTGATGTCACGATAAGAGATGATGTCGCATATCCTAAGACGTTGAACGTCGCGAAGACGTGAGATCGCGGTCGCTGGCTACGAAGAGAGACCGCTTGAAATTGCAGCGGGCGTGACTAGATGTCACGATAAGAGATTGTTGTCGCGGACACCAAGAACAACCGCTTGAAGGCCCCAGAACTATGTTGAGGTCGCGACATGAGATCGGCGTCACATCGAATTCCTCTGGCTGAAGGTCGAAAAGCAAATGAGTTGATGTCACGACAAGGGACAGAGGTCTCGACATCAGAAGATTTCGTTGAAAAGCTGAATTTTATTTAGTTGATGTCACGACAAGAGGCTGAAGTCACGACACCAAAAGCCATCAAGTGAAGTCCTAACCCCATAGTTGATGTCGCGACAAGAGATCAGTCGCTACACGACCTCGCCGCTTGAAGGTTATTACATAAAGTGATGTCGCGACAAGATATCGATGTCGCGACATTAGGAATTACCATCAAATCTATAGATTACAAAGCAGATGTCGCACAAGAGATGCAGGCTCGGCATCAAAAGATACGCCTTGAAAGATACTTTATTTAGTTGATGTCGACAAGGGAATGACGCCGCGACATCGGAGCAACATGTGAAACTCCGCAGAAGAAGTAAGCCGATGTCGCGGACAAGAGAATGATGTCGCGACATCACTAACGCACGCTCAAGGTCGCATAGACAAGAAGTTGAGGTCGCGACGTGAGATCGAGGTCGCGATAAGGATACCGCCGCCGGCTACGGTGCTGAGGTCGCGACAACAAAGGATCTGGGGCCTCGATACTCTAAAACTACGCAGTTACATCGGGATTAGCCCAACCGAAAAACCTCATAAATACGCAGCCATCCGTATATAAAAAGTAGTTTCGCGGCCATGTGCATTTCCAGAGGTTCGATAGCTGAAGGCTCATTTTTCTTTATTTTAGTTTTCTTTTCTTTTCTTTTCTTTTATTTTCAATATTGATAGATTAGATTAGATTTATCGTTTCAGTTTCTTTATTTTTCCGAATCGATGTTATCGTCTCGAGCCGTCGGCGCGCACTAATTTTTTCAAATTACTACCTGGAATGTTAGTTCGCATAAATTTCGAATTCGGCTTTATCCAAATAAATGCGCTTATTCTATGATCGTAGGAAGTCGTAGTGTGTAATTCAGCACTAAGGAACCCAAATCCATTAAATGAATGCTATTGTCGAAATTATCTTTCCTATTGTTATTTCCAACAAATTGCGAATATCGCTTATGAATTTACTGGTTATGGGTATAGAGTTTTGATCCTAATACCGCCTCTATACCCGCTTTAAGAGTTGTTTCATTGCTCGATTTCAAGGAGGTCCTCTCGAAAGGACACAGAAGGACAATCCCGAGTTATAAATATTTCTTGAAGGTATATTAACCTCGCTTATTAGAGAGATCTAATGAGCTTCGTGAGTTTATTTGATAAATCCTCTTCTCACTTGGAAATCAAGAAATGAGTTGAATGAGTTATCAATTTAAACAAGCAAGAGAGTTCACCTCAATTCGAATAGTGAAGCAATCCTGTTAGCCGAGATCTTAATCAAGGAGAGGGGCGATCATTTTAATTGGATAAGAGTAACTCGAAGTCAGATATCCGCTTGACCGATAACTCTGGGAGTTGAGTGATTAATGCCCAAAAGTGCAATTTTGAACCCTATTAGATAGGTTTTGAGTGCTTTTTTGCGCACACCGCGTCGATTTATACCACCTGAAGTGTTCTATCTTCTTGTGAGTACTTATGCCATTTTAGAGTATTTTCGTCGCTTTGCGCCTTTACGCACTTTTGGAGTTCAATGTCGAGATGAATGATGAATCATGAAGTTTGAACTCAAGCCCCCATCAATCGCCCAAGAATCAATGAGGAAACCAAATGAAGAAAATGTGATGCGCTTGAAGACAGAGGCAAAGCAGCTGAAGGATCAACAAAGTCGAATTTTGCTTGCGGGAAATTTTCTAGGATCTAAAATTTTCGCAACCTTAGCGAAAATTTCGCAACCTTAGCGAAAACACCAAATTTCGCTAGACCCATCCCAATTTCGCTAGCACTGTTCCTTAGCGAAAAAACCTGATTTCGCTACTCACAAGAATTTCGCTAGCTTAGCGAAATTCTCGCTTAGCCAGCTGGTAAAATTCTCCATCCCAGCGAAATTTCCATGTTTTCGCTTAGACCCGTTGATTTAGCTAGTTAGCGAAATTCCTCACCTTAGCTAAAATTGATGCCTGGCCATGCTTAATTAATGCCAAACCGCTCCAAACTTGGTATTACTTAATTGTCCAATAACTTAGCCAATTTCAGGTTTTGGTATTTTCATACCTTGAGGAGGCCTATATAAGCCCCTCTTGTTTTAAAGAAAGTGTGAAGAATTGAGGAACAATTTGGGAGAAGATATTTTTGTAAGTTTTTATTTTGTAAATAAAGTCTTTTATTTGTGCTTTGCTTATTTCTTTTCTCTTCTCTCTTCTTCTCTCCCTTTCCGTCACAGCCAACACACTCCTCGGTGATGACAACTCAAGAGATGCTTGGCTAAGCCTCCTCTTTGAAGATATGAAGCTAGCTTGGTGGTGGGGCATATGCATGTTGTCCTCTTGTATTAAAAGCTACTGGTAGTGTATTTAACATTTTATTTCAAAACTTAGTTGCATAACATGGGATGTTATTGATTCGCTAATATCGGCGCTTAGACGTTGTTCTTAGGGGATGGTTTTTACGAGCCTCCGAGATAATATTTACATGTTAGGGTTCTTCAAATTAGGTTAAATAACATTTACTATTATTATTTTCACAATACTGTGATGCTTTAGGATGCGTTGCTCGTGAGATGTACTATTGTTCTTTAGATGGTCTTTACGAGCCTCCGAATGATAATTTAATGTTAGGTTTTAAACTAAAAGGGGCCATAACTCGCATGCTACCTGCTTTTGACTCAAATAGGAGATGTTTCATGGGTGAGGCTCGCTAGTTAAATATAGATCCTGCTATGCCATGGACTATATGTTGCATGTCATAACGCGAGGATAAAACCCGAGGACACTTGTTTGCCCTAACTTGCCAAGTTAGTGACCTAATTCTTCAAAGTTAACTTTTTCACACTTTAACTTTCAGTTTTTACAATTTTCAGTTTTCAAACCATTCTCACTGTTTTTAAAAACACAAATCCAAAGAGTCCAAATAAAAAGCCTTACCTTCAAGTAATTGATGCAAACCATTTTGGGGATGAAACCCATCCCCGTGTTCGAATTTAGATCCACTATATCGCAAAGAGCTGATCACGGCGTAGTAGGAACTTAGGTGTATATAAATTTTGTTGATTTTAGCTCACCACTACACGTAATCACTAAGGTGCATGTACCCATAAAATGGGTAATAAGTATTGCAAAAGAAAAATACCTTAATTAGGAAGTCCCCGTTAAAAGTAGTTATCTAATTCCTCGTATCTCGAGAATCAGCCAAAAAATTAGATAATGAAATGAAGTGTGAGAGATCCACTTGAACGACACGCTTGGACAGATTTGAACTAAATTCATAAGCAAATTAATAAGTTGACAAATGTGAATTGATACTACAATAGCATTGATCATAATGTGTTCTAATCCATAATTATTCACCTATTCATTTGCCTAACTACTAATTATTCTTTATTCTTTAGTATTCAAGTTTATTGTTCATTCCGGCCATTTCCTTTGTTCGCTTAACTTTCCAAAGACCTTAATGCGGGATCTTGCTATCATTTAAAGGGTCCAAATAAGATGGAAACTGAAAGTAGTCGCGAGTAGTTGATTTAAAATTCTTGAGACCCTCAGGATCGATATCTCGACCAAATCTATTTATTACTTGTTTAATTGCACTTGCAGAATATCGCATCAAACCAAATCTTTGAAAATGATTTACTTTGTGAGATTTTTGGTTTATATAGCAATGTCCATCAGTTTATCGCAAGGTCATGTGATGAGACACAAATTTTGGTAATTTTTTGTTATAACGTGCAAATGTCATTTGGTCTCTTAGCAAGTTTTATGGCTGCCGTTGCCAGGATTAGCCAATAGTCCTTTGCAATAGTGTCATAAATTTGTATGTGTTCTTTGGTCTATCAACAAGTTTTATGGCGCCGTTGCCGGGGATTAGTCAATAGTCCTTTGGTAATAGTGTCATAAATTTGTATGTGTTCTTTGGTCTATCAACACCTTTCCGCAAGTGCACGGGTCATACAAGTAATAAAGTGGACTCTAGGAGTCCGGATATCGTACCCACGAGGATTGGAGGTTCTCTCTAATTGGAATTTGATCACCCCGATTACAAGAGCTCTTCACTATTTAGGCGACCAAGTAGGATGTCGAATAAAATCAATTTAATTGAAACAAAAACTGATTTAAAACTAATCCTAAAAAATCTACCAAATAAACAACTACTTAATTCTAAAAGGTATGAAGAGAGTCACTAGATGGATAATTATTCACAAAACAACTTGCATTCCCTTGAAAGCACACATTCGTGAGTTGAATGCTAGATCATTCAAGAGCAAGGTAGTATAGCTAGGATTTCTCCCGGCACTACATTTCACTATCTAACACACCATATTCTTTCAGGACAAATGGGTCTAAATAGCTACTTGTAAAATTTGCACTTTAAGATTTGGATTGTTTTTTTCAATACTTCACAACCATTTCAGACCTAATAATTCTTTCCTTACAGACAGAAAATGCAAGCCTTTCCAATGTAATTGTATCTCGCCCTTCAAATCTAATAAATTTTCTATCTCCATTAGATCTTTGCTAACACGGGATCAAGATCCTTTTATCGTACTAAGGAGAAAACCTCTCTGATTAACTAAATTGATACATCATCTACACTAATCCTCACACCATGAGTAAATTAGTGATCTATCAAAGTAATTTTTCAAAGTTCATTGGCCTCCAAGATATTAGTCAAACATACCCCTAAGTTACCGCTCTTTACTCAGGAATCTCCATCTCTCGTGTCACTCAGAGGGCCTCCCGAAATCGGGAGCAAAGATACAAATTTTTTGGGTATAAGCTACTAATATTCCGAGCAATTCATTATATGAATAAGACTAATTATATAAATCTCGCATTCAAACCCACAAAATAACTAAAATCACGCAAATCTGAATGTTCAACAATTAAACCCCAACCCTAGAGGGTGTTTAATGTTCCACATCGGATTCCAATCATCACTAATCAAACAAAGCAAGAAACGAAGAGAAAGAAATCAAGAGAGTTAAGAAAATCCAGATTCAGCTTCCAATCTTCTCAACAAGAAAGAAATTGAATATCCGAGCACAAAGACCTAAATCTCTTCAATAGAAATAAAATCTGCTCTAAAACTACTCTAAGATATATTAAAATAAAAAAAATCCGCAAAGAAAAACTAAGAAATGGGCGCTTTAGAGAGAGAAAACTCATGAGAGAGAGAAATCCGCATTTTTAGCTTCAATCTTTGTCTAAACCTTAGTGAAATCTCAATTCTATTACACAAAGACCAAATCTCTTCAATAGAAAGGCACCTGCTCTAAAACGTCTAAAATCTAAAACAAATCAAAATCTGTGAGGGAAAATTGGAAAATGGGCGCCTAGAGAGAGAACTCATGAGAGAGGCTCTCCACCTTCCCGCTTGCCTCTTTACCTAAATAACGAGTATATATATGGTCCTAGGGTGAAATGGGGCTTTGAACAGGGTCAAAATATCATTTTTCGGCCTTTAGTTTTCTCGTGTAAATTCGGTCAGTGACATCAATTCTAGTCGCTGACAACTGGTCGCGACATCAATTATGGTCTGACATCAAATCCGGGATGCCTAATGGTTTTTCTTTCCTCTAACTTGCTCCGGGGCCATAACTTTTCCTGCTTTAACTCGGATTTTAAAGGTGAGTACTACAGATCTTTGAATGTAGAATGCAGCCATGAGGGAATTTGAACCATTTGATGTTCCAGATTGTACAGAAATTCATCTTTTCAGTGGTGCGCTATGAGACTTTGGTCGACTTTCTTGAAAATATATTGCCTATTTCGCTAAATCACTAAGCCATCAATAATCCTCCAAAACTAAGTTTGTGAGGAAATTTTAAGAGTTTTACATGAATATGGATATAAAATGCATAAAATAGCATGTGAAATGAACTCAAACATAGATGAGTTTTGAACCTATCATAGATCCCCCAAGCATGGATTCTCAGCGAGGTCGATTCTCAAAGATTGCACCCTACAACGTTAAAAGAATCGTGGGAATAAGAGGTGGGTCCTAGATCTATTTAGTTGGTTAGCATGCTAGGTCGGTAGTAGCTTGAATGGGGGAGAGGCATGAAGCGCTTTATTGTTGAGAGCTAATCAAATAAAACACTTAGATTTTGGTGGAAGTTTCGTTGATTCACCGAGATGGAGACTCTTTGATACTCAATTTTGTATAGCATTCATTCTCTCATGATAGTTATCGACACGACATTGATTATTCTTACTTAGGTTAAAGACACTATTCACAACCTTTTGAAAAATAATTTTTGTGAACATTATTTTGTTATCATTTGTATGCTCTCTTATTTTCTTGCATTGCTAAGGGACTAGCAATGTGGTCAAAGGACACGCCAAAAGTCACATTTCAACCCTATTTATTATAGTTTTGAGTGTTTTTTGTATACTAATCATTCTAATTAACCCGAGATTTACACATTAATGTCCCTACTATTCCCATCGATCACATTTTGTGGCAAATTTTGCGCTTTTGCGAAAGAATCATGCCAACATTGTTGAGTCGATCCAAACATGAAGAATTCGAAATAAACTCAACATCATAGATCAGGAGACTAAGAGGAAAGAAGAGCATAAAATAGGAAGAAAAATGAAGCAGAGAATGGAACAAGAGCGTGGAGGAATACAACAAAGGAAATTTGCTATGCTGGAATTTTCGCTATGATAGCGAAAATCACTGTTCATAGCGCAAATTTTTGCTTCCTGCTTTTGTGTTCAAACGACTCTGTTTTGGTTTTTCTCCTTTCTACCCTTGTAATAACTTATGTTTTGGCTTGTTTTGTAATTCCCCTTGCTCGCACACTTTATATAAGCCAGAGCTATGTTTGTAAACATCAATCACTTTGCTAATAAATTTTTAGAGAAGCTCGCCTCCCAAGTCATTTCATTTTCTTTCCCTTTCTTTTCATTTTCTCAAGAACCAAACACCTCCAAGGATGACAACTCGGGAGGATGGTCACAAAACCTTCCCTCCTCAAGTGGAAGGCCAAGCTGGGTGCAGGATATGGAGGCCGCTGAAGTCCCCCGCTTTTCACGCAGTATGCACCGCGCTTGTGTTTCCTTTAAACTCTAGGTTTAAATCCTAGATTCACCTTGAAACGAATCTTTTTATTCGTAATCTTTTAGGTTCGGGTGGACGCCATTGCTAGATCCACCGAGATTCATTAGTTACCCTCTATTAATCATTGTAGCGAGTCGTGAGAATTGTTCTTCACTGCTCGTGACCACTCGCCGCCGCAAACACCATTTATCAAAAAGAAAATTATTAGGGTCAGTTTACAAGAATGAAGAACCGGGTTCGGGGAGATGACTATATGTCATCCCCTCCCCAACGCGAGAAAGACCCGAGAACTCCTCAAGCTGCCCTAGTATCCAACCCAGTAGCCTAACACTTCAAGGAGTTCTATTTTACATTTTATTTTATTTAAATTTCAGTTTGCAAACCACCAACCCACTGTTTTTATCACCACCTTAAAATCCAAATTTAATTCACCAATTTTGATTTCACTCAAATCATTTGTACGAAGAAAACCCATCCCTGTGTTCGACCCTAGACCGCTATATCAAGCAGTGAGCTTGACTACTAGTAGGAGTAACTATAAATTTTGTTGATTCCGGATCACCCTACTGTGGCACGAATCAATTATATACAAGGTAAAATGTATATGGAAAAAAATGAACACTTGGGTTAGAAAATATAACCTTAGGGGTTAGGAAAAAGAACGAACGGAATAGTTCGGGATGTTGAAGTCTATTAGTGGTTAGCACATGTGCTACTAGTTATACAATGAGATAATGTCTAGTCGCATTCTAGCTAGAGGGTAAATCCCTAGTATGGTGGCATTGGGTCAAAGCCTCAAGGAACTTATGCAATGACATGGGAAGATATTCTCAGAGCTCTTCATGGGAAAATATTTCCTAGCATCTTCTTAACATGCAACGCCGGTTCCTATAACTAAAACAAGGAACAATGGACGCCTAATAACCCATTTCGTTTATAGATTATGTGGCCACATATATGACAAAGGAAAGTTTTAGGATGGTCTAAAATTTTCATTCGGGTACACCGCTGGGACTCTCTTATAAGACATGGACTCGATGGTCAAGACAACTATGGCCATTGAGAAGGATGTGGACGACGCACGGAGCATTCAAGATGAGGGTGGTAAAGATAAGTGAAAGATTTGGGCTTAAAGGTTGAAACTCAAGAGCCGTTGCATGTGAGTTCCTTCCTCAGAACCAGTAGCAAGTGTCGATCAAATATGTCAGGATCGTGGAGTTAGAGATATCATGATTCTACCTAATCGTGGACCTTAGGTCACATTGCCTGAGTTTGATATCCTCGATGGATCGCTGACTAGACACCGAGTTGTCATTGATTGTGATTGCAGGAGGTTACCGTCACAACCGATGATGTTTGTGTTATGTTTCAAGGGGATAATCATCGATTGCTTACTCCCAGCCTGCGGTACGAATTTCTAGGTGGTACGTAGTCATGGGTCAGTAGCAAGCCTTACCCTAGACGACGAGGTGAGACATGACTTGAGTATACCTCAGGTGGTTTGTGAGTACCACCGCATAGGATTGTAGATTTCACCATTGATTTCACCCTGGTAATATCAATTTGTAAGGACTATGATAGAACGGGCACCTCGCTGAGTTGCAAGAACTCAAGGTCCTACACAAGAATCGGCTGACAAGTGGTTTTTATTAGATCGGAAGCACTTCACCATGGTCCCAGCATTGTTAGCCAAGAAGGACAAGACTTTCGCTATGTATGACTGGTCAGTGAGGTCAATAAGGTTACTATTAAGAATAGGCACGCTTTCACGAGGATCGATGATTTGTTTGACGCTAAGAGGGCTGGTTTATTCCAAGATAGATCTCTCGCACTAACCACTATCGCATGGAGGTCGATATCCCTAAGACGGCATGAACATGATGACATCGCTCGCCACGCTGATGTCATTCTATCGACGAATGCTCCAACGACATTCATGGATCTCATGCATGCTATTCCAAACTCTCTACCTAGATTGTCTATCAGGTCTCTATCGACTAAATCTTGATCTACTCCAAGTATGAGGAGGAGCATGAGGGTCACTTAAGGATTGCTTTTAGATTTAGAGAGACCATCAATTGTATGCCAAATTCAGCAAGTGCGAACTTTGGCTTATCGAGGTGAAATTCTTTGGACATATCCGTCTGGCCGTGTATCCGTGAACTCCTAAAGGCTGAGGCAGTTATGAGTTGGAAGAGATCGAAGTCGGTCTTCGAGATACATAGTTTCTTGGGATTGGTAGGGTATTACAAGAGATTCATTGAGGACTTCTTTCGACTGGCTGCACCTATGATAAGATTGACTCGAAAGGAGGTCAGTTTTGAGTGGAATGACATGTGTGAGAGGGCATTCCAGGAAATGAAAAGAAGGCTTACTTCAGCTCCTATTCTGATAGTCCCAATAAGAGGACAGAGGTACACGGTGTATTATGATGCCTCTAAGGACATACTGGGATGTGTTTTGATGCAATATGGGAGGGTTGTGGCTTATGTTTCTCAAGAATTGAAGACCAAATGGAGTTACCCCATGCATGATACGGAGTCAAAGTGTCATTATTCGCTGAAGATTTGGTGCTACTACCTATAGGGTAAGCAATTTAAGGTGTTTTCAGACCACAAGAGTCTAAAGTATATTTTCACACGACGGGACCTTAACATGAGGCAACTGTTGTGCGACCAAAACATGTTTGCACATTTATGCATTAGTTATGCATGCAAGATTATAACGTTATCACTGAAGGACTACTATCTAATCCCCAGCAAAATCGCCATAAAACTTGTTGTGACCAAAATACATATGAAATTTATGACACTATTACCAAATGAATATTAACTAACCGTGCAATCATGTTCATCAACTTGTTGACATCATACTATCATAACCAAAAATCTCTTAGAGTGTAACTACTTAATTTATCGGGTTTTGGTATGAAATTCTCGCAAGTGCACAGCCGACAAGTACAAAATGGATTTAAGTCCGCATATCGATCCTTACGTAGATTCCCAATAATTTTTCATCAACTACCCCGACTACTCGAAAATTATTACTATTTCGGGACCATAACTGATATGGGTGCTCAAAGATGAAATGAAATTAACTAGTTCAAAAGAGAAATGAACATTCAAATAGACTCCAATAAAACAAATGAAGGAAAATAAATTCTACAAAAGAATGAACAACAAGATTATAGGAAGACACATCAAGAGAAACAATATATAACCATCACTCCTCAGAGTTCATAATCAATTACTTCTTGATTATCTCAAGTTTCAAAATTCGCCTATACTGCAAAGGCAGCATCTCTCCATCGCCCACATTTCAAGTATCTCCTTCCTGATTCTCTCGAATTATGAACCAGATAACTACTTTTAACAAGAACTTCCTTGGCCGGATATTTTTCTTTGCAATACTTCATACCCATTTGCTTGACCTGCATAATCTTAGCTCCTGCCATTTCCACAAGCAAGGATATACAACTTCCAAATTACTCTTCCTCGAAATTAAAATAGATCAACCTTTCCTTGATTAGATCTCAGCTAACAAGGGATTGGCCTCACTATCCGACCGAGGTGAAATCTCTCGCTTGTTTAAATAGATAAGTCGCTCAACTCGCTCTTGATTTCATGAGAAGAGGATTTATCTAAGTGAACTTTATTAAAGCTCAACTGGATCCCTAATAGCAGGTTAGTATACCTTCAAAGAAATGTGTATATTACTCCCGTGATTGTCTTCCGTGTCACCGCAGGACCTCCCTTGAAATCTGAGGTAATGACGCAATTTAACCCGCATGCAAACTGATATTCATCCAAAATCAATAAAACCCATAATCAAGTAAATTGCAAACCGAAATGAACAAGATGCTGCAAATTACTACAGAAAGATCAATTCGACTACAACGCTTACTAAATGGAAGCCGGGTTCCCCAATTATCGAATCACACGAGACAAGATCCTTCTCGATCAAAAGAATAATCGCACTGGAACCGGAATAATCGAATCCTGCAAATTGTCTGACTGATGCATTCCGTAGTAATTTGAAGAACGAATTATGCAATCACTTCAAGAAACGATAACATTCGCATCCAATGTAAAAATAATAAAACGAAAAATTACGCATTTCAAACATTCATCTAAAATAAAGAAAAGAAAAGAAAGAAAGAAAAGAAAAGAAAAGAAAATAAAATAAAAGTTGAAGCCCAGTTACCCAGATCTTCCTCGACGCGCTCCGACCGCTTTACTATTCCTCGTAGTCATGATTTATAGGTTTTCCCATTGGGCCCTAATCCCAATATAACCTCGGCCAGGATTTCGCAGTACTGTGCCCAAGCTATCGCCCAAATGCGACCAGTTTCTGTCGCGACATCGAACTCATGTCGCCAGACATTGACTTAAAGTTCGCGATCCTCATGAACCGATCGCTCCATGTTGTCACGACACCACGCCATGCTTTGGCAGCGTTTCGCTTGATCGCTTAGCGTATGTCGCTGGTATCATGGCCTCGCCGCTGACATCCATTCTAGTCCTTTGCAAATTTCATCGGTTGTTCCCGATGTCGCGACATCGTGATGTTGTCGGCATGGGCTCAAGTCTCCTGCACCCTTCCACTAGTTGTCATGATGTCGCGACCTCAGTTTTCTTGTCGCGACATCACTTAACAAGCCGCCAGAGATCAGACCGGTTGTTTTTGATGTCACGATCTTCGCTTCGTCACGACATCATTCCTTTAATTTCCTCGCCCTTCACCGCCTAGATCAGGTTCTCGCCACAAAGATCAAATTCCCTTCACTTTCCCGATGTCACGACTTCGTAACCCGGACTGCGGCAGACTCAATAACCGCATCAATGACTCGCACCATTTTCATTTCTCGCTTCCGCCAATTGGATCGAGACTTTTATTTCACTTATTTCTCGCATTTTCTACCCGCTTTTCTTCTTTCTTCCATTCTACTCCGCTTAATAACAAATTCAAAGTAGTTTTTCATATTTCTCGCAAAGTAATCATTTCTTTTCGATGAAAATTAAGGTAAAAATGGACTAAAAATAGATGACTTTTAAGCTCATCAAACTCCCCCAAACTTAAAATTTTGCTTGTCCTCAAGCAACGAAAAAGAAAGATTTGTTTGTCCTCAAACAAAAAGGACATTTTTCTGTTTTTTTTTTTTTCGATTCTGGAATTAAAAATATCACTATTATTTCAAAATTCAGTTTAAAATGCAGGAATAGAGCATGGTATACTTCTATTACAAAATCACCTGATAAACTAATGTATGTAAAACAATTTCATTATTCAAGTCTTGTTGTGTGTGTGTGCTGGTCATTAATCCTTCTCAATTTTGTATTAGATTTAATAATCTCCGGGAGGTTTTCAAACTGCTTATTAAAGTCCCATATGTCGGTTTTTCATTGATCTCCACTATCGTAGGTGATTCCAACCTTCAAAATCAATCAGTCTGGGGCTTGTACGTTAAATGGGGTAAAAGGGCAGATGAATGGAATTTGTCAGATTATCTAAATTCTGACTGCATTTTTTATCGAACCCTGACAACCCATGTTTGACACCACCTGAATTCGTGTCATACTCCCACCCACCTAACCCGAAATTTTCAAATCTCGATTTAGAAGACTGTCTTAGCTGAATTTTTTATGGGTTTAGGTTGTATCCAAGATATCAGATGAACAAATGAAGAACCCAGAATCTTAATAATTAAGAGACAGAATATAAGACAAAACTATTCTTTAGCTTCCTTTCAGATTTTCCCGTCTTAGATCTTTCTTCACTCCACATCTCTTTAGCTTTCCCCAAATTAAACTCCCCAAACTTTATCTCTTCTCCTTTTGAGTTCTCGAGTCATCATAGGTTCTTTTATCGGAAGATTAAGTGATAAAGGATGGCTCGGGCTTTTCACTGATTATTCAAAACACGGAATATCTCGCTCAAATTCGTGGATTCAAGGTGTATGCAAAAGCATATACATACGGCGGCCTGAAAAGCTCAAACTGCTCAAGAATGGCTCAGACATTGTCTGCTTGTTTTCAATCAGATTTCGCCTTAATCAATATTCAAACAAGTTCTGTGACTATGGATTATAATTCCCGAATTCTACAAAATTTTCCTAATCTCGCACAAAGTTTCAAAGGTGTTGTTGACCGAGGTGTATTATTTCTTTCAAGACTTGTGTTTATTCACTGTCTAATTTCATTAGTACAATCAGGAATTCTGTTACATTAAAGGAATAGCCAATTTCTATTACAACAAATATAAATTGAACATCACAACAAATACTCTAATTCCGTGTTTTTTTTTTTTTTTTTTCGTATAAATCAATGTACTGTAAATATTATTCCATTTCTAATGCAAATAATCACCGAAACACAAACCACAATTCATGATCAACCAAGTTGTAATTCAATTAATTTTATTCAAATATCAAAAGTGACTTCGATATTGTACAAACTGCTTCACTGAAACATTTTTCTTCACTAGTTCAAGAAAACTCTATCGCTCTAAAAATCCTATCTCTTCTCCAGGTTTGAAACCCTCTTCAAAATTAGGTTCACTCGCACCTTGAGCTCGATGAGTGATTCGACCGCTAACAAGGTCGCTCAACAAATCGTGGTGGGGTCGCTCCATCTTTTCTTTCGAGCTTCTCGTGGATGGATTCAACTAATCCATATTCCCTTCCCATCAACCACGCCTTCAGATGAGAAACTACGCGCATGGAACACAAAGGAATCGGGTTTGTTCGACTCCACTCATTCCATAAAACAAGGTTTTTAATTTCTGACGCTCCTCACTCTCATTCTCCCTTCCCTTCATTCTTCTCGCTTGTTTCTAATTCCTCGTTTCTTCCATCCCTTTTATGAGGTGTGCTTTCTTGGGAAGAACAGTCATTTATGATTTTCTTCACTTTCTATGGGAAGATTAAATGAGATTCACGATTTATGTCCCTTGTATTTTTCAATCCGCATTTCATTTTCCCTGAGAATTTGGAACAAGCCGAATGCCTTAATTCTTCTCAGTTTCCTTGAAACTGTAATATTCCATAGATTGACACGCATGGATTTCTGCTTTCTCGTATTTATTCTATTTATTCTCGCATAAATTCAAAAATTTGGGGTGAATTGTAGTTCCAATGACCTCGAATGAAACTAGACACTAGGTTTAATGTTTTCGACATTGCCTTTTGAAGTTAATACATTAACTAATGGGCACAAAGTTCAGACATTAGCTACCTGAAGTCACGTTATTCGATTTCTAAGTCAGGACCTAAAAATTAAACAGTACGTGAGAATGTCTTTATTTTGCTATGACTAAATTTCATCAATTTTGGCTTTCTTTCCACTTCTATTATTCTTCATTCACATCCTCAAGTTAACCCTCTCGAACCCGTGTTAGTCCCAGACAACAAATACCGAATTTTCAGCAATATCTCGCTTATTCGTTGTCACTCAAAATAAATAATAACTCTATTTATTTTTATCATGCAGTAAAATTGATACTCTATTATTTCTCATATTCATTAGTGTTAAGTATTCACAAGAGAAAATAATTCCCCCAAACTGCAATCATAAGCATTTCAAATATAAAATCCTAACAATTATTTCAACTCAAATGCAATTAAAATAAAAGGTAGGGGAAAGAGGAGAACCCCTTTGTTCCTCCTAGTCATGTAATTTTTCCTATCCGATTTCAGAGGTTCTTCTTTATGTGCAATCTTCATTCTTTCATGACTCCATTCTAGCTTTGTCAGACTTCCTTTCTCATTCAACCAATGCATCAATGCACCAGCTGCCCCATGGCCGATTAATTTGGCCCATCACATTCCTTTTGCTCTCTTCAGCCTCGTCATTCTAAAATTCAAAATGAGAGAATGTTGTATCTATCAAGATCTTTCGTATCAACATACATGTTCTCACTTTCCCATGCTCGAATTAGTACTTCCTTCTTGTTCGTGAGTAAGGACGGGTAAAGAATCTTGTTAAATAAGCTCTCACGCCTGATGTTGTCGATTCATATGGTGTGGAGTTAAACCATGCCGCAACCATATCTCAAAGAGAATGGGAACAACTGCAAATTCAATAACTTCGCTCCACACCATTCAATTTAATTGAATTTGCTATTCTAAATCACCAAGTGTTCATCGATTTTCGTGGAACAACCAATAATCGTCTCACAACGCGGTTATCAAGTACGGTTCGAGCTCAAAATCACAAGATTGATCATCGGGTCGTTTCATTGCTAACATTTATCAGGATGAATGAATCTATAAATTTCCATGTTGTCACGCCCTTGGAGGTCTGCTGCACATTCCCTGCCGGGCTACACCGCCTAATCCTTTATCCGCTCGTGGCCGCATGAGTCGGCTTTCCCCGAAATCAAAGTACACTCGATCAATGGGGATTAGCCTAATCAACAAACATTTTCAATATGGTTTGTTAAAGGTCAAGTACTAAAAGAGTCAACGCTTGAAATGCTATTTTTGCTCTTTTCTTTAAAAATGTCCAAATTAGTATTACTTTTGTTCAATATTGATTACTAAAATATTTCACGGCAAGAATCCGCCATAAAACTTCTGTTGTGCTAACACAAAACATTTGCACATCATGCATTAGTTATGCATGCAAGATTATAACGCTATCACCGGCGATCATTATCTAATCCCCAGCAAAATCGCCATAAAACTTGTTGTGACCAAAATACATATACAAATTTATGACACTATTACTAAAGGAATATTAACTAATCCCGTGCAACAGCGTTATCAACTTGTCGACATCATACTATTCGGCAACCAAAAATCTATTAGGAGCAAAATTATTTAATTTATCGGGTTTTGGTATGAAATTCGCAAGTGCACAGGTCGATGCCAAGCAATAAAATGGATTTAGTCCGTATATCGATCCCACGGAGATCTCAAGAATTTTTCATCAACTACCCTGACTACTCGAAAATTAATACTATTCGACCATAAATCGATATAATAAACATGAAAGTCGGGAAATTAACTAGTTCAAAGAGAAATGAACATTCAAATAGACTAAATAATACAAATGAAGGAAAATAAATTCTACAAAAAGAAAATGAATACTCAATGCTTATCATAGGGAAGACACATCAAGAGAAACAAAGCCATAAGTGAACGATCAATTTCGTAGTTCATAATTCGAATTAATTTCGACATCTCAAGTTTCAAAATCAGCCCAAGGGTACTGCGCGGTGTACCGATCTCTCCACGCTCCATTACTCAGTTATCTCTCCTTCTTCCCGAGCCCTCGACCACGCGGAACGAGATAACTACTTTTAACAAGAACTTCCTTAAGTCGATATTTTTCTTCGCACATTTCATACCCATTTATGGACTGCACACCTAGCTCCCAAGTTATCTGGCCAAGCAAGGATATACAATCTAAATTACTCTTCCTCGAAATTAAAATAGATCAACCTTTCCTTGATTAGATCTCGTACTAACACTCGATTGGCCTCACTATCCTAATTGAGGTGAAATCTCCGCTGTTTAAATAGATAAGTCGCCCAACCTGCCCTTGATTTCAAGTGAGCAGATTTATCTAAGTGAACTTACAAAAGCTCAAAGGATCCCTAATAAAGAAAGTTAGTATACCTTCAAAGAAATGTATATTACTCCCAGATTGTCTTCCTGTGTCACTCGTAGAGGACCTCCTTGAAATCGAGCAGACGCAATTTAACCCGTATAGTAAACTGGTTATTCAGATCCAAAATCAATAAACCCATAATTCGGCGTAAATTGCAACCGAAATGAACAAGATGCCGTAAATTACTACAGAGGGCACCACCACATAACGCTAATAAATGGAAGCTGGGTTCCCACTACCGAATCACACGACATCATCCTTCCGATCAAAAGAATAACTCCGCATCTGAATCGAAATAATCGAATCCTTGTAAATTGGTCTCGACTTCGATGCATTCCAGGTAGTACTTGAAAAGAAATTGAATTATGTATTCAAATAAAGAAAACTGATAACATCTCGCATCCACTTAAAAATAATACAAAACTAAAAAATTACTTAGACAAACATCCGCTCTAAAATAAAGAAAAGAAAAAGAAAGAAAGAAAAGAAAAGAAAAAGAAAAGAAAATAAAAGTGAAGCCTAGCTACCCAGATCTCCTCCTTCGACGCGCCGACCGCTTTACTATTCCGGTAGTCACAGATTTATGTGGTTTTCCAAATGGGCCCTTAATCCCAATATAACCCGTGCGGGATTTCAGAGTAGCTGTGCCCAAGTTATCGCCCAAATGCGACTCAGCTCGGCCGTGACATCGAACTCATGTCGCGATACCACTAAAAGCCCTCAGATCCTATGAACCGTCGCTGGCGTTGTCACGACACCACGCCATGCTTTTGCGTTCGGGGCCGGATCGCTTCGGCGTCACACATCATACTTGCTGCGACATCCATTCTAGTCCTTGCGCGCTCTTCACGGTTGCGCCGATGTTCGCGACATCGATGTCACGCGACATGGCTCAAGTCTCCCCGCACTCTTCCATTGAAGGCCGCGATGTCGCGATCTCGCTTTTCTGTCGCGGCATCAATGATGCTGCCGTAGATTGCACTGTTGTTTTGATGTCGCCGCCTCGGCCGCGACATCATTCCTTTAATTTGCCTCCTTCAACGCCGATCAGGTTCCCCGCCGCGCCAAAGATCACCCTTCACTTTCCCCGATGTCACGATCGGGACCGGATCGCGCTAATAACTCAACGATCAAACGCTTCTTTCATTTCGCTTCCGCTAATCGATCGCACTTTTATTCCACTTATTTCTCGCAGATTTTTCATTCGCTTTTCTTCTTCTTCCATTTTCCCGCTAATAACAAATGGGTGAGTTTCTTCATATTTCTGCAAAGTAATTGTCTCTTTTGATATGAAAATTAAGCAGAAAAATGGACTAAAAATAGATGACTTTTAAGCTCATCAGCAACGTAGGTGGATGGAGTATTTGGAGGATTACAATTTCACTTTGCATTAGCACCCCGATAAGGCATATGTGGTGGCTGATGCGCTCAACTGGAAATCATGAGGAGTATTGTCTAGTGGCTTTGGAGTTGGTAGATAAGACTCGGGATAAGCCTGGGTCAGAATCAAAGGACTCAGGCTTAGGTACCCGATTACTACCCAAATACAGGTTTCATACTCTTAAAAGTCTGTGTTTTGAGCACTTTCTTTATGTAGTAATCTACTACAAATCACCAGTTTGCATCAAGCATGACTAGTAATGTTTCTCCGATAAAATTTTATAGCAAGTGAGAAGCTACTGTGCTATAAATATTGAAGATAGGATGAAGCTCTTAACATGAAGAAACTAATTGAAACTTGTAATACAAGGTAAGACTAATGAGAAGCATGCAGAAGAAGCAAGAACTCCTTGCAATTTCACAAGGGTCATGGGAAATTGCAGAGAGAAGAAGAAACCCCAGAATTTCTCAATTTGCACTGCGAATTTTAGCAACTTACCATTCCTCATGACTTCATTCCTCACTGTTGTTTTCTTCCATTTTATCCTTGAAACAAATTTAGTGCTTTTGTTTATTTTGGTAATTTGTGGTTTCGTGGTATATAATCCCTAAAACAACACTTTGTAACGGATCTTGAAAAATCTTTCAAGATAGGTTGAGGCTTGTTGAAATAAGCCCTCTATTTTTCTCGTTTTTTTACCTTCTTATTTTCTCGCTAGCCAAACACCCATGAGGATGACAACTCAGAGGATGAGAAGCTAAACTCCCTCCTTCTTCAAGTAGAGGCACTAAAGAAAGGTACCCGTGGTAAAGCAGGCCTATGTTTTCAAATACAGGTGAGCTCCCCATTCATTGATGTTCTCTTCAACCCAGTTTCTCAATGCCTTGATCCACCTTTCTCAATGGTTAGTATACGGGAAGCTTTTACTACCACTGATGCTGGTATTGCTAGATCCTATGGATGTTGATTAGTTATCATTTATGAGCCATTGGAAGGTGACTCAAGGAGATAGGTTTGAAATCACTGAGAACATTAATGGGCATTGAATGCCAATTTCAAAGGATAGTTATTGAGTGTCAAGTTTTATAGTTAAACCTAAATCCGGTTTAGAAGGTAACTATATGTTACTATCCCCAATGTGATGAAAAGATCCCAAGAACCCCTATTTTTCCCTAGGAACCCAAGCCCAATGACCTAATACTTCAAAGGAAATTCTTTCTATCTTTTTACTTCACTTTGGTTACGATTTCAACCACCAAAACAGCCACCTTTATCTAATCCCAATATCCAAAATTATAATCACTAAAGGTAACTTCAAAGATTAGCCATTCCCACCTGGGGTTATGTCCCATCCTCGTGATCTATCCTAGAACCATTGTACTATAGCAGCTATGCTACGCCCGCACGCAGGTATTAGGTTATAAATATTGTTGATTCGTAATACCCTACTTCGCCACAAGCACATCGCGAATGAAATGGCGTCATTAAGGTGGATTTGCGCTCTTAAAGGCAAATGCCACTGCTGAAAACTCATGGGATCCTCATCACAAGTTTTGGTGAATTTCTTTCTATTTTTATTCTTTTCAGCGCTTATCACAGTTACTTTGACACCATTATATTGTTCATACTTTTTATTTTTCCTTAGATAACAATAACCTTGGCAGAAATGCTTGCAGCATTTTGGTGTTGTCTCATGTTTTCTGTAGAGTTTATGTCTAATGGTTTAGGAATTCATGAGGCAATTAGTAAAGTCAAGATTCCATCTAACCATTCTGACTTAATTCGAAGTTTTAACTCCAATGGAACCCCACTCCAAAGAACAAAGCAGAAATGCCAGGAGTGAACAAGAACTAATGCATTCAGTCCATGAGGGACCACACACACCTCCCACTAATGAGTGCACCTCTTCCTCGCAGGCTCGCAACCCGAGCAAATGGCCAGCAGCTCCCACCCTTATGCCACTTCTCCCCACTTTTCATGGCATGTAGAGTGAAAACCCTTACTCACACATGAGGGAGTTGAAGGAGGTCTGCAACACCTTCAAGGAGACTCAGAACAAAGGATCTACTGATACGCTTTTTCCTTTTTCACATCACGACGAAGCCAAATTCGCCTAACTCCTCGAGGCCAATACATACAAAACCTGAAAGAGATGTGCCAGCTCTAAAGAACCTCTTTCCACCACAAAACAAATAAACAAGAGGTGATTTGACCTTCTCATCTATTGGAAATGAAAATTTACATGTCGGGAGAGGTATATGGAAGCACTAAATGCTTGTCCTCATGGATTTGACATACGGTTGTCGGGTCAACTACTTTATGATGAAATTCTCCTACCATGAAGCAATCGCTGGGAGACTATGGAGGAGATTTTCGAAAGCAAAAATCCAAAAAAGCTGGATTTCCTAAATTATGTAGGCCGTGATTCGTGTGCTACAAGAGGGTCAGGAATCAACAAAATTTATACCTAAGTTTCTCTTGATGTTTAAATAATCATCAAGAAGATAAATTTGTGGATCGAACATGTGGACGGGTTTTCGTTTACAAATGACTAGATGATGATTCAAAATGGTGAGGCTTTCATTTGGATTTTCTGATTATAAAAGTGGTTGTTGTTGTCACTAAACTACCGAGCGCTTAAAAAATAAGTGATGTAAAAAGAAGACTCAAGCTGGGTCACCGCCTCATGACTGTAGTTATAGAGGTGTCCCCAAGTTATTTCCTTCGCATTGCAAGGTAAACCACATATACCATTTCCAAAACCCATCTTTGTTTAACTTTAAAACCAACCCTTAGTGACATTCCTATTCAACCATAGCATTTACTAAGATTTAATGTTCCCGCAGCTGAAAATAAAAGCGACAACCTACTTTCGCTCAGAATGACATCTAATGGACGCCAAGATATCTAGCAATAAGAATACACTCAACTCTAAAGCATGCCAAGTATCGACTCAAAGAAAATACATTAATAGCATTTAAACCTTAGTTTTGAAAGTTTGAAATAAATACGATAAAAATTCCCGCTTTCCTTAAGGAAACAGAGGAACACCTCGCAAACCCACATCAACCAACCTAGCAACCCTCCTCTTCAAGGTTTTTTGAGGCTTAGTTAAACATCCTTGAGTTGTCATCCTCAAAGGGGTGTGTTCAAGAAATTTTGTTTATGTGGAAATAGAGAGAGAAGAGAGAAAATAACCAAAATAGGGCGTAAATGAAACTGCTAAATGAATAGTGTTAGGTTACAAAATGTTCATAACATGGCTTATATAAATTTCCATGCTAAACATGCGAAAATACCAAAATAACCTAAATAATAGATTACATCAGGGCAAAAGAGGAATTAATCAAACCTGAGTCGTTTGGATCACAAAACACGATGCGTACTTTGCTATGCAATAATTTTCGTTACATAGCGAAAATTGCTTAAGATAGAGAAATTTCAAGTATCATAGCTGTAATTTTCGCTATGTATGAAATTAAATATAAATAGTACTTCGCTTATCATTGCGAATTTTCACTTACAATATGTAAAATTTTGCTATCATTAGCAAAATTTGTTATCATAAAATTTTCGCACGCTGCGAAAATTCTCGCTATCATTGCTTAAAATTTCACATACTCCTCGCAAAACTACACCTTCCTCGCATCCTCCAAATGCATTACGCATCTTCCGTGTTGCTATTGCTCATCCCAGCTTGATGAAATTTGACGAGAATCGTACACGAATCCCAGATAACCACAGAATTTCGATGCCAATCTTCGACATGATGGTAAAGGTTTATGAAACCCAAAACTGGTCAAAAAACAACTCTAAAACAAAATCGCAGCACTAAAGGACCTACACATGTCAATCGGCTTAAATAATATATTATACGCAAAACACTCAAAACCTATCTTAAATAGGACTCAAATAAAGACTGGGGTACTAATCACCCTCTCAACCGACACATTGCTAGTCCCTTAGCAATGCTAAAACAATAAAGGACATGTAGGTTATGCTTTGCAAAAGATATTCTTGCTCAAAAGTGTGTACAAGGAGTGCTTTACTTTCAAAAGATGAAAAATTGACTCGAACAAAACCATCATGAGAGAAGAATACTATACAGAATAAGTTTTCAGGCAAAAGATCAATTCCAAGGAAGTCAACCCGAACTTCCACCAAATCTGGCAGTTTTAGGTAACCAATCAATAAGTCATAAGCTTATTCTCCCAACCAAGCCACCGCTGTGACCTAAACTCGATGACCAACCTAAATAGATTCAATTACACTCTTATTTCTTACTTCCGATTGTATCAGAGTAATGCTGAAAATCACTTCACCAAAGTCCGTGGTAATCTGGGTCCACCGATGAATCCCAACCAATTAAGGCTTGTGGCGCCAAGTCAAAAGGATTCACAACTAATAACTCTTTTTCAGTTTCACCCTGACTCGAATGAATTCGAGAATCCAGCACCTACAACTCGCCAAACTCCACCCATCGCACCCATGTAGCGAACACTGTGTCTGACTCAACCAGTTGGCTTGGTGGCACCTGCTTCAAAGAAGCCACCACATAAATTTCTGATCGTGTTCAGTGTCAAGGTAAAGTGTCACGGATTTCATCTCTTTTTCTTCTTTCTTTTTCTTTTGCTTTTTCTTTTCATACGAGACTTCATCGTCTTCAGGTAACATAAACCTATTATGTTGTCAACGAATCTAAGGCCGGTTTGCAAAGTAAAAAGAGTGTGCCTTCAACCTATCAGTTGAAAACTCCGATGTGCACTGTGTGTGATTAGCTAAAGCGCGATGAACAAGGTCAACATTGAATCTCAACCAACCAAAACTTAATCATGCATGGGAACTATTCTAAAGATTATGGTAGCATACAAGGTTTCAATTTTTCAACTCAAGGTAAGAACAAACACAAAAATATAGGAGCAAAAAATGGTTTGCAAAAGTGTAGAAAATGTAACATCGCTATAAAGCTTTGATATAACCAAAGTGGCTAAGACAAGCTAACATAGCTAAACACAATGCATACTAATCAATAACAAAGATCACCGCTACTATCGCTAGCACATGCCATACTAAAAAGTCCTATACAAAACAAGGCAGGGCGCTTGATAAAGCTAAAAACAAAACAAAATATGATAGATGACACTTTCCAACTGAATTTTCCCCAACCAAAGTATAACCGTGTTTCCACCGGGTGTGGATCGGAAATCTGTGGAAGTGGAGTGCGACCACCACTCTCGTGGTGGTAGACGCCAGATCTGAATCGCCGCAGCAAATACAAGATATCCAAGGAGGTTACTGGAACCGATACAATGGACCGATCACGAGTAAGGTCAGGTGCTCATTACGCCATCATGGAGACCGAGGTGGCTCAATCAAGAAGCATTGAGTGGAGCCTCAGGCGAGTGACTCTACGCATCTCGCCGCCAACGATGCTTTCGAAGTAGTAGCAAGTGCGACAAAGATTCATAATGTTAGAGCAACTCCCTTAATCGATAGTGGATATGTTTCGTGACTGGCTGTGATGCGAGAATGGGCCACCGCCTCGTGAGGAGCTTCGGGCACAGAGGTGGAATCGGAGGAGAACTGAACCGAGGTCCTTTCCAACCCACTCGGGAACAGCCGCCACCGGCAGTCCTCGCAATATCCGCGCTCCTCCGTCGCGCGATAGAAGAATGGAAAGTAGCATATATAATAAAACCTAAGGACAACTCATCGTCGTCGGCGCGTGGGTTCTTCGTAACCCTGCATGCTCTAAGACATGTGGTCAAACCCTGCGATCAATGCGGAAAAGCCTTCGCCCGAGCCAGTCCTACTTCTGGACCTTCTCTCTGCGTAAAGAATCACGGCCATGACGAGCCTTGAGGGACTGAACCAATCCTCGAATATCCTCTACAAAGCCTCGAGTACTCTCACAGACATAATACCGGCGGAATAGGCTGGTCGGGCACGTGGTCCACGAGGAGACCGCGGAAAGTCGCTACGAAGAGTATGCTTCCGACCGTGGTATCTCGAGCGAGAGTGCCGGAACTATCTCTCTTGTGATGGCCGAGGCCACCGCCGATAGTTCGTGAATTCCGCCGTAACCACCTAAGCAGCCCAAAGCAATTGTAATATCTCGCAGCCGAGTACCCTAGGGCGGGCCGACATTGAACCGATTCCATCTGATCAAAGATGCTTCTCCCGGATGTCATAGTATGATAAAACTCAAGCACCACCCGGGGATAAAAAAACTACCTCGGAGTCATGAATGGCAACAATGAAGACGCCGATCAACCGCATCGACCTCTTAATCGCCGGTCCGCTAATAATACCGGGTATGTCAGAGATGGGTTTCCAGCCGGAACTTGGCACGAAGATCGACGTTTCTGAATCGATCACGTTTAAACATCGGACGCGGATCCTCGTGCATGGGGATAATCGCGACGAATCTCGATCAGCCTGAGAGGCAATCGCTAAAGCTCAGACCACGACATGACTCACCCGCTCGATGTCCAAAAAGCCCGCTTTAGAAGGCTGGCCCTCCGACGTGGTCTCGGATGCACTAGAGAAGGGGCCCGAGGTCCCACCCTGCCCGGTATCGCCTGACGGGGCTTAGAAGCCTAAGCCTTCAAAATGCAAGTGGGGCCAATGCAGAGGCGCTCATAACTCGTCCGAGAGGCAAAATGCGGCAGCTCGATGTGCCAAAGACTATCTCTCTCAGGTGATTTAACTGTGACCCTTACCGTAATTAGGGATCCACTGTACAACCATGGCGGTTAGAAGCTGAATCGCGTAGCAGGAACCGCAGCGATGGAGCAGGCTGCACGGTGTTTGCATGCCGCTGGGCAAGAGATTCATGGCTGCAGCCACAGGCTCGGCACAGGCGGTGCAAGGCAAAAACACAGTAAGTACGTGAGAAGGCACTTACTCCGGCAACTCAGAGAAGATATGAAAGGAACTCGAATCGAGGTGTGTGTGGTGGGGCTTTTATAGTCTATTTCATAATAAAGGTCTCAGTTCAAGAGCCACAGAGGATAAATTTCACTATGGTTGCAACATTTATTCTCACCAAATTTTCCATCCTCGCAAAACAACAAAATTTAATTTAAATAAATTAAAATAAAATAATAAATAAATAAATAAATAAATAAATAAAATTTGAACCGAATATAAGAGGTTTTTAATTAAAAACTAAAATAAAAAAATTACTAAAAATAAAAGAAACTAAAATTGACCAAATTAAATCCTGTAATGTACTTGAGTCGTAGTTCGGGTCTTGAAAGGAGACCAACTACCAATGGCTCCTGCTCTCATTCACGGAGGATCATGATGAGGAGCTCCTTCACGCCGTGCAGGTGTGCCGCAAATAACTTCACATGCTCAAATTTCCTTTGTGTCGTAGCTCTTTCACTGCGGTGCTGGTGAATCATCGCTCGCAAGAGTGACTGATGCAACAATTCTCCATCAACTCAAGCCCACTTTTCTTCATCAATTCTTCCCGCAGCTTACAGAGCATCGTTTCGCACTTGACCAATTAAGCAAACTTCATCTAATCTTCGCTTCATCTTCTCGATGGCTTCGTAAGCCATTGCCACCAAAAATGTTGGGAGCTCTAGTGTCATGTTGCCAAATGTGAGCTGCATGACTCAATTCCAACAATTGATTATCGCATCGAAGTGGCCAAAATGGCCTTCCCAAGATGATCGGGCACATGATTAGACCTAACCACGACGGCTTCTAAGATCTAGCACTACAAAATCCACTGAATAGTAGAATTTGTCATCCTTTATCAATACATCCTCGACTATGCCCTTAGGAATTTTAACTGATCGACCGCTTAAGGATAGAGCTGATGTCAGGGCAGCTTAAGCTCCCCAACCTAACTCGGCTTATATATCGAGTATGGTGTTTCAAGTCCAACAAAGAAGCTTTATCGGCAAGTCCTCCAATGTCGGGATCGATGTTATAGGATCTCGGATCCTCAGATTTACTCCGGGTCTTGTTCAATGATGGCACTCGACTGCTCTATTAGGAAGGCTTTCTTTTCAATGCCCAACCCTCTTTTCGATCGTAAAATGTGTCCTTCAAAATTTTGCATATGTCGGGACCTGCTTAATCATGTCAAGGATATTTACCTTCACTTCATTTTAGCACCTCCCCAAATTTCAGTTTGGTTTAGATTTTTCTTTGCCTCTAAGTGCTTGGAGGAACAAGAGGGGGGCAAGGTTTCTTCTTCTCATTGAATCTTTCTTTTATTATTATTCTCTAAGTCAACTTCCTTTCTTTCCCGGTTTCTTTACACCCGCACTGGTCAAGCCAATTTCTTTTCCACTCCTCAAAGTGATGATAGCCTATACTTCATCCATTCTTGCATTAGGATCACTAACAAATCTTATCTCATGTATTCCCCTAGGGTTTTGCTGTGTCTCGGGAAGGAATTTCCTTTTCAGACTTCGTCGTTAGACAACTCCTGCACGGAACTTTGCAACTTGTAATGCATGTTGTCTAACTTATTAAGTGAGCTCTCACTCTTTCAATTTTCTCGATCACTCGACATTGACGGTTCGTTTCTCATAAAATTTCCCACCACCTTGCTCAAATTCAAGATGGCTTCGCTTCACGTAAGAAAGAAGGTGGAGGTTGTCGTGGTCAAGTGGAGCCAAACTGCTTGTCGTGCTCCCGGGAGGGCATTGACTGCATACAAAGAGTCGAGCTAAAATCAACAAAAATTTATATACACCTGTTCTTACCATCGCCGTATCAAGCTACCGCAAGATGCTGGGTTCAGTATCGAACACGGGGATGGGTTTTCATCCTAAAAACGGCTCGCATCGCTGCATGAAGGTAAGGCTTTATTCGACTTTCTGAATCGGTTTCCGTAAACAAGTGGGAATGGTTTGAAAACTAAAATTGTAAAACCGAAAAGTTAAAGGTGAAAAGTTAACTTTGAAGAATTAGGTCACCAACTGGCAAGTTAGTGGCAAACAAGCCGCCCTGTTTTATCCTCGCTACGACAAGCAACCTATAGTCCCCGGCATAACCGTATCTATGTTTAACTAGCAAACCTCACCCATGAAACAACTCTTATTCAGCACATGTGCAAGCATGTAGTTACGCTCCTTTAATGCTTAAAACCCTAACATTTAATATCATCTCGTGAGGCTCGGTGAAAGACCATCTAAAGAATCACATCCTAAAGCATGGAGAGTATTGGCCAAATCAATAACATTAAATGCTATGCAAACCTAATTTGAGAAAACCTAACATATAAATATCATTTTAGAGGCTCAGAAGACCATCTAAAGAATCACGCATCTCTCTCACCGAATATAATCGATTCTAAAGCATGGAGAGTATCACAAATTAATGACATTCAATGTTATGCAACCATGTTTTGCGAATATAAGGGCCATAAATACACTACCTATAGCTTTTAGTACAAGAGGACAACATGCATATGCCCCCACCACTGCTAGCTTCCTTCCTCTTCAAAGAAAGATATTAGTTTCAAACATCTCTCGAGTTGTCATCCTCAAGAGAGAAGAGAGAAAAGAAAGCAAAACCTAAAATAAAAGACTTTATTTACAAAAATAAAAAACTTACAAAATATCTTCCACGCATTGTTGCCCCCAATCGTTACTTAGGTTACAAAAACAAGAGGGGCTTATATAGTTTCCTAAAGGCAAGGAAAATACCAAAAACCTATGAAATTAGCTACATAGACAATTAAGTAATACACCAAGTTCGAGGCGGTTTGGCATTAATTACAAAGCATGATGAGGCATCAACTCATTAGATCGAGGAATCCCCACAACCAGCTAAATCACTGTGTCTAGATTTAAAACAAGAAATTTCATTAAGGGTATACTCGCTAGTTTAATAAATTTCACGAGCTAATAAATTATGGAGAAGCTTAAATCAATTATTTTCGCTAAGGAACAGTGCTAGCGAAATTTGGAGTGTCTAGCGAAATTTTGTGTTATTAGGTTATAAATTTTCGCTAAGGTTGAGAAATTTTCGCAATCCTAGCGGTACCAGAATCCTAGCTTAAAATTCCCGCATTGTCGATTCACCTTCGTTTTCAACTCGCATCACATTTTCTTCATTTTGCCTTTGGTTTTTCTCATTGATTGGTCAAGGATATCGGTGACTTGAATTCCAACTCATGATTCATCATTTGACTCGAGATCGACTCCAAAAGTGCTACAAAGCTCTGCAAAACAACCAGCATACACCTTCTGAATTATTGGGTGTTATTAAGAAGACTAGAACACTTCAATTGGTATAAATGACATGATTAATGCGAAAAAGCACTCAAAACCTATCTAATATAGGTTCAAAATTAACTTTTGGGCATTAATCACACTCCCCAACCTAAACGTTGCTTAGTTCCTTTAGCATGCAAACAAAAGGAGATGCATATGGTGATTTTCAAAAGGTTATGATTCAAAAAGGGTTTATATACATATTAACATTACTTAACATTGAAAATTTTGAAATCAAAGTTGTAAACCGATATGAAAGAATCAAACCATGCGCACCCTGAGGTCAGGCTGGATCCATAATTCTCAACTTGAATTTCCACCTAAGTCTAATGGTTCTTTCAGAACTGTGATTAAGCCAATAACCCGCAAATTGCCACCTCCCCAACCTACACCGATGGTCTTATTGTTGAACAACCTAGATGTGGCTAGCTACACTTTTCTTTCTTCTTTTATTCATCTACATCAGAGGGTGCAATGCTTAAACCGACTTCACCAAAGTCCGTGCAATCTGGGTCCACCGATGACTCCCAACAAATTAAGGTTTGTGTGGCATCAAGCCAAAAGGATCACGAATTACTAACTTAAAGGGGTTTCACTTTGACCGAATGACTTCAAAAATTAAGCACCCACAAGTCATTAAACTTCACCTATCCACCCATGTAACGAACACTAACTCGATGACTCCCAACCAATTAAGGCTTAGGGCATCGGGCTTCAAAGGCTTTCGCCTATATACCCCTGACCGTGTTTGGTTTTAAGATAAAGCTTCATGACTTTATTTTTCTTTTTCTCAGATTTTCTTTTGCTTTTTCTTTCTTTTCCTTGGAAGACAACATTGGTCTTCAATCGAAAGAACAAACCTATCCTAGGTTGCCAACATACCTAAGGCCTAGCTATGCAAAGCTTAAAGGAGGCACAACAACACTCACAGCCTATTGGAACAATCCGAGGCAGCAGAATTAGCATACAGGAAATTTTCAAGTTGAGCATGCTGAACTTCAATCGACTCATAACCGTTCTGGGCATGGAATTTTTCTAGCATATAAGTGACAAACAATGATTCAATTATCCAACAAAGCAATTCAATTGTCCATCAGAGCAATTCAATCGGGTCTAATTGAAGCAATTCAATTGTCCACCAGCAACTAATTGTTCAATTTAAAAGAAAACATTTACACCAGTGAAGGCACAAAACATGATATATACAAAAAGTTGTAAACATATAAACTGAATAGCTTTTGATATAGCCAAAGTGGCTAATACATGAATATTGATAGGCCGAAAACGTGATGTGTATATATGTACGCCTATGTGCGCGAGTGCACGCGTCGCCTCAAGTAATATAATGATAAGTGAGTATCGCTCCAATGGGAGAATTGAGTTACTGGCACCGACTCTAATCTAGCCTATGCTTTATTCGATGGTGGAAAATCTATAGAAAATTCAAAGACACTAATCTGTGCATGCAAGAACACTATATAAAGACTAAAGTTTTAAGGTATATAGATTTCTACCTAACAATGATGTATGAACCTCCTAACCCAATTAATCGATGGTCAATTTCATCATGAAGATGGCGTATTTAACTAATGTATATTCGACCTCTCTCGAGCATTCGCACACCTACCCCTTAGAAAATGTTATACGCACTTCGCTCAAACCATCATGTAACTAAGGATGCATTGAACCCTATAAATCTTAATACCACACCTAATTCACTTATATCTCTATCTCATGATAATTAGATGGTAAATCATCCATGGTCTAATTTAACTCTCACTTCGCATTTTGAATCAAACCACACCATGCAAATATTGGCCAAATATCCACAAGACTAAGATCTAAATGAAATACTCAACATAAATTATGAAATAAAACATCAATCAATATAAATTAGAGAGATTCATACAAATATGTCTTTGGCTACATCTAAACTCAAGAAAACTAATTAAAACATAAGTGGAAAAGTAAATACAACCATCAAAAGAAAGAAAAACTAAAAGGAAAGAGAGAAACAAATTTATGCTAGCTCCTTTTCTCCTCCATTATCTTTCTTCAAGTGTTCTTCCTCTTCCAAGAACAAACCCTAGAAATTTCTCCAAGAACAAGCTCCCAGGTGTTTCCACCCAAAAGGAGCTTGTCTCTCCCTCAAAACGTCCAAAAATCGCTCCAAATCCCCCCTTTCGATCCCCTACGGTTTGAGCTTTAAACCCTCCATGGCTCAAATGGGCTAACAATCCACCCAAAACCAACCCCGAACGTCGCGACGTCGCTTGGGCAACGCTGCGACGCCGTTTCGTAGCCGCCACGCCGCGACGTTGGTTCACGTCGCGACGTTGCTGCAGTCCCCTGTTTTGCTCCAACTTTGTAAGGTCATATCTTATTACACGGTAACCTCATTAGTGTTCTTGGCACCGCTTGGAAAGCCTCTGAAGGTATAATCTATCCATATATGACTTGATGAAATATGAGCTCATGATTTCTGAAAATGTCAAAATACAGTACTCTCTCCTGAAGGTGCTACAACAAGTTGCTGATTTTCTTCAAGTTTTGAACTTGCATAACTTTGTTCGAACTCCACTTTGGTGTTCTTGGTATCCCCTAGAAAGCTCTTAAGTGTAGAATCCATACATATATGGCTTGATGCAATATGAGCTCATATGATGTCTGAAAACGTCAAATTCAGTAGTCTCTCCTGTTGCTTTTGTAGCAGTTTTTCCACCAATTTTGCACAATTCCAAATTAAAATGGATGACTCTGATCATGTGAGCTTTTGTGAGCATTAGGGAACTTATTTAACATAAAAAACACTAGAAAAATAACTAAAGATAAGATAAAAATGAGCATTAAGATACCATCACACCCCTGTAACTTTAAATTCCTTGCTTGCCCCTACAAGAGACCAACTCAAAAACAAAACAAAATTAAAATGACATGAATCAAAATAAGATGAGTATGATAACATGATTCCAAATGGAAGAATCACTATGAACACAATTTAGCAATATTAGCTCTTTTCAACCAAAAATTTAGGATCCTTAAACTTTTAAACTTTCTATGAAACATGGGCAAAGCAAAGCATGGTAAGAAAAGCAAACCCCCAAGGTCCTAAAGACCTTTCCCAAGGAAACTATGTAGGTGGATAGCATGATCTTCGTTGTATAGCAAGGTCCTAGCACCCCCAAACTTAAGCTCAACTCACCTATTTGGAAGAAGTTACCTAAGAAATGATAAGAACGCACTTTTATTCATATCAAAATACCTAAAAAAATTTCTAAAATACCCAAAAGTAAGAGAATCATGCCAAGAAGTTTTAGAAGATGTTCGTACGGGATCCATCAGACTTCACCAGTTGGTTGGCAAAGCACGCATTAATTTCAACCGAATTTTAACACTCAAACTGAACTCAGTCTCTAAGTTGCTGGAAGGATCCATCTTCATTCCATGGCGGCAAGGAAGTCAATGACTCCCCTACATCGGGGTTTAGGCATTAGCTTGAAAGGCCCCCTGACTGTGCCCTGGATTCTCGATCGATGATCCACTTATCTCTAACCATGCTCATTTTTTTTTTTGACTTTTTTCTTTTTTTCTTCTTTTCACTTTTTCTATTGTTTTTTCATTTTTCTTTAAATAGCCCAATGGCAATCCTCTTTGATTGGGTGTCTCCATCACTTAGATGGTTAATCCCAAGGTTAGTTGAATTCAAAGCAAAGAGTCCGGGGACTACAAGGTATATGATAACATGTGTAGTATAGGATTCCTTGAGAAATAGCTTCAGAAGACAATGGAGGTGACTAAGCCAAGTCACCATACCAAGCAAGTACACAATCTGCATCACTTTAAAACCTATGGTCCTATTCCTCTTTACACTTGGCATTTTTTGAATAGTTGTGTTCAAATGACCTTCTACTAGCCAACAAGGCATCAAACTCCACTCATACGAGACACAAAATAAATAAAATAAAGAATGAAAAAAAGCACATGCAACTAACAACCAAACAACTAACTAAAACAGTAAGGAGATACAAAAGTTGGATTTGAATTTTTTTTTTTCAATGATTTCGAATTCAATTTCAAACTTGAAATGAAGACATCCAATGAAACAAAAGCAAGAATGGATAATGAGTACTCGAGGTTGATCAAGTCTTCCGGAAGTTGCTCCAATGAATATGGCTCGCTTGACCTTAAGCTGTGTTAAGAGGGGCTAGGACCTTAAGTCCAAATGAGACAGGCTGAAAATAGGAAGCATATATGAATGAATAGGAGATGTCAAACTGATTTTTGTTCAATTTTGTTCTTTGAACCTCCAAGATACTCATAAACTTCCACTCTTTCAAGATTCCCCGCCTCCATAGCCAACTTCAAACTCCAAAAACCTGAAAAACAACACTAAGAAACATAAGATCAAACAAGAAAATTTATTCAAAAACAAACTCAAAAGTAAGTAAAAAAAGTAAAAGGAAAAGGAAACTTATTAAACTTGGGTTGCCTCCCAAGAAGCCATTCGTTTTCTAGTCCAAATTAGACTTCTACCAACTACGGATGGGTTGGTGTTTCTTGCCTCCATCCTTTTCTAAGAGACGATAATTATGCTCAATCAGCAATTTGAGCACATAATCTTCCAAGGTTATTATTTTTTTATATTTTCTATTTTTTCATTTTTTTACAATGATCTCCCTTCAATTGTTCAAGTGAATGATGTATTCATCCACCTCGGAAGTTAGGGTTTTATTCTCATTTTTCACTTCCTCATGCATTGGAACCCAAAGAGTCATTTCCGGAATAGTCTTCACAACTTCATAATTTGTCTTTTCATGTGATTCTGGAGAAGTTGGCTCATCTTCCTTCACAACTAAGGTTTCCAAAATTTGTGCATCATTCTCCACTGTTTGAAACTTCTCAAGTTCTTTCATTATCCGAGGTGATTTCTTTATTATATCTCAAGTTTTCTTCTTCTATATTCACCTCTAAGAGTAGATGGTGAACTCTCATGTTGTCCTTCAAAGGACATCAGAGTCATATTCTCTTTGTTCTTTCATATTTTGCCACTAGTTCTTCTATACTCACTCTCCTCTCTTCTTTAGTTTGTTCTTTCTCGAATCCAAGTTGAGTATAAGAAGTGGCCTTTGGAGCCATCTCTTCTTTCAAGCTCTGGAATGGTGCAGGCTGAATTTGAACATTAGCCCTTGTCAATTCCATGAATTGAACTTGAGATGTCACACATTCAGCATGAACTCTTTTCATTTCAATTAATGCTGCCTCTACATCTCTTATTATCTTCATGTGGAGGTTGACTTTATCTCATTCGATTAAAAACTGAGGCAACCCAACTTGAGTAGTCCATTTCATCCATCGATCTTGAAAATTCAGGTCAGGCATGGTAAATGCAACTTGAGTTCTTTCTTAATTCATCCATAGCTTCTTCTAGGCTTGATCTTTGGACTTGTGGAGATTGGAAGAGTGTTATAGCTTGTATTCCATGAGGTGCCTGGGGTGGTGGCTCCATCCAAATTGTGATTGCTCAAGTATGGGGTACCTCCATATTGAGCATAATCCATCGATGCATATGGTTGCCACACTTGACTGCAGACGCCGGCCACTCTACTTTGATGCTCATCACCAATTGTCGTATTCTTAGTTGTCGTCAAGGTCACCCAATGCATTTGTCAACTCGATGATAGGATCCATTGTGATTGAAATGCTATAAAACAAAAAAATAAAATTCAAAAGTAAAGTGGACAAAAGGAAAATAAAACAAGACTAACTTATATCCAAAGTAGGTAAAACTATTTCAAAATCATTAATAAAAGACCAATCACGGCAAGAATCCACAATAAAAACTTGATAGGCCGAAAACGTGATGTGTATATATGTACGCCTCATGTATACAAGTGCACGTTGCCGCCAAGTAATATAATGATAAGTGAGACGTTCTACCTGAGAATCGAGTTACTGGCATCACTCTAATCTAGCCTATGCTTTATTTGGATGTAGGAAAATCTATAGAAAAATTCAAAGACACTAATCTAGGCATGCAAGAATGACTATATAAAGACTAAAAAGCCTTAAGGTATAGATTTCACCTAAACAATGATGTATGAACCTCCTAACCCAATTAATCGATGGTCAATTTCATCATGAAGATGGCGATTTAACTAATGTATATTCGAATCTCTCTCGAGCATTCGCACACTACCCTTAAAGGTTATATCGCATTCGCTCAAACCATCATAACTAAGGATGCATCAACCCTATAAATTTTAATAATCACCTAATCTCACTTATATCTCTATCTCATGATAATTAGATGGTAATCATCCATGGCTTCCACTTAACTCTCACTTCGTGATTTTAAATCAAACCACAATTCATGCAAATATTACCAAATATCCACAAGCATTCATATCTAAATGAACACTAAATACAAATATGAAATAAAAACATCAATCAATATAAATTAGAGAGAGATTCATACAAATATGTTCCTTGGCTACATCTAAAAACCCTAAGAAAAAACTAATTAAACATAAGTGGGAAAAGTAAATACAACCATCAAAAGAAAGAAAACTAGAAGGAAAGAGAGAAAACAAATTTGGCGTTGAAGCCCTTTTTCTCCTCCATTATCTTCTTTCTCTTCCTCAAGTGTTCTTCCTTCCAAGAACAAACCCTAGAAATCTCTCCAAGAACAAGCCCTAGGTGTTTCCACCAAAGAGCTTGTTCCTCTCAAAACGCCCAAAAATCGCTCCAAATCCTCCCCTTTCGATCCTCACGCTTGAGCTTTAAAACCTCCATTATGGGCTCAAATACAACAATCCACTCAAACTAACCCCGAACGTCGCGACGTCGTTTGGCAACGCCGACGCCGTTCGCAGCCTTCTTCGCCACGTCGCGACGTTGGTTCAATACCGCGACGTTGCCGCAGCCCCTCGTTACTCCAACTTTGTAAAGGTCATAACTTGTCATACGTAACTCCTATTTAGGTGTTCTGGTACCGTGGAAAGCTCTTGAAGTGTATAATCTATCCATATACACTTGATGCAATATGAGCTCATATTATTTCTGAAAACAATAAAATACAGTGTAGCCTCCTCCTGCTGAAGGTGCTACAATGTTTCATGATTTTCTCAAGTTTTGGAACTTGGTATTAACTTCTTTCTGCTCGAACTCCAATTTTGGTGTTCTCGTATCCCTAGAAAGCTCTCATGTAGAATCCATACATATATGGCTTGATGCAATAGCAGCTCATATGATGTCTGAAATGTCAAAATTCAGTAGCCTCTCCTGTTGCTTTTGTAGCGCTTTTTCCACCAATTTTGCACAATCTCCACCAAATGGGATGACCTGATCATATGTGAGCTTAGAGCATTAGGAACTTATTTAACATAAAACACTAGGAAAAATAACTAAAGCATATGACAAAATGAGTATTTAAGATACTCATCAAATATCAAGCTAACACAAAATATCACCCGCCTACTATGGCTACTACAAAATCCTAATCAAAAACCGCAGGCGCTGATGCCGTAAATATACAAAATCATAAAGATACCCCAACCACCTCACCGCTGTGGCGGTGATCGTGGTGGGCTCAACCGCTACCGGGCCGCTAAAACGTAACATCCAATGAAGCCGCATATGGTGGGCTCCTCCTCACGACCAAAGAACATGAGGAAGACCCGCGTGGGTCATAATCGAGTCAAGATAGAATGGCACTCGGCCAACTCGATCCCGCACTGTAGCCGTGTAAGCGAGCAGATGGCATCCATCACACCAAATTATCTCTCTCGAGCTAGCATGGATGTACTCCGTGAATGATGTCGAATAGGAAGGCCCGGCCCATTGCAACCGATGTAGTATGGAGGAGATGGAGCGTGAACGACTGAATGGGGAGTCCCCGTGACCGCCCGGGGGTGACATATCATCCGTATGGCGGTCCCGCCCCGACCCTGCACCCCTCCTCCCGTCCCGTGGTCGTGATGTGGAATGAAACGCATAGTCATAACCCTGGCCCATCGACACACTACATGTAGGCATCTAGCTCTCATCTCTAGCCCGTCTCCGGGAATCCCATCCGCTCGAGAACACAGCATGTGAGTCTCTAAGATCAAGAAGGGGATGCTCTCCGGGCCGGCCAAAGTCCTTCCGATGGACCTTCTCCTCAACCGCAACAAAGGGTGGGCCATCACCGCCAGGGCCGAACCAAAATCCCCCCCGAGATCCAGAAAGCGCTCCAGATGAGCCCCTCCTCTCGCACATAATGCCGTTGCAGGAACAAGCCGGTACGTATGCGGTCAATCAAAGATCCGAGGCTAAGCCGCCTCCCAGAGAATACCGGACCAAAGAAGGATGTTCCGCCGCCTGACCATCTCCCGTGAGGCTGTGGCCCAAGCTCGAATCCTCGAAGGCACTCCGCTGCATGCGCAATCCCAATGCCGCTGAAATGCTTCCAGCTTGTCCGAGCACACCGTAAGGCCATCTATACGAACCGAATCTCTAGTGATCGTCGGTTTCCCGACGCCATGTGAGTGGTAGAACTCGCGCATCACTTCGGTAATAAACTGCCGCTGAGTCATGAAGGGTAGGAGGTGAATACTCCTCGATCAATCTCAAAGACTCCCTAAAGATCCGGGGTCGCCTCTCAACGCGAGATGTCGCAAATGACTCCCCGATGAAACTCTCGCGCTGGGAGCCGACATTCCTCTGGAATTCCGGTTCCCTACTAATAGTGGCCCCCGATCCTCGACGCCGCGACAACCGAGGTGATGAAGTCGCTCCGCAGCTCGAGTAATCGAGACGGTGGAGTCCAGAGAATATGACCCGCTCGGGCCCGATGTACCGCCTGGCCAGAGGGTCGCCCTCCTAACTCTCTCCGTAATGTGCGATGGGGCCCGGTCCCATCCGGAAGTCCGATATCACCGAATCCCTGAGGTTTCCTGAGATCGGGCCAGGATGTGAACCGGTATCGGGCCGACCGAGGCTGGGCTAATTTCAAAGGTTTAATCTAACCCAGGCCAAGACTGACCCACTCCAAGACGTAACTATAACCAGAATAGGAAGAGAATCTCCGAGTATGTCATCGATCAGAATAAAAATTGTGGCACCGCAGGTCGAGTATGTGCCCATCATCGACGATCGAGTCACACTAATGCAGAGAACAATCAAGGCAGACCGGGCAGGGAACCAGGTTCTGGATGAACTACACCAACCACCGCTGAAGGAGGCTAGGCAAAGCAGGAAAATCAATGGGCTATCTCAAGGCACGAAAGACAGCCGGAGTAATCGAACGGTGACTGGACGTGGCACCTGGCTCACGCCATAGTTGGTAGTTTGTCTCCAGGTGTGCATGTCAATCGCTTCCGGTATTTAACAGTACCTGCGGAAGTTAGCTACAGTGAGAACGTAGCTCCGGTCAGGTCACAGACAAATGAGAGTGGCTCAGCAGGCTCTGCCGTAGGTCAACCAACCAAGCACAACAGGGCGCAAAGGGCTACGCTTCGCAACTGTGGCTCTGCCAGTGGTGGAGAAAATGAAGTGACCGAAAACTCGACCCCCTCCCTTAGTTTAAATAACGTTCAAAAAGGAAGTCGAAGAGTCGTTTCCCACCAACGACATTATAGCTTAAATCGGAAACGAACCCGCTTCACCCGCAAATCGCATTTCCAAGATTAAAATAAAAATTTAAAAACAAAAATTATTATATTAAACTATAATGAAAAATTTAAACAAGTTAATAATAAAAATTATAATTACTAAAAATAGTAAACTACTTAATTAGGAAACTTTCTAAAAATAATCTAAATTATATAAATTAACTAAATTAAAATAAAGCAAATTTATCGAGTCGCAATTTGGTTTGTGAGAACACCAAATCACCAATTTTACCAAATTGCTCAAGGGAGGGTCAAGGAGGATGATCTCCCTCAAACCCTAAGTAGCTGGTCTCGAGCCGAATCCTAGTGTTGGATTTCCCATCGCCGTTTCTGGGCTTCTCACCGATGGATTCTAATTGAGTAATCGCCTCTACAGCGCTTCATGGCGATCAAAACACCTTTCATCAACATGCGGGTAATTTCTCCTCGCATTTCGGACACCGTGTTTTCAAGACACCGATCAATCAAATAACTTCATCGTAAATTTGATTCTCAATTTCTAGCAAACTCATGCTCATGTTCAATGAAAGACGCTCAACCCACGGTCATGTTACCAAAGGTTAATCGCATGACTCATCTTAATTTATTATCAGACGCAAGGGCTATAAATGGTCTCTTCCTAAGATGATTGGTACATGATTGGGTTCACTAGCAATCGTTCAGTCAAGTACCACAAAATCTACCGGGTAGAATTTGTCTATCTTCACTAAGACATCCCCAACTATCCTCTTAGGATTTTCACCGATCTATCTACTTCAATGAGTGTGATGTTGGTAGGTTTAAGTTCACCTAGACCTTAATCACAGACATCGACACTTTATTAGGTTCACACCGGCTCCCTAAACTGCTAAGACTTTTTTCAGTACTCCCACCAATATTGGATCGAATTAGGAGATCCAGATTTTAGATGGATGTGGTATTTTATTTCTTAATTATGGCACCGATATGTTCAAAGGAGAAATGCCTTTTCTCAATGCCTAATCCCTTCTTGATTGTGCAAAGATCTTTCAAAAAATTTTGCATGTTGTGGACTGTTTGATTAGAACCAAAGAAGGTATGTTAACCTTTCACTTTAAAAACCTCGCACGTCTCGTTTGTTGAGTTGCCTTCTTCTTTCCTCTCAAGCTTGTGGAAATGGAGGTATGCATTTCATTGAATCCTCCTTCAGAGAATATGCTCAGTCAGTAATTCTTCTCCCGCCTAGGTTCTTCAAACAGTTTTTGGCATGGGCCATCAACCTCTTTTCCACTTCTCAGTATATACGGCCTTAACCTCATCCATTCCCGAATTGTCAGATGATCCTACCTCATGAATTCCTTAGGTTTGGAACTGCCAGAAGGGAACTCTCTCACTCTAGCAACTTGTTGATTTTGGTGATTGAATATCGTAGGTTGTCAATTTTCGGTTGAGATTGCTCTCAAGCCCATCTATTCTCTTATTTAGTGTACTTTCTATTAAGATTATCCTTTGTGCCGCTTGCACATTGATTCCTTTTGTTCCTCAACAAAGTTGCCCACCGCCTTACTCAAATTCAATATATTTCGTTTCTACCGAGAAGTTATGATGGTGGTCAGAAGTGGGTCATGGTGGGGAACCAACCGAGGCTTGGGTACATGGCGGGGGATTGGGTCTCCATGCAGAGATTAGAGTGATTCCTCAGTTAGATTGTAGGTATTACCATATGGAGCAGTGGATTGTTGTGGCTTGTATTGTCTACGGTGTTTGCATTCGACATCAAATCCTTCAACTGGGGACCCATGGGACAACTGTGCATTGGAGTGTAATGCATGGGATTGGAAATTGAGTACGAAGTTGGGTGACGATTTTCGATCCTTGCATGCACCTCTTAATTTGTTCAACGTGGCTCCTCCAACTCTGGCCCAGGGTTGAAATCCCCAGCCCTCATCTCTATTTCTTCGAGGCCGATCTTACAGCCCACCCTTTGGTTATTTGGTGGTCTCATCACATCCGTTTCTGGGTTAAGCTAAATCGACCCTTAGAAGTTTCAGCCCACGTAATTTAAGAAATCCATGCTTCATCGGGATGTTGCTTAAAAGTCTCCCATACGTGGTTTCTAAGGCGCCTCATGGCGGGGAGACACCGCACTACCATAGAAATGGTTCCTGACATCCAAGTGTCGAGCCCGTGATGTGGACATGCAGCGATGGTTTCCAAAATCTTCCTGACAGTAAAATCATCTCACCATCTGAGCTGCGAAGGTGTAAAATTTGTCTTTTAATTATTGGTCTTATGAGCGAAGGCTTTGCCGAGATTACTTTCTTGACTCGATACATTCTAATGGTTACAGGCCTCGATGAGTTGAGCCATATCTTGGCCTTGTCCTTTAGAGTCGATGGAAATGCCTTTAGCAACAAATCCTGCCTCATCATACACCTTCCTTAAAGGTAGTCTGAAACCTCCTCAAAATCCTGGCAATATGAGTGTGTGGATTTTCATTTTCCATACCATTGATAATAATGGGGGAGTAGAGTGCAAATAAGAGCCTGTTGCTACATCTTGACGGGAGGAATGATACGAGATGGGGCAGTAACTCTAGGAGGGTGGATGGCAGTCCCTCATGGTTCTATAGGCATTTTGGATTCATAGGGGTTCACCAGTTGGCTCTGTTGTTCCTCGGTATGGGATCGTGGTATCGATTGTACACTAACCTCACTATTTGGTCGAGTTGTGTACATCACATGTAATCTACGATGTCTCATCCTTGTTGCATAAGCTTTATTTTAAAAATTTAGAAACAGCCAAGAGCAAACGACTGCAGGTGAAATTAACTTCATAACCATTAAAAACTAAGCGAGATGAAAAAGTGGCTAAAACGGTCTGCGATTCTTGCAAAGTGAAACAAATAGCGATTCTATGGCTGAAGTTGCAAAGAGGTAAAAGGTTACCTTCACTTGTGATGTGGATCCACAAGTACTCTTGTTTCACCATTTGTAGTTTGGCACCATCCCGATGGCGGCGCCATTTTGATTAGTGCCCGCGATGTTGGTGAGCTAAAATCATGAAATTTATATGCACTAAGTTCCTGCGGTAGTCGAGCTCTTTGCTTGATGTAATTGAGTGCAGGTCGAGCAACGAGGGATGGGTTTTGCATCACCAAAAATGGTTCGCATCGGTGCATGAGTAAGGCTTTCTGTTGGACTCTTTGGAATTGGGTTTGAAAGCGATTGGGAATGGTTTGAAAGCGAAAATTGTAACAGGCGAAGTTAAAGGTGAAAAAAGTTAACTTTGAAGAATTAGGTCACCAACAGCAAGTTAGAGGCTGACAAGTGTCCCTCGGGTTTATCCTCGCGTTGCTGACAAGCCGACCTATAGTCCACACAGCATACTTAGGATCTATGTTGCTGTGAACCCCTCACCCATTGAAACAACTCCCATTTGGTCGATACAGTGGTAATAGTTATGGCCCCTTTTCTTGTTTAAAACCACAACATTTAATATCATCTCGGAGAATTTCGTAAAGACCATCTAAAGAATCAGTCCTAAAGCATAGGAGAGTATTGGCCAAATCGATAACATTAAATCTTTATCTGGCCACAATTTGAAACCTAACATATAAATATCATTTTAGAGCTACGTAAAGACCATCGAAAGAATCACGAGTACCTCTCTCCTTTGAATATGCCTTGCTTGAATTCTAAAGCATGAAGTATTAGTAAGTGTGACATTGATGTTATCTGACCATGTTTGCGAATATAAGGGCCATAAATCTGCACTATGGCTTTTTAGTGCGAGAGGACTGACATGCGTATGCCCAGCGAGCTAGCTTCCTTATGTTTGAGAGCAGCCGAGCATCTCTCTTGGTTGTCATCCTCGAGAGGTGTGTTTGCTTGACCGGGAAAGGGAAGAAAGAAGAGAGAGAAGAAGAGAGAGAAAAGAAAGCGAAACCTAAAATAAAAGACTTTATTTACAAAAATAAAAACACAAAAATATCTTCTCTCTTACTCCTGATTATTTGCCCCGATCATTACTTAGGTTCTGAAAACAAGAGGGGCTTATATAGGCCTCCTCAGTGTAAGAAAATACCAAAAACGCTATGAAATTAGCTAAGTTATGAGACCCGATTAAGTAATACACCAAGTTTGGAGCGGTTTTGGCATTAATTACAAGCGTGTGACGTCAAATTTATTGTTGCGAGGAATTTCGGCTAACTAGCGAAATCAACGAGTCTGGCAACAATTTAAGCTAAGGGGTGGCGATTTGGCTGGTAGCGGGTGTTCGCTAAATTTAGCGAATTTTTGTGAGAAGCGAAATCAATTATTTTAAACTGAAGAACGTTAACTGGCCAAATTTGGGTGTCACAGCGGAAATTTTTGTGTTTTTAAACGAGTTCTTGAAATTTTAGCTAGATTCTTGAAATTTGCAATCTACCCACTTGAGAACCACGCGATCACAAGCGAAAATTCACCGCAGTGATCTTCACTCCACATCTTAATGCATCACACATTTCTTCATTTTGCCTTGGTTTTCTCATTGATTCTTGAAATTGGTTGATGGAAATTTGAGACAGATTCCAACTTCATGATTCATCATTTATTCCGAGATTGGACTCAGTGTGAGGCACGAAACAGCAAAATACCCTCACAAATGGCATAAGTGTTACTAGAAAGTAGAACACTTCAATTGGTATAAATGACATGATTAATCATAAAAAGCACTCAAAACCTATCTAATATAGGGTTCAAAATTGCACTTTGGGCGTGTCGGAAAAATATACGGGTTTGAGAAAGCTGCATGATAGGTTCGGATGATTCCTCGATTGGGGTTATAGGTGTTGCCGTAAGGAGCATTTATAGGTGGCTTATTTTGACCCCGAGACAGGCATGCTCTTGCATTAAGTCCCTTCTTGAGAGGAACTCTTGAATGATATACGGGGTAGCTATTTGGTGACAATTAAAACAAAGCGGTTTAGATGCAAGCAACTCATTCCTTTGCTTGCATTTCATCTTTACGATTTCTCATTTCCGACTCCTGAGCCTTAGTCGAGTGGTAAGTTTTGCTTTCATCCTACTGTGTCTTGGAGAATTCATAAATGCCTCCCATTTGGTGGAGTCGAAGGCCTTTTTTTCTTTCTCTCTACCTCCATAGGTTTTGGCTCATCCATCCCTTGGAAGTTTGGTACAATTCAAAATCCATTGGCTTAAATGGGTTCTTGCTCGAAAGTCCCTCCACATGGTTTCGGTAGGTTGCTTCATGGTACGGAGACATACCATCATAGAAATGATTCGAGCATCCATGTCGAACCCGTGGTGTGGACATGCACTGATGGTCTCATGAGATCTCTCGACACTAATAAAACTTCTCATTATATTGGTAGAGTAAGTGTAGATTTGCCTCTTATTATTAGTGTAGTTTGTCTTAAGAATTCCTTTGAGGTCGGCTTGAAGATCGCCCATTTACAATTGTTCTCGAAGCCTCATAAATTAAACCAAATTGCAGCTTTGTCTTTAAGGAGTTAATGGGAATGCCTTCCTTGACAAATCCATGTCAGGTTACACCCTCGGCAAAGTTATGCATACTTCCTCGGAAAATCCGGATGTGTGTATGGATTTTCATTTTCCATACTATAGAAAAGTTGGGAGCCGGGGCACTGAATGGAGTCTCAACAGCCATCTGTTGTCGGTGGTATGATGCGAGGAAGGTGCACTAGCGTAGGAGATGTGTGGTCCCTCATTGACTGTATCTTTGTTGGATTCATAGGAGTTGCTTGTGGCTTTTAACACATTCCTCGGGTAGAGGATCCATTTACTCACTTTGTGCTGTGGCTTCACAACTTTGCTCAATTGGTGCACTAACTCTTTGCGAGTCTACCTAATATTCCTACATCCCGGTGATCGTAAGCTTTTTGTGACAAGAGACAAAGCGAAAGGAACAAAAAAGGCTTGCAGGTGAATGTTAATAAAAAAATAGAAGGCTGTAATGATCAAACGACCAGTGGTATTGAGTAAAAAACTTGAAATTCTAAATAATGAAATTCAAAAGGTTAAGGTCACCAATACCTTAATGGGGATTACAAGTACCCATGACCCTCATCTTTCACATACGTAGTTTGGCACCATCCTTGGAAACTACGCCATTTGATTACCATACCTGTTAAAGTTCAAAATTATGAAATTTAGCTGGTTGCTCTCACTGTTGGTAGCGTAACTGGGGTATGCGATCTAGAGATCGGGCTCACGAGGGGATGGGTTTCGATCTTACAAGAAACCACTTGTATGATGATTCATGGTACAGAGGCACTCTGTTTGGATTTTGGATTGCATAAAAGATGTGGTTGTTGTTGTCACTAAAGCCCAGAGTGAGTAGTTTAAAAATAAGATGTAAAAGAAGACCTGCGAGTTTTGGGTCACGGTTGGTATGATGGGGTTATAGAGGTGTCCTCGGGTTGTTTCTCATATTGAGACAAATGACTTATAGTCATTTTCTAAGCAGATCTTTATTGCTTTAAAAAACCAGCCCTTACTAACATTCCTATTTTGAATAAGTGCATTTAATGTTCCTGCAGTGGTTGAAAATAAAGCATTGTAACTACTTTTAGTGGCTCGTAAATGACATCTAATGGATGTCGTGTATATAAATAAGAATACTTTGGAAAGGCGAAAGCTACACTTCCCACCACCTTACCCACCCACCTTACCCACCACCCACCAAACATTTTTCAGTGTTGACCCAGATAAAATACATTAAATAGCATTTTAAACCTAGTTTTGAAAGTTTGAAACACGAATCACGTGCACAGCAAAGCAACGAGAGGAACACGAGCCCATGACTTGACCTAGCAGCCCTCCTCTTCCAAGGTTTTGAGAAGCAGCCCAGACATCCTTTGAGTTGTCATCCTCGAAGTGAGGTGTGTTTGGCGGCTGAAATGAGGGAAAGAGGAGAGAAAAGGAAAGAAAATGGGAACCCAAACAGGATTGCCAAATGACTGATTAATGAATAGTTAGGTTACAAAATGTTCATAACATGACTGTAGCCCCTGAGCAGCTACTTGAAAATACCAAAACTAACTTTTAAAATAATATGTGATTACATTGAGTAGGGGAATTAATCAAAGCGGTCGTTTGGATCAACACGATGAAGAATTTTAAGCTATGCACGAGTAATTTTATTTTATAGCGAAAATTAAGCATATGATAGCGAATTAAGGCCGCTATGATAAATTTGCCGGCTATCATGGCGATTTTTTCATATGTGAAAATTAAATATAGCGAAATTTATTTATCATTAGAAAAATTTTCCCGCTATCATTGCGAAAATTTGACTATGCTGTGAGAATTGTGATATTCCTCCATCTCTGGCTGTACATTGTCGTCTTCGACGTACGGGAATTCATGCGAACTCGGCATAAATCGTGTTGGGGAATTTCGTGTAAGCTTGATGATGGTAAGGTTCCTGAAACATGAAACTACCAAAAACAACTATAGGAAACAAAATTGAGTGCTTCAGGACTGAAACATGTCCAATTGGCAAAAATAATATGATTAGCAGTGCGCAAAAAGCACTCAAAACACATCACAAATAGGACTCAAGGCCCTTTGGGGTACTAATCAAGCCTAAGGTTAAAGGTTGGGATAAACTGGCTTGAGGGAGATGGAAAGAATGAGACCTCAAACCATTGCAAGGGGTGGCATGTACTCTCTTCCGGAGGAAATGGCGTGAGAAAGCCCAGAAGTTTTTGCCATGGCCCAGAGGGATCCCAGATGAGCGGAAATGAGAAACCAGCATGAGGTGCAGCTTGATGGCCCGAATCTGTGCCGAGTAAGCCATGTTTCGTATGTGTCGATCTCACAGAGCATCACGGAGGCAATGTCAGCGGTTCCATCGATGAGGGGAGATGTTAGTAATGAAGCAATGTTGGTGGACTTCAAAATGCAGCTATTTGAATGCATGTGGAAACTCCTGCAAACCACTATTTGATACCCCAGACCTCTCTGAGCGAGAGCCCCGTGCAATACAGCTCCTTCTCCTCCAAATGTAGCTGACTTCTGGTATCACATTAGTCTTCTCTCCAGTTTATGACAATCTTAGATTTGAAGCGAGAGTGGTGGGTAATTTGTGAAAAGCATAAAGCGGTGAATGTGCGATTAAATGGAGGGGTTGACTTTGTAGGAGTACTATGAAGACGAAGGCAGTGGAGTGGGTTCGGAGCGAAGTGCTCAAAATTTTGACAACTGCGATATTGATTTCAGCCCAGCTTGACCGACATCAGAGTCACGGGAAAAGGGAGATTTTCATTCACCGGATACAGCGAACCACTGGGGAGTTCTTGAAGTAACCTCTTACAGTGAACCCACTTAATATGGATGAAGTGAAGGAGTTATCCACTTTGTGCAAGTGGTAAAGAGATTGATCAGTCGGTCTTTAAAATTAAACAGCGCGGCCCCTAAAGAAGATAAAGAAGAGGCAAGAAAGAATTGTGATTAAGAAGATATGATGAAAGAAAGGCATGCCTCCTCATTTCCTCGAGAAACCTGAAAAGAGAAAGCGAAAGGTGATGACTATTGAAGTTTCTTGAGGTGTTGGGGCAAGAGTGAGAGTCGACATTCCTCTTTTAGACGTGATTAAGCCAGTCTCTCGACGTATGCGATTTTAAAGACTTGTGCGATGTGAAAGGGTTGAATATCAGCAGGCTTTCTTGACATAACGGTGGGTGCCATCATCCGATGTAGGCTTTCACGGTGAAGTCCTGAGACGAGGTGTCCCTCTTGTTGTTGGATATTGGGAGGAATTTGTGTGGAAAAGACATTACTAGATGCAGGGCCTAGTGTCGACCTTTCACCTACTCGGTTACAAGCAGGCGGGATGGGAGGGTGAAGCCTACCATCACATTATCTACGGCGGGCAATTGGAGTCAAATTCCCCGAGGCATTGTCAAAGATGTTTTAGTGCAAGTAGATAAATTTTACTACCCAGTGGACTTCGTTGTCCTCGACAATGAGCTAGTAGTTGTGGTAGCCAATTATGTGCCCATCATCCTTGGTAGGCCATTTTTGGCTACCTCAAATGCAATCATAAATTGTCGAAATGGGGTAATGCATATTACAATTGGTAATATGACATTGGAACTGACATCTTTCACTAGGTAAAAAGCACCTTTTCCTAGAGGAAGAGTGCAGAAAGGGTATGTCTGATTGAAACAAATTGTGGATGGAGCAGTCCCGACAACGATGGCTGTGGGAAGATTTGATAGAGGAATTGGTAGAGTTTGTGGGCATCGAATAGAGCACGGGATTGTTACTACTTATGGCTCTTAGAAAAGAAAGAAATTCTCCCACTTGTTGGCTAGGGAGGTGGAAGGAAAGAAAAAGATAAGAATCCCAAAAGCTTGATCTTAAGGTTATCCCCACATAACTGAAATATGCATATTTAGAAGAAAGTGACCAATGCCCTGTTGTCATTTCTTCATCTCTAAATGCCTCACAAGAGGACAATTTGCTTGGAACCCTTAGGAAGTGCAAGCAGAACCGCTGGTTTAGCAAATATCATATTAAAGGGTTAGCCTTTGGTTTGCTCATCACACATTTACATGGAGGATGAAGCTAAACCCCCAGGTGAGACAACCATAGAGGCGAGGTGAACCCCCGTATACGAGAGGTAATGCGCGTCTTGAAGTGCTGAAGTTACTCTGGTCGACATTATTTACCTATTCAGATAATAGTCTTGGGTGAGCCTACTCTCATGTCGTACTGAAATTAGGGGTGACCATTACAAAATGAAAAGGGGAAAGATATGCTACCCACCTTACCCACGGGTTGGAGGGTGTGCATGGGTCTGGAGACTATGCGTGTTGATAAGGAGGACCACTGCTTCCCTTGCCTTTCATCGTCCAACTTCGGGGAGTTTTCGGGCATCCATTTTATTGTTTTTTAGATGGGTATTCCGGATACTTTCAAATAGAGATTGCAGTGGAAGACCAGGAGAAAACTACCTTCACTTGTCCGTTTGGAACTTATGCCTATAGAAGAATGCCTTTTAGCTCTGATGCACTCTGGCGTTCCCGAGATGTATGCTCGGTATTTTTAGATATGGTGGAGCGCATTATGGAAGTATATGGATGATCTGCCATATATGGGGGAGCTTTTGAGAGTGTAGCGACAGAGCGTATCGCGAGATGCATTGAAAAGCACGTGTGCTTGGAGAAAAATGCCATTTATGGTGGTCAGAGGTGTCCTTGGGCATGTCATCTCGACATGAAGTGGGGTTGATATTTCAGTTGAGCTTATTTCAAGCTACCACCTCCGCAATCTTCGAAACCAATGAGGCAGTTTCTTGTAAATGCTTGAAGCCTATGGGAGGAGGTTTATAAAGGACTTCTCAAAAATTGAAAAACCCCTCTATGATCTGTTGGAAAATGACTCCAAATTTGTTTGGGATGATAGGTGCCAAGCGAGCTTCGAAGGACCTAATTTACACCTGACCATTGTGCTAGATGTGGGAGGCCCAGTGGCGGCTCCACTTTGAGAGGCAATGTAATAGATGCCGGTGATTTTCTTTGCTCGGGGCGGTTCTTGGAGTAGAGGAATATGGGAAGCCCTTATGTAGTTTATTATCTGAAGAAGCTGCGAATGGCTCGGAGGGTGACCATGGAGGAGCGTATGACAGTCTATGCCTTGGAGCCAATTAGAGCTTATGGCAGTGCAAATCATGTTCCTGTATTCTGAGACCGCTCTGCAGCAAGTACCTTTTAACCAAGCGAGATGCTAAAGAAAGGAAACATCGGTCTGGTTCTCTGCTCCGGGGAATTCAATGTTCCAAATCGAAGACAAGGAGGGGTAGAGAATGTAGTAGCGGATCACCTCTCGGTTACCATAGCTCGCTGACTCTCATGAATCCTCCGTTGATGAATTCCCTTAAGAGTCTCTTTGCAGCTAACTTGAGAATGCCCCCTGGTATGCACATATCACTAATTATTTAGCAGCAGGAGAAATCCCAGATGAATGGAAAGCACGAATGAGACACTTCTTCGCTAAAATTCGATGCTTATTTATTGGGAAGAAATTTATTTTACATTTGAATCTGTCTGAGTGAATCATTACGAGTGTGTGTGCTGAAAAACGACATGGTATTCTCGATCCTTTGCTACGAAAATGCGTGGAGGGAGTCATTTTGCTTGAGAAAGATGGCTATGAAGGTATTGCAATGGAGTTTTTAATGGCCTTCCTTTTTTCAAAGATACCTCCTATGTCTTAGAAGTTGTGATCAATATAAAAATACTGGGAAGCTTTCATGATAATATGATGCCCTTAAACCCAATCCTAGTCGTTGATTTATTCAATGTTTGGGGCATTGATTTCATGGGACCATTCCCTACGTCTTTCGGGTATTCGTACATCTTGGTGGGGATTGATTATGTGTCCAAGTGGGTCGAGGCAATTCCTTGCAAAACCCGATTATCCTGAGGTGGTGCTTAAATTTCTAAGGAGAATATCTTCTCCGATTTAGATCTTCAAGTATGTCGGTGATAGAGGGTACCCACTTTTGCAACAATCCTTTTGAAACTATATTGGCTAAATATGATGTGAAACACAAAGTGGCTACCCCTTACCATCCTTAGACCAGTGGGCAAGCTGAGCTTGCTAACAGGGAGATTAAGACTACCTTGATGAAAGTGGTTAATTCCAACATAAAATATTGGTCCCTCAAGCTGTTGGACTCAATATGGGCATACAAAATAGCTTCCAAGACTATTCTTGGGAAGTCCCCCTATCGTATGGTGTTTGGAAAAGCATATCACCTCTCGGTGGAAATTGAATACAAGGCATGGTGGGCAATTAAAAAGCTAAACTTGGATTTAGGGACAGCCGACCTCAAAAGGTTTCTCGACCTCAATGAGTTAGAAGAACTTCAGAATGATGCCTACCTCGGTGAAATTACGAAGAGAAGAAAGAAAAAGTCTAAGAAATGGCACTTGAAGCCCGGATGATAGCTCGAAAATTTTCCATCAAGGAGATCAAGTTTTGCTTTATGATTCAAAGCTCCACATATTTCAAGGAAAACTCAAGTCGAGGTGGACTTTCCCCTTCATAATTTATCAAGTTTATCAGTGGGCGAGTGCATATCGAGGCTCGAAGGACAGTCAGACTTTGAAGTGGATGGCCCTTGCTTTGGTGTGCTTATGTTGTCCCGCTTTCTGACGAACTGATGAGGATCTGCCTCCATGAGCCTGAAATTCCTAAAAAATTTGGTTTAGGGTAGACCCGATACCCTGGATTACGAGTCCACTTCTTTTTGTTTAATCATATATTTTATTTTATTTTCATTTATTTTTCCTTTTGCTTTTGCTTTATTCAAAAATTTTCTTCATTTCATTTATTTTATTTTATTTTATTTCATTTTCCTGCTTTTTATTATATTTTCCTGTGTTATTTTTGTAGGATTGTGCTAAAATCCCCTGAACCATAGAGGCATTTAAACGAAATTTCAGCTCTGGTCCGTCCTCTGAGTTTTGCGGTCCTCGATTCGAAACTGCCGTTTAAGTCCTCGTGTTTCCCTCATTCATTGCTCCTGGCCTCCCGCATCACCCGTCTCTTTAAATAGTCATTGCCTCTCGAAAATCATTCCCTCGTTTCATATCTCGGTGGATCTCACCCTACGGAATCCCTCTCCTGTGTGTACTTGGCACCTCCTCGGCCTTCTGCTGCATAGGCCCCATCAATGGCGAGACCGCGAGGCCGGCTCATCCTCTGACAGAGTGCGGGGCCCCCTCTCTGGGCGGGGCACGGAGATACCACCGATCCTTGACCTCTTACGACCCTCTGGATCATGTTGGTAACTCCCAAGATGCTGCCCTTGCTTCTCCAACCAAGCGCAGGTATGAGACACGGATTTGACCCGTGCCCACAGCTACCCCTCACATACTACCCATGCTCGATAGCATTTACAAGGCGGGGCTAAGACGATGGCCCGGGAGAGTCTTCCATTTTCCCGACCACGGGAGCCGCCACGGTCTCACTCACACATGGGAGCCTCGACCGGTGCTCGATGTCACGGAACTCCATTATGTACATTGTGATGGGGCCGACTCTTTATACACTCGATGGAACGAGGAAATGCATTTGTCGAGAGCAAGGATTTCCATATTGAATATTTTTATGATATTTCTGCTTTTGCCAGCATGCCAGAGCTACGGGACTCGATGGGACTTGTTCAGTGCTACTCTTTATAGCCATTTATGACTCCTCGTCGATTCTTCTATCCAAGGGTAGTGGTCAACTTCTACCAGTCCATGGCATCCCGTGGTGAGCACAATCCCACTGCTATGCACTTCACCATCGAAGGTCGTCGGTGCATCAGCAGGGCGGACGTATAGTGTCGCACTGCCTTCCGGTGATCACGGCCGAATTCAGTAGACTATGAGCGGTGGCGTATCCTTCTGTCGGAGATGGTCAGGATCCTCTCTCGAGATACATCAGTTGGCCTTATTTTGTTCCAGAGACAGCTTCCTCCAAGGATGCTTTTTATGGACCATATACTGCGGTCCAATCTATTTCCTCTTCAGCACCTTGTTCAGAGGTGGGGCGCCATTTGAGAAGCCTTATACCGCATTTCGGAGGGATTTTGGTTTAGCCCCCCATAGCTTATTATGACATCCCTCTTCACTTCGAAGAGAAGATACATTAGGCTTCTCGGTAGAAATGAGACCATTCACTTGTATTTATCACGTTGCTCACGGCGTCATGTATTAGAGCACCTTCGCTTTCCAGTTGAGCCCCATCAAGAGACCCGTCAAGTTTGTGAGGCCACATTTACTGGCTTAAAGAAGTGAGCGGTTTGTTCTAGGGCCCTCACTCTTCCTGTGGCCCTCTGTTGAGGCGAGGATCCCGAGATTCACCATCGGGGACCAACAACCTCCGGTAGCCCTACTCGGGGCCACCCCCACCGGTCACCACCTCCTGCTGACCTAGTGCTTGCTCATTTCAGTGCTGATACTCATCTCCGACCCTCTTGCTCCAGTGACCCTGACTCCCTTTCACGGCCCATTTCGCGTCTATTCATCCTTTGCTAAAGATTTTTCTTGCCATCATGGCGTTGTCGCAATTTTGAAACCACCAGGTGTATTTGCTGCATGAGCTGCATGACGAGTGGATGGCTCGGCCGGAAAGTGTCTTTTTCAATTGACTTCCCTTACTCGCCTACGGTATCCTTGCTCAGTGCGTGACTTTTTGGAGCTTGCCACATCCTCACTCCCGGTAGCGACCGAGTTAGTAGTTACCACCTGCAGCTCGGCGATGTGACCACGACGGTTAGCCACCACTGCGGCTCTGGTAGTTATCCCGGTTCCCCTACGGCGATTCGCTCCACGTTGCTCATGTCGCCGCTCGGCTGGAGCGAGAAGAGGATGAGGCTTCACCCTCCTCGACTACTTGAGGAGGTATTACTTCCTTCATTCAGTTTCTGCTCCAGACCCATTGAGGACAATGTCATATTCGGTTGGGGGAGAGTTAATGAAGGAAGTACCATTATGTTTTAAGCAGTCGTTTACTTTAGTTGAATGACTTACTAGTATTTTTATTTTCTTTATAGATGCAGTATATGTTTTCAGTTTTTAAAACATGTTTTTGTTTTTGTTTTTCATTTCTCACTTACAGAATAATTTTTTTTTAATGCTCAACTTCTATATGAGAAATTGGAGTCTTGTCCTAATGATGTTGATGTTAGAATTATGTTTTGCTTATTTGAGTTAATGAACTGTTGAAATTGCTTCCACTTTGAACTAGCGACACATTGTGCACATTAGGTTTCATTTATAAGCTGAAAAATTGTCTTACCTCCTAAACCCAGAAAAAGTATGGCCTAGTACTTTTGACCATCTTTAATAGGTCGAGACCCCTGTATAAAAGACCAATGAGTCTTTAAAAAAAATGAGAAAGAAAAAGCAAAAAGAAAACAAAAAAAATTATTGTGACACTTGCCTGGAAACCCTAGCACAATCCGAGGGGCTATGAAAAAAGTCTTTAAAAAACTGGTGCCTAAACCAGTGGTGAAGTCCTGACTGTTGCTCGTTACACGGGTGGATAGGTGGAGTGTAGCAAATTATAGCTACTAAAGTCTCGAGCTCATTAAAATTCTGGGGTAAAACCTAAAGAATTAGTGGTTGAGAGATCCTTATGACTTGATGCCCTAAACCTTAATTTGTTAGGAGTCATTGGTGGACCCCCGTTACATGGACATTTATGAGTTCAACCCCTCGGCATTTGCACCCCTACGAGCAAGAGTTGATTTTATGCAAAATAGGCGAGGGCCTCGTATTAAGGTTAGTTAATTTTCTATGTATAGAAAAGAACTAGGTTTGGGGGGAGTACTAACGGGCTGAAAGTGAGTGTTTAAAAGTTGGTAAAAATTGCAGACCCATACGCGCAATTATACACGTCAAGTTCACATAGTGTAGTGGCTAGTCAAGTGTCGTTCCCTCGAAGAGAAGAATGCTAAATACTAGCTTAGTGACCTAGACAATATTTTGATCCAGTCTTATAGTGAATTATGACTAAATTATTTGGATTTAAGGAAGCTTTAATATTAAAATTTTGATTTGTGTTATAATCTTTTTGAGAAAACTAAGGTTTTTCAGCACTTTACCGCTGATGGATTTAACCTGAATAGCATATTTTATTTAATATTTCATATATGATTTATATTGTGAGTTGATCGTGTCTCTGAGATATTACATCTCGAGATATAGCTATCTATCTTGCTAGTGGGGTGTATTGCATCTCTATTTCGACCCCTTGACTCCGAGATGCATAAATGTGCAAACCATAATCTGCTACGCTTGGAGCATGGGATATCTATTCGATTGACCAAGTGTTTGCTTTGCTCATATCACATGGTCCTTCTTTCTCTCGATATCGGACTCCCCAGCATTAGCATGCCATAATTGGCCAAATAATAACACATGTGATTAAATTGAGAGTAAAAGCGACCATGCAATTCATACCAATATTAAATAAACAACGATTAATGTATTAATCCGCAATGGTGCCGGTTAGGGTTGACAAATGAAGTAGAGAGAAAGTTAGTTCATAGTGATTTCATTAAAGTGAAAGATTTTCAACATGTTGAATAAATCGGGAAAAGAAATATAGGAAGAGTACGTCTTGTGATATCGAGGAAGAATGTCGAGTCTGCGATCTCTCACCATCAGTACGTAATTTGTCTTGATCACTCACGAATCCTTCCTTTTGCCTCTGAAAATGCTTCAAGCACATATCTCGGGATTCGGGCCATCAATGGCGTAAATTTTGGGGTTTTCGCGCTCTCATCTAGAAAAGAAGACCTCGCTATGCCGTAGCATGCAGGGGCCTCTTGGAATCGCCTCGTGGTTCCGTTTGTGGCGTGGGGCCTGTGCTCTTTGCGGTGCTCTGTCGCGGTGTGGAGTACCTCGCATTTACATGCAGGAGCTCCTAACACTTCTCATTGTATTCTCTTGCTTAGGGTCTTTTCTTCTACTGTCGACTTCCTTTTTTGCTCCTATATCGTAGTGTCTGTAAACATTGTAGTAGGGATTAAGCGCGATATTATTAGTGAATATGAATGTGAATCATGCGATTGAGTTCTAAAAACACATGAAATTTACTAAAATGCTGCGCATAATTCCCTTGATTAACTTCCCCCGAACTTAGCTTCTTGTATCATTACGAAGAACAAACTCTAACCGAGGGCACCTGAGAATCGCGTAACTAACAACGGCGATATGGGTCTAGTACACATGATACGATGAAGGGTGACATGAGCGGTTCATTTGATCCCCAGGGACTACCTAGGTTTGTTCGACTTTTTCAGAATGCGCGGCTGGGTGGGTCTTGGTTGACCGTGCGGGTCGACCCCCTTTTAGCGCTCAATAACCTTTCTAAAGAATTCTGAGATGCGGTTGGAGTGTGATCTCCGATGTATAGCTCGACTTCGGTACCCCCGAACTTGAATTTAACTTGCCTATTTGGAATAGCTTAACACCGAAGGATGAGACCTTTTGATTTTATTCATGTGAATAATCTGGGGATTAACTTTAAGGCGAACTTGGAGGCTTTGTGCGAGAAGTTTAGGTGAGGGGTTTCTTGTAGCGGTGATCAGTGGTGACTCCCCACCGAGTTGGTTAGAGACCTTGGGACATTTAGTTTCAGGGCTTCACCCCCGAATACTCGACTAAACCTCGAGGCCACCAGATTTGTGAAATCATCCATCTTGGTCACAATATGGCGGGACGGTGAAGTCAATGACTCCCGGCCAGTTGGCCTAGGGAATTATGCTTAGAAAGGCCCCTCGAACTATGCTCGGGATTCCGATTGGATGATCCACTTATTCAAAACCATAAGGTTTTTTTTTTTATTTTTTATGGGGCTCAAAGGCGATCCTCTTTTTCTAAGGTGTCCCATCACTTAGGTGTTTAAACTTTCCAAGGTTCGTAGAACTCTTGCATGGTGATCCCGGAGTCAAGGCATACCCAGAAGATCACATGTGTGTGTGTCACGATAGCTTACTTGAAATGATTTCTTGAGTCTAAAGGGCGGCGGACATGCTCATTCGACTTTGCTCTGATACGGTCTAGAGTAGTGAGGCTTAAACAGGTTCCACTGTTTCATGAAACAGGCTTGCAATTACTATGGCTCCCTTTTTGAAATCATGAAAGTCAAACTAAAAATTTGAAACATAATACTGACTCTTTGAAACTACCATATCATAATAATTACTGGCTTGCAAACATATTGGTACATAATGAACAAAACTCGGTCTTTAAACATGCTAAAAAACAAAAACAAAACAAAGTGAACTAAAACTAATGAAAATTAGAACTAAAACATGCCTAAAACATGTAGAGATAAAAATAAATAAATAAATAAAAATAAGCCTACATTTTTTACATGCATACACACCCCAATTTAAAATGGCGATTAATCTGATAGCGGGGAAAAAATAAGGGCATAGAGATAAGTCGGAAGAATCATTGGGTTATGTTTGTGGTGGTATGGAGTGTGAAAAGATGAGTGAGTCCTTCTTGCGTGATATAGTCTTGATTAGACGAATGATGGCCATCTCGTACGATGGCGTCCGTACCGACTGGGAACGCTGCTGGTGCTCTGGGGCTGTCCCCGATATGCATCCAGTGTGTGGTGAGCATGAATGCAGTGCACTTGAGGGCGAGTGGAAATGGAGAGACCATAGGGTCACCATCCTCGGGGTCTCGCCTTAGGTGTATTGCTCTTGGCATCATGCCGGTCTCCTCATAAAATCGCTAGAGCTCCGACTTCACATGGGTAGTGGTATGAGTAGGCGTTGCTACTACTCTGAAATTCGACACATTGGGACCTCGACGATTGGCCTCGTGGAAGGTAATCGGTGAGGGTGGATCGGGCTTGGTGCATCCCATGGGTCGACTTAATCAACCTCCTCGATGACGGACACGATGTCAAGCACAGAGCCACGAGTCATGGCGTAGTCCTTACGTGGTGTTCTAGATGCGGGGTAGGCAGTTTTTGGAAGAATTCCTCGGACCTTAGCCAGGCATGAGGAGTGCATATGAAAATTGGTAAAATCACTCGTCGAGGGTTGGAGTTTCCACACGCCTGGCCTGGGTAGGCTCTTGCATTGGCATAATGCGTAATGCGCAAATAAAGTATATATTTCTCTTGCTATATAGGTCATCGATAGTGAAGTAGGTTAATGGCACGGAGCACCAAACTGCGACCCACCCACCTTGAATGAGCTTGATCGTGTCAACTTTGAAGGTGGTGGGTGGAAATCCGCTGGCGGGGCTACTCACGGAACAGGAGGGTGTATAGAGTGCTGCTGACCTCCCGATTTGGATAGTGAAGTTGAAGAAGCGCATTGGAGGTGAAACCTCGTTGGACAACCTTGGCAGTTGAATAGGACCATTGAGTAGATCGCTCGGCCTCCGGAAATAGACATGTTGATCTTCCAAAGGGGTGGTGCGCTGCAGTGGAGCCGGATAGTTTGTCTTTTGGTGGGATGGAGCAGGAACCATTGTGGTCGATCTAGGGTTAGGGTTTTGTAAACACTAAAAAACATGGGAGAGAGAGAGAGAGAGAAAGGTTGGCCAAATTCGAGTGGGGGGTGGAGGGAAAATGAGCAGACAGGGTTTTAAAGGACTGTAAAAGAGTACCTGCTCACGTGTATGGGCTTTCTGCTGGGTGAAGCATATCTGTGTGAGCTGCCAGAGCTGCCTGTGCAGAGGCCCAGTAGAACAAAAAAAGGATAGTTTTACTTAGCTACTGGGTGCCGAGTTGAAAGTGGGTTTCTTTCTGCAGTGAGGATTGCAGCGGCGTATAGAAAGTGGAAACCATGAGTTTTAAAATAGAGATTTGGCCATCTCACCTTGTAATGAACATATAAAGGCTTCCCTTAGGTGTAACCTTGCATATCGATAGCCTGAAGGAAACTCACAGACACATTTAAAAATAACAAAGTAGAGAGTCCGATAGCGAAAATGTACTGAAATGCAAGTTAAAAATTGTGAAAATAATGCAAGTTCGAGAAGAAGAGGATCTCTGATACTTAGGTTGCCTCCCGAAGCATTATGTTTAATGTCGTTAGCTCGACATTCTTACAGCGTCTGACCTTAGGCAGAAAAATAGCCCGAAGCATTGGTGACCTTCCACCCTTGCTGTCTTGCCCCAAATGTGCTTGTAATTGTCATATCAACTTCTGTATGGAATTCTCCTCCAAAATACGGTTTCAATCTCTAGGCATTGACATTGAACTGTCCCTTCTCTGGATGCATTATCTCAACTCCCCTATAGGGAAATACTTGAACCACTGTGAACGGACTTGACTAATTCGTGCCACAGTAGGTGTCCAGAATCAACAATATTTATATCCTGCAGATTCCCTACGCCATTATATAAACTCTTTGCCGGTATAGTGGCTCCCAGGTCGAACTCGAGGATGGGTTTCTTGTGCAGTGGTCACCAGTTGGTGAAATGGTTTTCACTTTGGATTTGGGGTTTCTTGTAAAAGCAGTGAGGTTGATGGCCGCAAAAATCATAACTATAGAATTAAAAGTGTAAAGAAATCCTTGTAGTTTGAGACCCTTTGGGCTTAGGGTTACAGACATTTATAATGTCCTCGGGTCCTTTTCCTCGCGTTGGGAGGATGACTATGGTAATTTCCCAGGCGGATCTATGTTTAGCCATAAAGGCCGAACCACAAGTGTTTCTCTGGTAGCACAGCATTTATTAACCATTAATGTTTCGAAGCGATTCATGACCACATGCTCCCAGCTTTGTCTGACGAATAAGTAGCAGCTAGTAGCATCGAGTGGATCTAGCAATGAGTATCCATTGAACTAAAAAGCATGATGCGGCCACTCGGGGTACATCACGGGATTCAAACCTAACGTGAGATGCGAAACATAAATGATAATAAATGCACCTTCGATTGTGACGGGAGGATAGTGTTTTACCTCGAAGGGCACTCACCAGTGACCCTTGATTAGTCCTTAAAAAGTATTTTGAACCTGTTTGTAGTAAGGTTTTGAGCACTTTTGTATATGCTAATAAATGTCTTGATTTGCACATTAAGGTCTAGCTATTCCAGCACGTCGCATTTTGTGGCTAATTTTTGTAGTTTTAAGCTGATTTATGCCAAAATTGTTGAGTTGATCAACACGAAAGAACTGAGTCAAACTCGACATTGAGATCAAAGACCGGAAGGAAGAAGGCGAGAAAATACGAGAATGGAGCAAACAAAATTTTTGGGGTTGCGGGTTGTACGGTCTTGAGTGCTTCTCCTTGTAGTGTCCTGACTCTTGCCCACTTTGTTCATCACGCCTCTTTTTGAATTCTTTGCCCAGTTTGAAGTTTGCCTTTTTGTTTCTCTTTTGATTTCTTCCATTTGTCCTTATAACCGTTAATCACTTTGTTGATTTGGTAATTTTAGCATGTCTTAGTGGGCATATAAACGTTTCTTACATTGTAAAGGAGACTTTTTATCCAGTGAATAAACTTTTGGCTCGGTAATAAAATTGGCGGGAAGCTTTCAGCTTTCTCTTTTCCATTTTCTCTTGCTTTCTCCACACTTTTTCTCTCGCTTTACGGGCAGCCAGGCACTCAGGGATGATGACTCGGAGGGATGAGCGACTAAAACCCTTTCCTCCTTGAAGTGGAAGAATTTCTTGGTGGGATCTTAAGGATACTGGAGGGTTTCATGTTTATCACACAGGTACACACTAGCAGTTTGTGTTTCCTTTGAACTAAGAGTTTAAATCCCTGATTCACCTTAGACCAAACTTGTATTTAGTAATGTTTTAGGGTTCGGTGGATGCTTCTTTGCTAGATCCATTTAGATTCATTAGTTACCCTCTATTAATCATTGTAAGGTGAGTCGAGGAGAATTGTTTTTCAGCAGCCGGAATATACGATGCTCGATGAATACCATTTTCAAAGGATAATTCTTAAGGGTTAGGTTTTATAGCTAAATGAAGATGTGAGTTCGGGAGATGACTATGGAAGTGCAAATCCTCCGATGCGAGAAAGGACCTGGAAACCCTTAGAAACATGAGCTGTACTATTACGAGGAGGTCTGTTTTTAGTTTCTCTTACTTGTTCATATTTGTCTTTTATGATATATATATATATATATAATGGTCTTAGAAAATATTAAAAAAAAAATTCGCGGGTTCACGAGAAATTATGACCACAAAGCTCGCGACTCGATTTTGTTTTGATCATAACTTTTTCATCCGAACTCCGTTTTGGGTATTTTTGGTACCTTTGGAAAGCTTAGAGAGTGAAGAATCCAAATATATCCAGAAATAACACTTTTGAAATTAATATGATGGTGAATTTTGTCGACCCCCATGAAAAGAAGGTCAATGTGTCTTCTAAAACAAAAAAAAAAAAACAAAAACAATAAAAATAAAATTGCAATGCTTTGCCTTGAGGGGTTTATGGTGAAAGTCTTTAAAACTGGTGCCTATTAGCGGATTTGGGAGCCAGCTTAGTGCTCGCCGCGGGTGAGATGGGTGAGTTTAGTGGACCCAGTAAGGTCTTTGGGTTTTGAAATGTCGGAGGTAGGGTGAAACCTGGAGAGTTTGTGGTCGAAATATCCTTATAAATTGGTGCCCTAAGCCTTAATTGGTTGGGAGTCATCAGTAGATCCCCGTTACATGGACTTTGGTGAGGTCAGATGCTGACATTGCACCCTACGACACAAAGAGTTGTGGAACCAAGAGTGGGTCCTGATGTTTTGGGTTGGTTAGTGTCTAGGTGGCGGCGGTAGCTTGGTTGAGAGAGTGCCTTTGCGGTTTATTATTGTTGAAGCCCGATCAGGCAAACACTTAGGTTTTGGTAGAAGTCTACGGATTTGATTTACCCGAAGGAGGCTCTTTGATACTGTTTGTATGACATTCTTTCATCGAGATAGTTATTGGGCAAGGGTTTCAGTGATTCTCATCGAGGGTTAGGCATTACTCATTCACAACCTTTTTGAAATAACATTTTTGTGAACATCATTTTGTTATCGTTTTGTGTATCTTTCTTTAACTCTTTCATTCTTTAAGGGACTAGCGATGTGTGGGTTGGGGGGGTGTGATTAGTGCTTTCGAAAAGTCTTGTTTGAACCCTGTTTATGTAAGGTTTGAGCACTTTGTGTACTAATCCAGTGTAATTAACCTTGATTTACACATTAGGTCCTGTATTCTACGATCGCATTTTTGTGGCTAATTTTTGTAGTTTTTGCAAGAAGCTATTTATGCCAAAATTGTTGGTCGATCCAAACCTGAAAATTAGTCGAGCCTTCGGCATTGCGGATCAAAGACCGGAAGGAAGAAGAAGCGAGGAAAATACAAAGAAAATGGAGCACATCAAAAATTTTGCGGGGTGCGAAATTGCTTCCTCCACTGCCAGCATTCCACCGACTCTTGCCATGGTCATCATACATTGAATTCTTTGCTGCCGTTTGAAGTTTTGCCTTTTTGTTCCTCTTTTGATTTCTTCCAATTTTGTCCTTGTAACAATTAAATGCTTTTGTTGATTTTGGTAATTTTCCTTGTCTTAGTGGCTATATAAGCCATTTGTATACACTGTAAAGGAGACTTTTTGTCCAGTGAATAAACTTTTGGCGCAAAGGCTCCAGTTTTCCAACTTTTCTTCTTCTCTCCCATTTTCTCTTATTTTCTTCCACTTTCTCGGCTACCAAACACCCCTTGAGGGATGACAGCTGAGGATGGTTAATAAAACCTCCGTCCTTGAAGAGGAGGCTGCGAGTCACCAGGTTTGGAGTAAAATATTTATTCTGCTTGTATTTAATGTGACATTTATGGGTATTTATGTCTATACTTCTCCTGATAGGTTTTAAATCTCATAAATATACCTTGAATTAACATGTTTGCTTAGGATTTTTTGGTTGGTGGATGCTTATTGCTAGATCACGATATTCGAGATGAATTTCCTGATAGTTAATGTAGGGTAGGTTTAGGAGGCGTGTTCCTCCTTTATTATAGAGACATTTATGCTATTAAATCTTATTTCAAAGGAAAATTATAGGGTTTAGCACCAAAGCTAAATGAAGTCCGGTTCGGGAAATGACTATAGGTCATCCTCCCAATGAGGAAAATGACCCGATAACTTCTCATTTACCATGCTTTTTTTTTTTTTTTTTTTTTTTCCTCCTGACCCGGTAGTGATGCTTGAGGGTTCTTTTCTTGTTTATCTCGTTTTATTTTCAGTTTCCAAACATTCACCTCCACTGTTTTTACAAAACCTTAAAATAAAAATCTAATTCACCAAATTGAACCTCCTTTGTAAGGTCATTTGTGCGAAAACCAATCCACCGAATTGACCTAGAGGCAGGCGTACTACGTGGTATCTTTATTATTAGGAGATTTAGGATATAAATTTTGTTGATTAGGAACACCTCTTTGTGGCATGAATCAGCCTCCTCTTCAAGGATGAGGGGTTTAGCCCGAGACATCCCTTGAGTTGTCATCCTCGAGGGTGTTTGGTGGTGAAAAGTAGGGGAGAGAAAATGAGAGAAAATCCTTTGTGAGAAGGTGAGCTTTGGCGCCGTTTGATGATTGATGGATTGATTGATTTTACAGAGCTTGGTTGGGAAGCATATCACGCTCGAGTCAAATTACAAAAAATATGAAACAAAGATCTGATGAGAGCAATTTAGTACAAAAACCAAAAAAGCGATGAGAAGTGGTGACACAATAGCAGGCGAGCTACAAAAAATTTAAGCATGATGAGAAGAAAATTTACAACCTTCTGAAATCTGTAATGCCCTTTTCCTCTGTATTTTAGCTCAAATTGCCTTATGCTTTGTTCATACAACTTGAGTTCGCTGGTTTTTACTTGTTGAATTGGCTTGAAGATGTGATATAATTGGCTTGAAAAACTACAAAATATCCAGAAAATATGATTAGTAGTATAATCGGGACCTTAGTGTATCCAATTGGGTTATTTAAGTTGATTAGTACACAAAAGTGCCGAGCACACCCCAATGAGCAAGGCTCAAACGACCTTATTTGGGCACTAATCACTCCCCACAATTGACACATGCTAGTCCCTTATGATGACAAAGAAAGAACATGGATAAGTTGAAGTTAATGCAAAAGGAATGGTATTCTGAGAAGTGTATGAGTAAGTATTTACCCTTAGTGAATGGTGAGGACCACACTCATGACCGACTTGGGAGGAGATAAATGCCGTACGGGACGAGTTTCGGAAAGTATCTATCGATAGAATCGACCTGAAACTTCCACCAAAATCTAAGTGTTTATGTGGTTAGTTTTCAACAATAACCTGCTAAACTACTCTCCCCTCATCTAAGCTACTGGCAAATCCTAACACCTTGACCAACCTAAATAAATCTGGTTCCACTCTTTTGTCATATTTCTTTTGTAGCAGTGGGGCCAGCGTCGAAATAGACCTCACGAGAAGTCAGGTGCGATTGGTCCACCAGATGACTCCCGACCAGTGACTAAGGCTTAGGGCGTGAGTCATGAGTCTCTCGACCCGCAACTCTTCGGGTTTCACCCGGACTACGAATGAATTCGAAATTCAGGCTTTACGACTAAGCTAAGCCTCCTTGCATCCGCGATGTAGTGAGCATAGTCGGTGGCCGACCCGACTAAGGCTTAGGGCACCATGCTTTAAAGACTTCCTTAGTAAACCCCTCGGGCCAGGTACTTTCGGGTTTCAGGTAAAGCGTCGCGGCTTTCTCTTCTCTTTTCTTCTTTTCTTTTTCTTTTCTTTTTCTTTTCTCTTTTTTGTGGAAGACACATTGGCCTATTCTAGGGAACCATAACCTTTACAAAGTGACCCATTATAAGCCCAGGGTGGGTTTATGATAAAGGGAGTTATGCGGTTTTCTGGAGCTCATGCGAGAAGCGATGTGAGTGTGTGGCTAGCTAAGGTGGAAGAAAAGATTGAATGCAGGAGTCTGGTGACCTGACCACTTAATCATGCGTGGAACTGTCCCCAGTATCAATGGCATTGGCGGTGTTTCAATTTTTCAAGTTATGAGTTAGTGAGCCAAAAATAAATAAAATATGGGGAAAAATATTTATGAATGAGTTAAGAAATGCTTGTCTAATATGTATAACTTGATGTGTGTCACTAAATTTTAGCTTTTTAACGACTTTCTGAAAATGTGACCCTTAAACATCTGAAATGGGCTTTGCTCACATCTGATGGGTAAAAAGGAGTATAAAACAAACTGATATCTACAGTATATAAATCACTTCCTTCACTAACTCTCCTCGACTTGAGTATTGCCGTGACATGATAGGGTGTGGATTGAAAAGGTAGTGAAGGAAGTTGGTCATCTTGATAAGTTTGAATCAACAAAGAATTTATACAAATTACTCCTTTTTAAAGTAGTAAAACTATTGCGACATAGTTGCTCACAGGATCCCTAGAACATTGGGAGGGTTTCGTCTTACAAACGTTTGTACTTAATGATTCAAAATTGTGAGGCTTTTGTTTGGATTTGGTTGTATAAAAGTATAGTTTGTTGTCACTATGTTAGCGAGGTAATTTGAAATACAATGAAGACCTTGAAGTTTTGGGCCACTAGTTTGGTATGATAGGGTTGTAAAGGTGTCCTCGGGTTATTTCCTCGCATTAGGGCAAATGACCTATAGTCATTTGCCAAAACCGAATCTTTGTTTAACTTTAAAAACCAACCCTTAGTACCTTTCATCTTTGAACCATAGCATTTGCGAGCATTAGCGTTCCTACTTGAGTTGAAATCAGCATTTAACTTACCACGATGGCTCATTAAATAGCAATGTGGATGTCGAGTGTATCTAACATTGAAATACCTTTGAATTTAAGCTTGCCAAGTATTGACCAAAATAAGTACATCGAATGACTTTTAAACTAGTTTTGAGAAGTTTGGAAACATAAATACCCGATGGCGCCGTGAAAAGCAGAGGATCACTGTGAAGCCTCATCGGCTTGACCTGGAAACCCTCATAACTGAGGTTTGGAGGCTTTAGTAGAGCATCCTTTGAGTTGTCATCCTCGAAAGGTGTGTTTGGTTATGAGAAATGAGAGAAGAGGGAGAAGAAGAGAAACAAATGTGTGAAAAGCAGAGTAGTAATGGAGTACCTTTAATGAATAGTTAGGTTACAAATTGTTCATGGTGGCTTATATAGCCTTCTAAAGTGAAAATACCAATTTATCATAATAGTATCATTACGATGAGGGTGAGAATGGAAAAAGACCAAAGAACGGTCGTTTGTACCCAGCAGAGGCTTATGAAGTTTATATAGCGAAAATTCATTGTTGTAATGCACTATAAGCGAAAATTTTGCTATAATGGCGAAAATTTCGCTATTATTGCGAAAATTTCGCTATTATTGAGAAATTTCCTTGTCTTCTCCTACTTGCATCACCCGCATATTCAATTTGCATCGACTTGTTTTATATTCAATTCCTTCATTCGGAAGCTTGATGTGTCGAATATAAATGCCTGACTCGATGTAAATCGGCTCGACCGATATGCTTGCTTGATATGGTAGGATGGTTTATGAAACTGCAAGAAACTACCACCATTGACATCGAAATACAATCGATAGTACGAAAGGGACCTAACGTCAATTGGCTTAATTAATATGATTAGTACACAAAAAGCTTCGAAACCTATCTTAAATAGGGTTGAAATAACACTTTTGAGTCTTAATCACACCAATGAAGCACTTTGCTGATCGTGTGATACTAGAAATAATCGACAAGCGAGAAGCGAAAAACATGAGGTAAAAAAAAGTTTGTAAAAAGTAATCATAACTGTAGTAGAGAATCACGAAAACCTAAGCTAAAACCATCTTGAAAGGCTGAAAAACTATACAGCGTCGGCCGACGACGAAGCTCCACTACTCGAGGCGCCCAGACAGGGCTCTTCTGGCTACGGGTTTGTTGCAGTCGAGGTCTCGATCATAAACCTCTGGCTATGCGTTTTCCCCAATAGAGCTAAAGCCATAACCTTGTGTGTTAACGGCCCTAAATAGATAAGGACCTGCCCGCCAGTGCAATTCTTTTGAGCGTTGTAGGGTGCGTGCGGGGAGTTCGGCTCGCTAAAGTCAGGTGTAGCAGTTAGCCAAGCCGACTCTGACCCGGAGTGAAGGTTTAGGGCATCAAGCCATGAGGATCTTTCGATACAAACTCCATAGAGTTTCACCGGGACTTGAATGATTCGGGCCTCAGGCTGCGGCTCGCAGACTCCACCCGTGCAGGTGTAGCGAACCTGAAGTCGGCGACTCCCGACCCGGTGAGTTTAGGGCACGGGCTTTAAAGGCTTTCGCTATATACCCCTCGGGCGTGCTCGGGTTTCAAAGTAATGGCGAGTGTTTTTCTTTTCTTTTGGCTTTTCTTTCTCTTATTTATTTTGGAGGAGCCGGCCTTCTAGTGCATGGGGGTCCACGACTGTCGGGGAGTAAGCGACAGAGTGAGGTTGCATCGTAAGAGGGTTTTGTCTTTGTTCCTTGCTTTATGTTGAGATTTAACGTGCTCGGTGTGTGGCGAGCTAAAAGGTGGAAGAGGCAGAATTTAAGTATAACGAGAAGTTCAGTAGTCCACTCCATTTCAACTCTGACCTTGTGTGACATAGGTAGGAAAGGCTTAAGTTCAACACCTTTACTGAGGCCCAAACATTATGCATATACAGTTAAGTAAAAAAAATGTAGATCATAGTAGAAAATGTAATCTGGCATAAGTATTATAATAACCAAAAGGGCTAGTAAACATCATAGTTGAGCATATACATATTTGAGCAGGAGATAAACAGCTTCCCTTTACTATTGAAGCATACATGTACAAAATAGTCCTATGCAAGACAAGAGTAGTAGGTTAATTAAAGCTAAAACAACAAGTATAAAACAAAGCAAATGTGAGGATATTGCCCATTGTAACTCTCCCCAGGCAAAGTATAGCGTATGCAGCTGGTTTGGGGATAGGAAATCTGAAGAGGGAAGTGTGACCACCCTCCCACTGCGTGGGTGGTGTAGATGCAGGTGGATGGCGCTCTGACGATGTGAGCACATCCAATGAGGGCTGTGAGACGGCTTAATTTATTTGGTCATGAGTAGTGGGATTTGTATAGGCTCGGTCACTTTGCTGTTGGTGAGCCAATTGGTTACGTATGCATGGGAGAATGGCTTAGTCTGCGCTAGAGTGACGCAAACAGGGCCGTTCGCTCGACGTCTTTGTCAAGTGACGACTAAAGATGGGTGATGTAGCAGTCTTGAGCAATCCATGCGTGATATGAATCCTTAGTGACGGGGATGTGCTCGGATGCTGTTGTGATGTGGAGGGATGGGCTGGAGTCTCGGGGAATTTGGGCGGTGGGAGGTGGGCGAAGGGGATGAATCAGGAGCTGAAGTCCTTTCCACCTCATGGCAGAGGCTAGTGCTCTCACCCTAGTGAGTCTCTGCCAAATCATCCTCTGCCTCCTTGCTTTGGTGTAAGAAGAAGTAAAGTGGCATAGACGAGCGGTCGCTCACGGGATAAGATACGAGGATTACTCACTGACGCTCTATGCGTGGCTCTCAGGGCCAGAGATGCTCTAAGGCGTAGCGGCATGTAGCCTGAGCATCAAATGGAATGGCTCACTTGAGCCGGAGTCCTTGCGGTGGACCTTCTCCTCGAAGTGATGGCCGGTCATGTCGGCTCTTGCCCAGATTGGACCACTACCCCTTGGATGCTCCAGGTCTGGAGCCTCGAGAATGGCTCATACGTGCGCAAATAATGCTGGAGTGGGAACATATTGGACCCAGTCGTGGGTCGTGAGGAGCATCTGCGGAGGAAAATTCTGCGTGAAGAAGTATAAGATCACCGTGCGTTATCTCGAAGGCCCAGTCATCTCTGGCAGTGGTAAGAGGCCGCTGCAGATGTCTGCGGGTTGCAGGTGCGGCAAACTATGGCTGATGATATCGGAGCTCGTAGAATCCCGGAATGACCGTCTATCTTTGGGCGGAAAATGCATCGATCGGACCTCCCAGGGATGTCGTAGTATGATAAAACTCGAGTACCACGGGGATAGAAGCCTCGGAGACATAAACGGCGACGGGGCCACCTATAGTTGTGCTTGTCAGATCTCGGGCAGCGGGTCCAACTGAAGTCTTGGGGTATATCATAGTAGGACTCTCGGTAGAAAGTCCTTGCACGACAATTCGGGTTCCACATTGTCGGCCTGGTAAACATGGACCGGGTGATCCTCGAAAGGTGGGGATAGCGGGGCGATGTCTCTGGCGGTTGGAGGAGCGAAGCCTCGAGACTGGGACTTCGAGACTCCACGGGGCCGGATGTCGGGCAGCTTGGAAGGCCCGGGGCCCTCGGAGTGGTCGGGATGCTCGAGGGGGGTGAGGTCCGGGGTGTGGTATGGCTTGGATGGGGGCTCGGGACCCTGAGCCTCCTCTGGAATAGCAGCAGAGGCTGGACTCTGCATCACAGCTGTATTAGTAGTCAATGCAGGAGGTGCCTCGGCATCCTGGTAGAAATTATTGTTGTAGCCCCTTAAGTGCTAGCCATTCTTTGCGAGGTAAAGTGCGAACCTGAGGCGAATCGATGCCCCAGCGTGTGCGAACTATGGTACGGAGGGAATAGTGGAGGGCGGAAGCGGGAGTGTGTGCGACGGAGAGGGCCGCGGGTGCGCGACGGTGGGCTGCGGTAGCGGTGGGCGGCTGACGACGTGGGGCGACGGGTGAAATGTGGGGCTCGGCTGCAGGCGGCTCGAGCATGCCTTTAGGTGGGAGGTGCGAGGCTGGGACTGTGAGGCGACGGTGGGGGAAGGCGGAGGCAGGGATGGGGCACTCGGGGCGCGCAGGGAGGTGCGGGATGTGAATGAAAATGTTTTAATGGTGCTTGGGCAAAATTTAAAGGTCCCCGACAATGAAGAGCCATAGGCAAAATTCGCCATTATAGCTGAAAGCTAAGCCCCGCACTGTAAAGATTTATCCAGAAAAATAAAAACATAATAATATAAATAAAAATAAATAAATAAATATAAATAAAATATTAAACGAATATTTAAAAAAAAAAAAGTGTTTTGATTAAAACTGGAAATAAATAAAAATAATTAAAAATAAAATAACTAAAATCACTCAAAAGAAATCGTACTCAGCTCGGGCTGGTCCTCACTTTCGAGACCAACCAAATTTCAATGGCCGGAATATTTGGCCATGGAGGATCAAGGAGGAAAATCTCCTCCTCTTATGTATCGGCATCAAAGATGTGGCTTGACCCATCGCAAACCTTGAATATTTTCTGTCTTTCAGCCGAAGGTCAACCGAACCATTCAAGTATGCTTGGTGGATGATAAATGGGCCCGTCCAACGCGATTTGAGCTTGCCCGAAAATAGATGAAGTTTGGAATATACAGGAGGACTTGATCCCCCTGATTGAAATTCTTGCTAGTTATCATCTGATCATGCCATTTTTTCGATCTTTCCTTTGCAATCTTCGAGTTTAAGTAGGCATCATTTCGTAGTTCCTCCAACTCATAGAGATCAAGGAATCCTTTAAGCCCTACTTCCTACTTAAACTATGTTCGCCTTCTTGGATTGCCCACCATACTTGTGTGTACCTCGATTTCACCAAGTGTATGGCATGCCTTGGGGTCATACACTAAAATGGTAAGGGACATTCCAAGAATTGTCTCAAAGTTGCTCTCAGCCCACAAATGAATCAAGCAAATTCGAGGGACCAATCTTTTCTCGCTGCTGTTCACCACCTTCATTAAATGGTCTTTATCTCCCTCGTTGGAAAGCCTCACTTGACCACTTGTTTGAGGGTGGTAAGGGGCAGCTTACTGTGTTTAACAATTATAGTTAGCCATGAGGTTTTTGAAAGGTTCATATGTATGGTGAACCCCCATCACTACTGAATACCGGCTTTTGCACTTAAACCTGAAAAGATGTTTTCTTTTAAGAATTTGAGCAACACCTTGTGGTTATTGGTTTTGTAGGGGATTGCCTTAACCCATTTAGATACATAGTCTACCCCTACCAATATGTATGCATGCCCATAAGACGTGGGGAAAGGTCCCATAAAACGATCCATCAGCTTAGCTGCTGATTTACTAAAATTGGGTTTAGGGGCATCATATGTCGGCGAGAAAATTTCCCGAGCCTTTGGCATCTATCACATACTGGTGACATTTGGTGAGCTTTAAAAAGAGAAGGCCAAGAGAAACCATCGCAAAGAGACTTCATTGATATCTTCGAAGCAAAGTGACCACCACAGTATCTCATGGTAGTGGCTTAGAATTCTCACATTCTTCGTGCACACACTCTAATATCCGATTCGCATAGTATTTAAACAAGAAAGGTTCTTCCCAATAATAGGAATGGATCTTCGCTAAGAAATACTTCCTATTTTGTTATTTCCAATCGCTTGAATTTCTCTTGTTGCAAGAAATTGGCAATGTGAGCATACCAGGGAGCATTCTCCAACTGCATTAGAGATTCTTCAGGAAATTCATCATCGTTGATCGGGGGGGTTATGAGTGTCGGCATATGGTTAATTCAAAGATGGTCTCGCCACAACATTCTCTACTCCCTTTGTCCTTAATTTGCAAATTAAATTCTATCGCTGTAAGAACTCCATCTGAGCAAGTCTCTGCCTTAGCGTTTTGCTTGGTTAGGAGATATTTCAATGCGGAATGATCTGTAAAAATGACTATATCATACCCAACCAAGTATGCTCAAAATTTGTCTAAGGCATAGACCACTACCAACAATTCTTTCTCTGTAGTAGTATGGTTCCTTTGTGCTTCATTCAAGGTTTTGCTTACATAATAGACTACATAAGGTTTTCCACCTTCTCTTTGTCCAAGAACTGCTCCAATTGCAAGATCACTTGCATCACAAATCACCTCAAAAGGCAATCGCTAATCAAGTGCCCTTTACTATCGTAGTGGTCAAATGGGACCTCAGCTCTTCAAAGCTCTTCTGACAATCTCTATCCCAAGCAAATTTAGCATCTTTCTCGAGCAGCTTATAAAGGGCTTAGCAATCTTCGAAAAGTCCTGATTAATCCCGTAAAGCCGCATGGCCAAGTAATCGTTTAACCAAGCTTTTTACATTTGTCGAGAAGGCGCCTTAGAAATAAGTTCACTTTGCCTATTAACTTCTATTCCCTTGCTAGAAATGACATGCTCTAGCACAATCCCTTGTTTCACCATAAAATGGCATTTCTCCCAGTTAAGCACCATGTTCTTTTCAACGCACCTTTGCAGGACAGTTTCAAGATGAGTCAAACATTCTTCAAAATCACCTAGATATAGTGATATCCATGTATATTTCATTATGCGCTCCACTATATCATCGAATATACTAAGTATACATCTCCGAAGGTGGTGGGGCGTTGTGGAGACTAAAAGGCATCCTCCTGTAGTTATTAGGTTCCAAATGGACAAGTAAACGTGGTCTTCTTGATCCTCTATGCGATCTCTATCTCAAAGTACCCTGAATACCCATCCAAAAGTAGTAGAACGGGTGCCTAAACTCTCAAGAAGTCATCAATGAAGTGGCAAGGGGGAAGTGGTATTTTCTTGTTACTGCATTCAACCTCCTATAATCTATGCATACCCTCCATACAGTGGTAAGGCGGGTAGACACATCCTCGCCTTCATTTTACGCTTGTCACCCCTCGACTACACTAATTGTCATTTACCCAAGTGCTATCAGACATTGTGGTAAATGATGCCGCTTGCAACAATCCTCGTAACTTCAATGCGAACTACCTCCCGTATGTGGGGATTCAATCTCCCTCTATGGCCGCCACGCCTTGACTCTTCTTCTAAATATATGTGATGGGTGTAGATTGTTAGGCTAATGCCTTTTAAATCGGAAATTTTCCACCCCAAGGCTTGCTTGTTCATCTTGAGGAGGTAAAAGCAGATTCGCCTTTCCCCCGTGGGAATGGTCAGTGGACGAGCACATAACCGGATATCATTTGTTCCCTTCTAAAAATGCAAGGCTTTAATACCACAGCAGGGTTTCCAGATCCAACCCGCGAGGTTCCTTTCCTCTTCTCCATCAACAAAGGTAGAATTTCCATTTTTTCTTCAAAGACTCCCCGCACTTACTCATGCATTAAGGTTCCCCGTTGTTGCTCTACAAGGCACTCGAATAACTCCTGGGTTAGCACATCTTGCACTTGCCGCCATGATCGTTTCAAGAATTGTATCTATTATGCAAACTTCTTCAAGGGGCCATATCCTCCATTGGTTATCGCATATGCTTTTTACTTAAGTGGAAGATAGTAATGAGTTCCAAAGTCATGTTCTAAAGGTGAGTTGTATAAATTTATTTCGACAATTGATGATCGACAAGTTGCCAAAAATGGCCTTTCCTGATGATTGGCACATGATTAGCCCCATCGCGATCGGCTTGGCACAAGACTACAAAAATTCATCGGATAGCTGAATTCATTCACCCTAAATCAAAACATCCTCGACTGTCCCCTTTGGTATTTTGATGGACCTATATGCTAGAGACAATGTGATAGTGGTTGGCTTAAGTTCGCCTAGCCCTAGCTGCTGGTACATGGAAAAAGGCAGTAGATTTACACTTGCCCCCAAATATAGCAATGCCTTTTCCACACAAGTGTCGCCTATGTTCACAGAGATTGTAGGACACCTCGGATCTTTATATACTTCACAGAGTCTTCAGACTCAATGATGGCACTCACTGTCGATCAAAAGCCTTTTATTCACATTAGAAAGCCTCTTTCACCCGCGGCATTAGTAAGTCCTTAAAAATTTTCAGATATCAGTGGGGACTCATTCGGGACTACATCAGAGAGGGATGTTAACTCTACCTGTCGTAGTACTTCTAAAATCTCAGCTCTTCATTAACTGAATTTTCCTTTCGGGCGCGTTTCAGGGAGCGAGGGGTACACTGTGTTTCACCTCTTCCCCTGCTATTGATTGTCCTTCCTCTGGTGGTTCAACCACTGTGGGAGCTTTCTTGGTTGGTTCTAGTATTGATGGTCTCAGTTCTATACCACTTCTCAAAGTCACTACTGCTTTGACTTCATCAATTCTTGCATTAGTATCACCCGGCAGAGCTTCATTCCATGCATTCCCTGGGTTTTGGCTACAACCGAAGGCTGAATTTCTTTTTATCACACTGTTAAGATACCCAGAATGAATTTTAGTGCAACACAGCATTATGAGATCCATGTTAGTGGTATCTGTTGATGAGGTCATCCCATTCTATTGTTTGAACATTTCTCATCTTATCGCCAAAGCACTCCCATTACCTCATTTAAACTAATTTGTCTCGCTGAGAAGAAGGTCCAGGTTGCCGTCGCCGTGCCGAGGTGGAGCTTAACCGTTGTTGCAGCTCCCTTGGGGAGCATATGTAGGGGGTTTTGGCTTCCATGATAGGTTCGAATGATTCTTCCAATTGGGGTTATAAGTGTTGCAATAAGGAGCATTTGTAGGTGGCTTATTTTGACCCAAGACAAGGGCATGCTCTTGCATTAAGTCCCTCATCATGAACTAATGGGATGCTGTCTCAAGGATGGCTACTGAATCGGCACTAAAAATACAGGTCGGTGAGATGCGCAATTCATTCATTGCTTGCACTTTATGTTGATTTCTCATTTCAAGCTCCTCCAACTTTCGAGTCAAAGTGGTCAATTTTGCTTTCATCTCCATGTCTTCGGAAAGTGCATAAATGCCTCCCCTTTGATAATACTCGCTCTATTCTTTTAGCCCTCTTGATTCGGTTCTCGTCCCATGCTTGGAGGTTTCGCAACATAGTTCAAAAAGTCCATGGCTTTTATCCGGGTTCTTGCTTAGAAAGTCCCTCCACATGGTCGTAGTTGCTTCATGGTCGAGACATACCATCATCGGCGATTCACCGCATCCATGCTGTATCAAAACCCATGGTGTGGGCATGCACTAATGGTCTCCATGAATCTCTCCCAAACACCGATACAAAACTTCTTGGGCCATTCGTAGGGCCTAGCAAGTGTAGATTCGCTCTTCAAACTGCTGGTCTCGTTGTACTGAAAAATTTCTTCAAAAATTTAGCTTAAAGATCGACCCAATTTCTAATTGTTCTCGGCCTCAGTGAATTGAGCCAAATCTTGGCCTTATCTTTCAGTGTCAAAGGGAATGCTTTCAAAATTTTACAGGTCCACATGTCGACACCTTTTTAAAAGTTGTGAAAACTTCTAACTCCCTGATATGTGTATATGGATTGGATTCATTCTCCATTCGAAAAGTGGGAAGCAAGCAATTTATAGGGTCTCACCGCCACATCATCGCAGTGGTATACATGAGGCGAAGGTGCACTCACTCTAGGAGGATGTATGTGGTCTCTCATTGACTTATATGCAAAAGGATTCATTGGGGCTCCTCACGACTCTAGTCAGTTTCTTCGCCTAGAGGATCCATTTGTTCACTGCGGTATGACCGACTCAAAACCTTGTTGCTGGTGTACCAACTCTTGCACCACTGACATGCCTCATCCCGCTGGATGCATAAACACCTGTGAAACAAAAAGAGACAAAGCAAAGAGCAACAACAAGGCTTGCCAAAAAGATCAGTGTTAGCTAAAAAATAAAATAAAATAAAATGACTGTTATAAAAAAAAACTTGAAATTCTAAACAATTAAATTCAAAAAGGTTTAAAAGGTCACCAATACTTGTAATGAGAATTACAAGTACCATCAACTCATCATCTGTAGTTTGGCACCATCCCCAAAGAATCCATTACCATTTGATTCGTGCCGCAATAGGGTTCGGATCAACAAAATTTATACCTAAATTCCTCCTAACAAGCCATAGTAAACTATCGCAAAGATAGTGGCTCTAGGATCTAACACTTGATGTTTTCATCTGTATAAAATGATTTATAATGATTCAAAAATGGTGAGGCTTTGCTCGATTTCGATTTGTATAAAAGTGTGGTTGTCAGTTACCATGTTAAATCAAGATAATTTGAAAATAAATGTAGCAGAAGACCTGAAGTTTTTGGGGGCCACTAGTTTGGTATGATAGGTTGCAAAGGTGTCTCGGTTATTTCGCATTAGGGCAAATGACCTAAGGCCATTTTCCAAAACCTGATCTTGTTTAACTTAAAAACCAACCCTTAGTACCTTCCTCTTTTGAACCATAGCATTTACTAAGATTAACTATTCCTAATACTGGAAATCTAGCATTTAACCTACTCCCGATGGCTCATAAATGACAATCTGACGGAAGCTGTTGGTATCTAACATTAAGAATACACCGAATCCCAAAAAACTTGCCAAGTATCGACTCAAAGAAATTACATCAAATAGCTTTTAAACCTAGTTTTGAAAGTCTAGAAACATAAATACCTAGTAATCAGTTTCGTGAAAAATGTAGGATCACTGTAGCTTTTATCAACCAACCTAGCAACCCTCCTCTTCAAGGTTTGGAGGCTTTAGCCAAACATCCTTTGAGTTGTCATCCTCAAAGGGTGTGTTTGGTTGCCAAGAAAATGAGAGAAAGAGGATAGAGAAGAGAGCAAATGGGAGCCGAAAACAGGGACCGTAATGGAAATGCCTTTAATGAATGTTAGGTTACAAATTGTTCATAAATTGGCTTATATAGCCTTACAAAAAGGTGAAAATACCAATTTATCCTTAATAGTATCATTATAGTGAGGGCAGAGACGAAATAAACCAAAAGCGAGGTCGTTTGTACCCAAAAACAGGAAGCAAGAAGTTTCGCTATAGTAGAAAATTTCGCTATTATTGCGAAATTTCCTTGTCTTCTCTTGCTTGCATCCTGCATATTCCAACCTGCATCCAGCTTGTTTTATCTTCAATTCCTTCATTCTCGGCTTGATGTAATCGAATATAAATCATACGAACTCTGTGTAAATCAACTCAACTTCAATATGCTTAGCTTGATATGGTAGGATAGGTTTATGAAACTTTAAAACTACCAACAAACAAATTTTGAAATACAATCATTAGTACCAAAGGGACCTATGCGTGTCAATTGGTTTAATTACATTAGATTAGTACACAAAAAAGACTCAAAACTCATCTTAAATAGTGGTTCAAAATAGCACTTTCGTACTAATCGTAAGTGCCACTCCTCATTCAAGAGTTTATGAAGAGGCGTCTGTCCGACTTATCGAGGTGTCGGCGTAGGAGAAGGGTCGCAAATCCATCGCAGGAATAAGTATGACTCGCAAGGAGTCTCAGGCTGGAGGTGGAAGGGGCAATTTTGGCCTTGCTGTAGAGCAGTGAGCGGAGACAGTCTGAGCGGGTACATATGGGGAGATCACCGAGAGACCCAGGTGACTCTGGATCTGCATGAGGATGACCTCGCGATTCTCGTGGAGAAAATGGCATCGGGTTCAGCCATGGCGCCTCGGGCGGCGAGTCATCCGCCCACGAGGGCTGCATAGGTAACGCAAATGATGCCGCGAGGCCGAGAACGCGCGGATCGTGATCCATACGGTCAAAGTCTCGGGTGGAAATCGTGGGATATGTTGGCGGCGGTGGTGCGGAGGTGTCGCGCAAAGACCATGAGTACAGATCAGCCATGGGCCCGAAAGACGTAGGTAGCGAGTCGCGATTCAGAGCCGAAGGGGGAGATGCCGGATCGAGGGGTGTCGTGAGCGCTGGAGGCCCCCAATATGCTCCACTAGAGGGGTCAGCTTCATCGCCAGGTAAATATCGGCACCGGGCCGCTTCCTACCGGAAAGAGAAGAGAGCTGGGCATAAGCCGCACCGATCGACGGGTATACCGGCCTCACAAATACGACCACGGGCCCAATCCAGGCTCATCGGGGAAGCTAATATGCTCAAGCACCGATAGGAGTCTCTGGAATAAGAGGTGTGGACTCCGCCGAGATAGACTTTCGCGATGGACCTGTCCTCTAAATGAACATGAAGTTTAATGTAAGCTTCTCATTGATTGAACCAAGAGTCTCTCCGAGATGCGATATAGGGCCTCCAAGATGGCTCTTCTCCTCTGAATTGTTTGCTGGAGCGGGAAAATATTAGACCGAAGAATGTGATCTATAAGAAGCTAATTAGTACCCAAAAAGTGCAATATTGAGCCTTGTTTATAGCATATTTTATGTGATTTTTGTATTCTAATCGACTTCAATAACTCAATTGTTACATTGGGGTCCCGCTTAAGCATCGATCATCACATTTTAGCTATTTTTAGTAGTTCGTTGTGCCGAATGCCTTCTATTTCTTCAATTTGACTCCAAATGATGATGAACCTGAGCCGTATTCAAAGATGCATGATCAAATCAGAGGAAATTCGGAGCAAATTCATTGAAGAAGGGAGGAGCAAACTATTGAAATTTTGGGGGTAGCAAATTTGCAACTCAGAGAAATTTCGGCAGTTAATTTTCACAACCCGAACACCGCCACCTAATCACTTGATCCACTTGTTGGTGGTTGCCACAAGCTTCTGGTTCCCTTTTATGTAATTTTGGTTATTTAACACACTTTTGTAATTTCCTTATACTGAGCACCTATATAAGCTTAGTACTGCTTGTAATCAAATCAACTTTTTGGCATTCCATCAATCAATCAAGGAAATCAACTAAGCCTTTCCTCCTCGGGGTGGTGATTTTCTTCTTCCTCCCTCTTTGTACTGTAGCTAAACACCCCTTGGTGATGACAAATCAAGGGATGCCGCTAAAACCCCTCGATCCTTGAAGGTAAGGCCACTAGGTGTTGTTTTTAGGCTTAGCCGCATGTTCTCATGCTCTTCATGAATGTATTTAAGGGTATTTGTGCCCCTGCTTCTCACCTTAGGTTAAAATCTCTTAAGCATGCTCTCCCTAATGTGTATTTGGCAAGCTTTTTGGTTTCAGTGGATACTTTCACTAGATCCACTGAGGCCTAGTTAATTGTCTCCTATCATTCTAATGTTTGACCATCATAATTTTTGTAGATATACGGACTTGTTATATTTCCTATCCTTTCACACTTATCAGCTTGGATATGATTACAACTAGCTCATGTATCTATTAAAATTTTTGTTTCTTCAACTTCTCTTTCTCCATTGTAATAATTTCCTTTTATTAGGAAAGATGAATGTACCTCTTCTCTTATTCTTTGGAAACTTCTTTTGCTTGTATTATTTCTACTACTATTCCCTCTCTCAAGTAAGACTAAGTAAAATAAAGGAAGAACACCCTAAAACATTTGAAAATATAAGAGAAGCTGGGAATAAGCTATCACAATTACAAATCTGTAAGATAATATATATATATATATATATATATATATATATATATATATATATATATATATATATATATATATATATATATATATATATGAATATACATGTGAATTTAGAAAATGGTATTATGATGCATTTGACAGTAATATGAATATGACAATGTTAGCAAATACATATTATGAGAAATTACCAGGAAAATGGAGTAATTATTTCCAAGAGGAATATGAAAAAAATAAAACCTGATACTTTAGGAGCTAGAATAGAAGGATATAATATCCATCAAATTTTGTATTCTTATTTACTTCTTTGTAATTTATTACCATTCATGCTTTTCCCCTTTTTATTTCACTAAGTGTTCTAACCATAAAGGCAAGGTTACTATAATGACTTTGCATTTCTCTTATCGATTCAATTGTATTAATTCATTAATCTAGATTTTAAAGTCTTCTATATCTTCTTGAGAATATATCATTGGTCTGACTCTAATGACCTTATCAGGATCTATCATTTCTAATTTGCAGTAGATTTTTGTCTTTTCCCAATACTTTAAAGGGTTGTAACTAAAATTTTTTTTAAATTTTTTACATGTATCTTGAACTTTTATTTTATAGGTTATAGATGTATTTATCTTTTCTGTTCTCCATTTTTTAGCTTTTTGATCATAATTTAATTTAAAAGGCTTTAATATTCTAGGTACTTCATCCATTGGTCAAGGTGTTTTTAGTATAATAGTATAAATTGCTTGTTGATATATCGAGAATCATAAAAAGTCATTTCCTAATATAATGTCACATTCTATATTGTTGTATTGATAGACTTTTCCTATTTTTACGATTTTATTTTGAATCATTATTTCTACATTCTCTTTTTGTTTTGTAATTTTTTCTTTATTTCCAGTCACACCTTTTATGGAAATTTTAGTATTTTCCCATTCTTTTAACAAAAATATTGCCATCGATATGGCTAAAGGAATGAATAAAATTTCAGAAAATTATAATGATCTTATTTCAATTGAAGAAAATGTGACGCCTTCATCCTGTGGGTCCTGCTGATCGAATTTCTCAACCTGGCTGGAAAACCCGGTGGAATATCGAAAGTGCTTCGATATCACACTCACATGTCTCATATATCGAGACCCATTTATGTGTGTGTCTATATATATATATTCTTACAAAGAACCATTTTCTTATAATATTTTACAAGAGTTTGATGTACAACTCTTCTACACTTTTACATGCCCAAATATACTAAAACTAGATTGTTCTAATATATTTTACAAAATGTTTCTCAAGGCCACAACTCGGCCTTCTTCGTACTCATGGCCTCGAAGGAGCACCGTCTTCTCATATACCTGAAAGGGGGATCCCACGACGAGGTAAGCAATGCCCAGTAGTGATAATCTCTTACAAGGGTTACTCCCCACCTAAGTGCACATACAATGGTCGCATAGAAAACACACATCCAAGTAAAATGTCTACATGAATGTCATATGTCATGCATGAAATGTCATCATGCCCATATCCTAGTCCCCATCGACTCCCCACACCTACCATAAGTGTTAATTCATTGTCATTTTCCGATGACAACTAAAGATTTTTCTTAATCTTTTTTAATAATATTTTCATTTACAACCATGCTACTTTGTGGGTAATGATTTCCGTGTCGCACTTAACATTTATAATCTGGGACACTTATTTCACTACTGGGACTATGTCTGACTATAATTGATGGGTCTTTCAATCTCTAGTAGGGAGAATGTATACCAACTCTTTGGCTTCGATACCCGATACATAATTATTCTTTAATATTTTCCTTAACTAGCTATGACTATTTGGACCTTGTCCCACTAACCGAGCCCACTTATCAACACCATACGCAGTGTTAATCCACAACCATGTATCCATGACACTCCATCGAACACCTAACACAGTGTCGATCCCAACCATGCACTCACACCCATGTCATGCGATGTTTTCGTGCACGTGCAATACTATGTTACTTCCTTTACTTCTTATACCATGCCATACATATAAAAATGAGAACTATAGCGTGCACACATACTCATGCATATTCATCCATGCATCATTTGGACATTTATAATAAAATTACATAAATTCCAAAAACCATGATATCCAACATTCCATGGCATATCAAGTTCAAGCATGCACATGCATATTAACGGGAAATTCTCAACATACCATGGATAATTATAATTAATGCTACATAATTCTCCTCCATGCACAACCTATGTTAATATCATACAACATACATTAACATGTTATATTCACATCAGATAGTTATTCACGCAAGCCATAACACAAATCCTAACTAGGCAACACTAATCCGCCCGATTGTCCAATGTCTTCCATAGGAACATGGCTGGAAACTTGACTCAATGGGATTTTCCATAGAGTCCAAGAACACCTGAATCAGAGTTCGGACAAAGAAGTTATGACCTTCCGAAGTTGGAGGTCACACATGACTAAGCAGTCTTACCGGGCAGCCTACCTTACTTTCCCGAACGCTCCTTTCCGGCTGTCTCCAACACCCACTGCCCTCTTAAGGCATCCGGATGGAAACTTGACTCAATTTTCTTTCCATAGAGTCCAAGAACACCCGAATCAGAGTTCGGACGAAGAAGTTATGGCCTTCCGAAGTTAGAGGTCACACATGACTAAGCAAATTTTACCCAAGCAAATTTACCCATTTGACCTAACTCCCCTTCACTGATCCGACACCCACTTCCCTCCTAAGGAATCTAGCTGGAAACTTGACTCAATGGGCTTTCCATAGAGTCCAAGAACACTCAAATCAAAAGTTCGATGAAGAAGTTATGACCTTCCGGGTCGAGGTCACACAATTTACTCGCGCCTTACCCGAGCAAATTTGTACCCACGGACCGAACGCCCTTTTTTGGATGGATCCAATGCCCACTGCCCTCCTAAGGCATCTGGCTGGAAACTTGACTCAATGGGCTTTCCATAGAGTCTAAGAACACCTGAATCATAGTTTGGACGAGAAAGTTATGACCTTTCGAATTTGGAGGTCATGCAGATCCTAGTCGGGATTTGAACCCATCCGAGAACCCAAATCAAGTGCACACAGGGCGACCTGTCAGCACCCGTACCAGAACCCAACGGTGAACCTGCACCGACAGCCCTTCCACTAGATTGTTCAGGGTAAACGGACCATAACTTGAGCTACCGAGGTCCGATTTGAATAATTTAAAAGCCTAAATTCAAGTTCACTGACTTGGCTACAATTTACCAGAAGGACTCACTCCCAAAATCCCTTTATTTCCTACCCAAAAACCAGTTCTAAAGTCTGGTTAATGTGTACTACCACAATATGGCAGCTTCCCATGGTTCAAAACACAACCAAACATTCCCCTTAAGGCAATACAACCACACCTTCATCCATTTTAACTCTGACACATAAAATTGGCACACAAAGACAATTACTTAGTCCTACAAATCAGCCCCTGGACTGTCCTCGAGAACAACCTCAAATCCCAAGCACCGTCCCAAGTCTCAGAATCCGCTCACCGGGCCACCACGACCTTGCCACACAACCCAGAAGCCATTTGAATGGTCCATAAAAAAGGATTAAAACCAAGTAGGAGAAAACTCTACCTCTTGAGTTTTGTCAAAACCCTCAACCCGGTCTCTATGCGGCCTTGTCGAGGATGAACTCGCCCCTTGCTTCGCCCGAAACAAATTTCGGGCTGTCCAATCATTCCGGAAATTCCAGAGAAGCGTGAAGTCTCTTAAACTCTATCTTTCCTTCCTTTCTTCGCTCCTCCATTTTCTCCCATCCCACTGTTTGGTCTAAGAAGGGCCAAGAGCTTGTCCTCTCACTTGCCACATGTCCAATTTCCCATTGGCTCTTAGGATTTCCCTTATCCATCTACCCTGGATTTCCCTCTAATGACATGATGTCACATGGCACCTATAGCCCATACTTGAGCTCATTGTTTGACTTTCTCACAGCTTGACATGTGCCTCAATGTGAGCCACTCAACACTCCACTACATGTCACGCAATACCTCAGAATCCAAGAACGTGAAATTCTCGACTATCTCGTAATCCGACGAATTCGATGGTAGCTAGATTTCGCAAGACAATTCCAGCTGGCGAAGTCCTGCTTCTGGCCATCCGATATCTAGAAAATTGGATTTTTACCGAATTTCTACTGCTCTAGCATTTTTCAAAAATTCGATTTTTCGTGGTTTCACATAAAAAATTATAAATTTACAAAAAAGATATCAATGATATAAGATCTAAATCATATATTTCACAAAATCTCCTTGAAAAATGTTTTGAACATTAGATAAATACAATGGAGGACATATGATGGGTCCTCAAATTCCCTCTCTTTAGACTAAAACATAATCCCAATCGGTCTAAGTGGGCTCCGACAGATATGTCTCACAATATAAATGTAAATGACAACTAAGTATAAGTGGTCTGACAGTAAATGCCAACCACTATAATTGTAACTTATTTTTCAGAGACAGCTGGAGAAAATGTCAAAAATAATAATAAATGTGGTGGAATCCGATGTCACTTTTTCAAAATGACAAGACCATAAAGAAGAAAAAGAAGAAGCAAAGGATGACAGAAAATCAGACCGAAATCCATGGCATCTTGAATAAATAAGGGGTCTGTCTTTTTTGTGATTATTATTCTTGGGTAAATAGACTCAGTAGAAGTCTGGTAATACCCATCACCATTAGGATTGTTATAATGAATTGAGAAAAGTCAACTTTTTCCCAAGGGTTATCCAACCTTCACTATCACTTTTTATCTTTTTCATGAATTTTATGGCTTCATTTTTTGTCATCTGACTAGTTGGCATCAACAGTTGATCCAAATTTACTGATTCATTCGTTATCATTCTTTGTCCAGCTTTCCATCACCTAGACTATCATCCAAATTTATTTTGCTGCGTAGCTGGATCGGAAGAATTCTTTTCCTCAGATCCGCCATCTCGACTACACCGCTTTTATCCCCAATGCTCTTCTTGTTTTTGTCCATCGTCATATAATACCTCGCTTTTTGGGTTTAATTTCATTTATTTGGAATCTAGATTCTTCATTGCTATTTATTGTTATGAGATGATAGGCTTTGAGGCACATCCCAATGTCTTCATTATATTCTGGACTAATAGTGAAGAATTTTATATAGACACTTTGATGACCTGTCATTTTGCATAATTGGGTTCTAAGAGTTTCATTGAGTATTTCTTCACAATTCGGACTCAAATAGATTCGGTCAACAAAACCGTATAAAATAAAAGTTCAAGATACATGTAAAAAATTAAAAGAAAATTTTAGTAACAACCCTTTAAGTATTGGGAAAAGACAAAAATCTACTGCAAATTAGAAATGATAGATCCTCATAAGGTCATTAGATTCGTAATTCAATGATATATTCCTCAAGAAGATATAGAAGACTTTAAATACAGATTTTAATTAATACAACCAGTAGTTTAAATATCCTAAAATTTTTGTATCATTTCCTTAGTTCGTAATTCATCAGAAAATCTTTTATTTTTTTAGCTATATGTGACTGTAATTTTATTCCTTTGGAATCTATAATCATTCCTAGAAATTCAATTTCTCTTTTCTTGATTTCAACTTTCTTTTCTGAAATAATTATACCATGCTCTTTATAGAGTGTTATAAAAATATCCAAATGTTTTCATGATCTTTTCATTATCGTATATTATTAACATATCATCAATGTAAACTATTATAAAAGACGAATAATCAGAGAATATTTTATCCATTTTTCTTTGGAAAACTTGAGGAGCATTTTTAAATTCAAAAGGCATTACTATCCATTCATAATGACTTCTAGGTGTGCTAAAAGTCAGAATAGGTATACTATCATTATCCATTTTATCTGCAAAAAAACTCACATTTGTAATCACCCGATCAGAATAATTTTTTTCCTCTCTTCCAAATTTTATTAACATTATTTCCTTTATTTGGGGATGGAGTAATATCCATCAAATTTCTTGTATTTTATTTTGGTTATAAAGATAACATAATGCAAGGAAATGGACATTATGATATTCTCTATGAAATAGTTTCCTGCATGCATTAGATAAATAATATAAGATCGCAGTTAAGGAATATAAATATATAATGAAGATTTATATATTTTTCTAGAAAGACAAAATGAAAGAAATTACATTCCCTACTATGAATGATCTAAAGCCCTAGGAGAAGGTTTATTAAGCTACTAAATAAAAGATATATGCATAGAAATACACAATCCATGAATACTAAAAATAGAAAGGAGTATAAATAATCAATAAAGCTAAAGTTAAAAATATAAAGCTTCATTTATCGACAAAAGAAACTATAAATGAAACATTACAAGATAAAAATGACAAAATAAGAGAAAAAATAAAGCATGTCTACTTAGCAGAGTACAAATAATAATAAATCATTATTCCCTTGAAAATCTAAATACCCCAATAGTACTAAGCTCATGATAAAAAGACCGATACAAACACATGAAAGCCACTTAGGAAGTATCTAGGGCAATTTAGCCTACACAAAATTAATGTTTACATGTTACCCAAAATATAACATTAATTTATGAGACAAAGACTTTGATAACAGTCTACGCTTATACATTAAGTCTTGAAGATGATATTCCTGAAGAAAATTGTATACAAAGAATTGATCTACCCATATTTAGAGGAAATTCCTTGATAGGGAATAGTAGTAGAAATAATACAAGCAGAAGAAGTTTCCAAAGAATAAGAGAAGAGGTACATTCACCTTTCCTAATAAAATGAAATTATTACAATGGAGAAAGAGAAGTTGAAGAAACAAAAATTTTAATAGATACAGGATCTATATATATATATATATTTTTTTTTTTCAAAAAAAAAAAATTTCGCAACCTCCACTCTCGCAAATTTCATTTTGTTTTGACTATAACTTTTCATCCCAACCTGCTGGGGTAATCTGGGTACCTGAAATAGGTTTGAAAAATAAGGCTCACTGCACTCCACTCGCAAGCTCAAGAAAGATCACTTCAACTAAACACCCAGTTCCTAGCTTAACCCAAAATGAGAGCCTGTTAATCCGCTATATCCCAAAGGATGATAATGTGGTAGCTGGGAAAGCCCACTACCCACAAACCAAATCAACTTTTCTTAATATGGAAATAGAATAACTCTTGGCCAACGTTTTATCCTTCAAATCAAATCAATCTCACCAGTATGAAAGAAAGATAATTCACAATATAACAAATCATCATGCAGATCAAGCGGGATCCCCCCAATAAGAAGGAAGATTATCCCAACAAATCGCTTCTTTCATATCCTTACCGAATCCAATACCGATAAAGTGGCATACCCATCCAATGGGAAAGAACTCTATTCACTATCCAACTTGGAAAACATGTACAAGGCCACCGATCTATGAAAGGCACGCAAACATACGCAACATTACTCCGCCTCTGCTACCCATCTTTCTCCTTCAGGAAATAACTGACTTAGGCATCGGAGCGGCCAGAGGCGAAGCCCTCACCGACCCCCCTTCTTTCTTGTTTTTGCAGAGGAGTACCACGTCCGTAGCCCGCATCAAAGATCAGAGCATCCATCACTCCCGACGGGTCCAGAGCTCGTAGACCACCCTGCCAGCCAGCCCAGTCCCGCCCAACGACCCTACATGCTCCACCGCTCGCTGGAAAAGGCATCATCGTTAGCGCCACCGTGGGAACGACAGCTTCCTTTACAAATAATCGATTTCTCGCCATCGATGGTATCAACCCCGAACACGTTAGGCAACGCCAATCCGCCAAGGATGCAGGATCCGCCAGGCGACGCAGACAACAGACCTCCTGGCACATTAGAAGCAATGCAAGCCAACACGAACGAGGTGGAGGCGCTCCGCCTCACCAACCAACGCCTGATAGGAGAATTAGAACAACTCACTAGGCAGATACAACGCCCACGGGATACACGACAAACACATGTGGAAGGTCGCAACTTCTCCCTCATGAAGGGCAAACACAATCTCGACATTCCCCCCGAGGAAAATAAATAGGAAGGTAGTCTAGCCGTGAGCCAAGTGGGCACCAATTAGCAATTGAAACCCCCGAGAGGAGGGGCAAACGGCAACACTGGGGTGGGCACCCATGAACGAGGAACTACACCATCCTCAACAAGGACTCGAGAACTATCATGGGAGCAAAGGTTTAAGAGCCTCTAGCAAGAGCTCAACCGTGTGAAGGAGGTGGTAAGAAGACGCGCTCCTGACACTATGGACACCTTGGTACAACAAACTGAATCACCCTTCACAGCCGAGGTGCTTCACTTCCTCTTCCGCAAAGAAAATTCGGGATGCCACATGGAAGCATTCAACGGTGTCAAAGGATCCAACCCATCATCTCAACACTTTATACAAAAACCAAAATGGAGCCGCATGGGTATCAAGATCCGTGCATGCAGTAGCTTTTGCTATCACATTAAAAGGCCTACCTTGGCCTGCTTTTGCATTAGGCTTCCACAACCATCAATCTCCCCATTCATAGATATCCATCGTGACTGCCTCTCACTTCATCAGCTGACGATAGAAAGTCAAGTTATCACCCGCCGACCATCAAGTAGAGTCAAAGAAAGCCCTCGAGGTCTTATATCCAAGATTCAATGCCGAAATGATAAAGGTGATATACCTCGACGAGAGTTCGCGAACACGTGATTCATTATTGGCTTGGGTGGTTCAAATGAAGACTGGATGTTTTCCATCTCCAAAATCCCTACAAGCATGGTCGAGGTGCCTCGCAAAGCGTAGGTAAGCATATTAATGGTGAAGAAGCTCTCATATCCAAGAAAGAGAATTCATCCACTCATAAAGAAAAAAACCGGACAGACAAGCTGACGAGGAAGAAGCCCCAAAAGACAGAACGACCGAGAAAGGTCTCCCAAGAAGGATGGAGAACTGTCCCCGAAAAGGCGTGGGAACCTCAGAGATCGTCTGGGCCCACCGCAACTCGAAAGACACGACGAGACGCGATTCGCCCCAACATTCACCCCTTAACAAATTTCGTGATCGTAAGTCCCACGCAAAGTACGAAACCCACGCCCCGAGGTGGCCAACTCAAAATGCGAAGTCGACCGCCACAAGAGACAACCTGTGCACCGCGAGTTCCATAGGGACTACGGGCACCGCACGGACAACTGCATACAACTCAAGAGGGAAATAGAGTACTTGACACGGCGTGGGTACCTCCGACGCCTACATCCCCTAAAATCGCCCCGTAACTGCTCGAACTGTGCCCCGGCCACAAGAATCCACCAATTCCTGGCACGACAACTCAACACTAATAAGCCTGTGGAGGAAATCCATGTGATCTCGGAGGAGGGAATCCAAATTAGGCTCTAAGGCCCATTCCAAGGCATCGGGTCATCAGAGATAGCGAAATACAAGCTGTGTCCAAAACTACCGGCTCGACACGTCCATCACATTCTCCGATTAAGATCCGGGAGGGATTTTTCAACACCCCATGATCGACTCCATTGGTAGTTCAAGGCAGCTTGTGGCTAACAAACAAACATCTGGTCCTAGTTGACAATCTAGAGTTCACCGACATCATCTTCGCTTCACTTTGATAAGATGGGCATCGGAAGGAGAGACTGAACCCGTCATCACACATCTACTGGGTTCTCCGGAAAAGGTATTACCTGGGGCTCAATACAACTAAAGATCACTCAGTGGAGATCCCCCCTTGCCAAGCAACGACGACAAAGAAGATTCCCCATTGTGACTCTATCCGCTCTATAATATGTTGTTAGGCGCACTCTCTCATAATAAAAGTTTTCATCCCCTCCGCATACCACATGATGATCAAGTTTCCTACCGTAGCTCGAGAGTAGGAATGGTTCGAGGAGATCAACGAATAAACAAAGGAATGCCACTAAAGATCCATGAAGCGTAAAGCGATCGACAACATATACTTAGACGAGCTCGACATGCGCGAAGAGGTGCTCACCCGACCTGAGCCCTCAGAAGAACTAGAACTGGTATCGTTAGATGATGACCCTGAACATCTCGCCTATATCGGCTCCAAGCTAGCAGAAGACCTCAAAAGCCTCCTAACCCATTTTTTGAGACAGAACAAAGACGTCTTCGCATGGAAGCAAGCGGACATGGGAGGAATTGACCCTACAGTAATCACTCATAGGCTGAACGTCAGCCCATCCTTCAAGCCAATCAAACAAAAGAGGAGGAGCTTGCAAGCAAAAAGACAAAAATATCAACGGTGAGGCCTGCAAACTCCTCAAGCATGCGATCAAGGAGGTGGAGTATCCCGAAAGGGGTGGCCAAACGCCAGATTTGTCAAAAAAGAAACGGTGCGGGCGACTCAGACAATTTCATCGACATCGAGCGTGCCTAAAGGGATAGCTCTTTGTCGAGGATCGACTCATCGTAGATGCCACAACGCCATGAACTCGCCTTTATGGACGCCTTCTCCAACCCAACCAGACAAGATGGATCCGCATCGACCAAGAAAAGACCTCGTCACACAAATACAGTGGAACCCATTGTTATCGTGTGATGCCGCTTCGGGGCTCAAGAACGCCAGGAGCCACCTATCGAGGCTGCTGAACCGGAGCGTTCCGGTGGCAGATAGTACAACTATGGAGGTGTACTATAGATGACATGCTGGTAAAATCTTGACTTCACACCGAGCCCACATGCTCATCCGTCCGAGGCGTTTCGTGATCCCGAGAAATTACAACATGAAACCGATCCACCAAGTGTGCCTTCGATATCACCCGAAAATTCCCGGGTTTCATAGTCAACCACCGAGGAATTGAGGCACCCGCACAAATAAAGGTTGTGCCTCGACATGCCATCGCCATCAAGCATAAAGAAGTCCAGCGTCCGACGGAAATACTACGCCTTGCCGATTCAGATCAAGGGCAAGGATAAACGCCACCTTCTTCCAAGTCCCGAAGAAACTTTTCAATGGGATACGGCGCGAAGAAGCATTCTCAGCTTTGAAAACATATTTGAGCTCCTCCCATTCTAGTAAGTCCCCAATGGAAGGAGTTCCTCACTCATACTTTAGTCAGATCGACTTCTCGATTTGAAGGGCCATGGATTAGTACCAAAAGTAAGTATTTCGAGCCCTAGTCTTAAGTATAGGTTTTGAGCAACTTTTATGCACTAATCATATCAATTAAGCCAATTGATGTGCAGTCCACTTAGTTTCACTAATTCCATTTTTAGATTGTTTTGGATAGTTTTGCGTGTTTGAGAACTTCACATCGCCAGCATACCTTCTTATCAGGTCACAAGTAGAATCTCGATGATTTCACCGAGCCGAGGCGCATGAACATCAAGATTCAAGTGAAGAATTGAAGGCAAAAAGGATGAATAAGAAGTGCAGGAGGATGCAAGGAGCAAAAACAGTAGCCAGAGCAATCCCAGATTTTCGCCATGACTGCTAAAATCTCGCGAACCATAGCGAAAAATTTCCCGCAATCCTAGCGAAATTGGGAATTTTCGCTAGGGCTAAATGTGAAATTCCTCGCTTAGCCAGCTTAAATCCCATCAGGTTTAGCGAAATTTTCCACTCTGGCTATCTCACAAAATTGTTAGGCTAGCGAATTTCCCGCTAGCTACTTAAATTCACCGTTGATAATAAATTTCTACTTTCGCTATCTCTCAGAATACTCACATAGCTAAATTCGCTTAGCATAGCAAAAATTTTCGCTATGCTAGAGAAATTTCCTGCATAACGAAATCTCACCCCCTCGTGTTTTGGCATACTTGATCCCAACGACCACGCTTTGATGTATTACCATTTCGACCCTTATGTAAATTTCATATTTTTAGGTATTTTTGTATTTTCACACCTTAGGTTGGACTATATAAACCCCCACCCCTTTTGTAAACCCCAAGCAACTTTTCATTTAATACGCTTTTCCTTCGCAAATTTTCATTTTAGGGTTCTATTTGCTCTCTTCTCTCTCATCTTTCTTTTCATTTCTCGCTACTTCAAACACTTCGAGGATGACAACTCAAGGGATGCTTGGCTAAGCCTCATAGCCTTGAAGATGAGGGTTGCTAGCTTGGTTTTGGGGTTACTGCAGGTTGTCCTCATGCTTTGAATGTTACAATCCATCGCATTTATGGTTCCCAAATTTTTTCCAAACTAGGGCTGAATGCCATTTAATGTCTTTCCCTCGTCAATACTTGCCATAAGCCAGTGGTTCAAGCATTCTTACTTAGATGCAATCGACATTCTTTAGATGTCATTTACGAGCCATGGGAATGAGGTTAAATGCTGTGGTTTCAAACTCGAATGGGACTTTGAATGTTTAGTACTGGGTCGACTCAAATAGAGTGGTTTCTAGGTTAGGTTTTAGCTAAACAAGAACCGGGGTTTTGGCTTTGACTATATGTCATTTGGTTCTAATGCAGGAAAGAACCCGAGGACACTGTAGACACTTCATGTTGTCAAGCTTAGTGACCCAAGCCTTCAAGGTTACCATTTCACACTTTCATTTAAGCCACATACCAACCAGTTGAACAACCAACCTCCCCCTGCTTTTAACAAAATCCGAAAATCCAAACTAAAGCCCCACCATTTCAACACCGATGCTAATCATTCGGGATGAAAACCCATCCCCGGTGAAACACCCTAGACCGCTATACTCCGAGAATAGCTTGACTACTATGTAGGAGGGACTTAGAATATAAATTTTGTCGATTCCGCATCACCCTACCGCGGCACGAATCAAACGGCGCCGCTGTTGGGGATGGTGCCAACCACGCTTGATGAGCGTTGATGTGTACTTGTAATCCACATTGCCAAGTGCTGGTGACCTTCAATCCTTTAATTTAGTGCGTGAATCGCAGTTTTCTTCACTGGGCAAACACGACTGCTTTTACTGTGAGTCGGGCTTTTGCTTTAACTAACACTCGACTCTTTCGCAAGCATTTGTTGTGTTCTTTGTTCTGTTTCATTTTGTTTAACAGGTGTTTATGCAAAGATCGGGATGTAGGGACATCAGTAGGATTGCAAAGAGTGAGTGCACCAATTGAACAAGGTCGTGAAATCAAGTGTCCACAAAGTGACCAAATGGATCCTCTACCGAGGAATGGAAGAAAGTCAACAAGCACCTCTATGAATCCAACAGCATGTGATCGACAGGAACATTAATAATAATTCTCCCAGAGTTCTCCCGCATCATACCTCCCGAGGATGTAGCAGTTGAGACTTACTTGGTGCCCCTGCTTCCCACATTTCATGGTATGGAGAATGAAAATCCATATTCACACATAAGGGATTTTGAGGAGGTATGCATAACTTTTAAGGAGGGAATAACCGACATGGAGTTGCTCAAGCTGAAGGCATTCCCATTGACCCTCAAGGATAAAGCCAAATTTGCCTAATTCATCGAGACGAGGACTCATTAGAAATCGGGCCGATTCAAGTCAATTTTGAAGAAATTCTTCAAAGGCCACCAAGACCAACACCAAGAGGCGCATCTACACTTACTCGGCCTATGACAATGAGAAATTTACCAATGCTGGAGATTCATGGATACCACGTTGTTCACATCATGGTTTCACACTGGATGTTAGTGAATCATTTCTATAATGGTATGTCCCCACCACAAAGCTAATCGCTAGAAACCATGCGGAGGTGATTTTTACAAAATCCGCATTAAGCTTTTGGATTTCTGAGTTATGTGGCTGAAACCTTAAGGATGGGATGAGCCAAAACCCGAGAGAGGTGGGAGAAAATGAGGCCCTCAAGACACCAAAGGGAGGAATTTTTACACTTTCGTGCAGACATGGAATGAAAGCAAAATCTCAACCCTAACTAGGGAAGCGGAGGAGCTAGAAGGAAAGAGGCTCCATGTGAAGTGCGTGCTGGATCAAACACTGCACAGTCAACCTATCTATCGCTTCTTGTCAACCCATCGTTATCCAGAGAACATCATCCGACCGCCATCAAGGAAGGATTTCCATGTCGAATATGCAAATGTCAGAGTCAACATGCTTTACAACCCAATGCCCCATATGGTAATGCCTACACCCAATTGGAAAAAATCAACCCTAAATTCTCTTTGGAAACCTAATCCCCCCTCGCCTATGTGCCCTCCAGTGCCAAAATGGGCTTGTTCTTATCTCAACCACAACTGGTCATCATCCTTCAATTGCTAAACAAGCTTATACCGACCTGAGTAAGGTGGTAGCACTCATGGAATAACAAAAAGGATCAATGCACACTGGCACAAAGGATTGACACCGAGAAAGTACATCGAACAAAAGAATACGGGCTTGAGAGCAATCTTAATTCAGAAAAATAGACAACCTACAAAGATTCAATCACAAAAGATCAACAATATTCGGAGGTGAGTTACAGGAGAGAGGAAGGTTCCTTCCCAAACATTGCCAAATCCAAAAGGGGTCTGATGAGGTAGGTTCATCCAAAGACCAAAGGATGGATGAAGTGAAGGCCATAATCACTCTGAGGAGTGGAAGGGAAGTAGAGCAACCAGGGCCCATGACTGCTGAAGACACATGCAAAGAAAAAGAAGCTGAGCCTGAGAGGGTAGTCATCAGTGAAGACCCAGTGAAGAGAAGCATGCCCCCTCCATTTCCCCAAGCACTACGAGGCAAGAAAAAAATCCCAAACCAAGCTGAAATTTGGGAGGTGCTAAGGCAAGTGAAGGTAAACATTCCACTGCTCGACATGATTAAGCAAGTCCCAACTTATGCAAAGTTCTTGAAGGACCTATGCACAGTCAAGAAAGGATTGGGCATTGAGAAGAAAGCCTTCCTAACCGAGCAAGTTAGTGCCATAATCCAAAGCAAGAACTCGGGCCAAATATAAGGATCCGGTGGATCCCCCATAATTTCACATGCTAACATTGGAGGGACTTTACAAGGCATTGCTCGATTGGGGCCAGCCAGAACTCGCCATACTTCAAAGGTATACAGCTAGGTTTGGGGAGTAGGCCAAAACTCACCAACATCACTTGTCATTGGTCGACAGATCGCTGAAAATTCCTATGGAATAGTTGAGGATGTGTTGGTCAAGATAGACAAATTCTACTACCCAAGACTTTCAGAGTGCTCACACGAGCCACTGCAAGGGCCCAATCATGTGCCAATTATCCCGGAAGACCATTTTGCCACCGCTAATGCAGCAATTCATATCAATTGCCGAAATGGAGTCATGCAACTCACGTTTGGCAACATGACATTGGAGCTCAACATTTTTCACTTGAGCCACAAGCACAAGCCAGTGGAAGGTGATAAGGAAGGAAGTGATGAAGTCTGCTCAATTAGTCAGAATGCAGTGAAGCCAAAAGTCCATAAATTGCAAGAATTGGCTAACCAAGATGAAGCACTTGATTGGGAGTTGCTCATCAAATACACTCCGCAGCTTCACTGTTAGGCCCAAATTCACCTGTGTTGAGGAGCAAATCAACAAACTATAGGCCAAGTAATGGTGCAGCACAAGCCACGCCTGAGTTAAGGAGCTCCCTCCTCCCCACCTCCCCATTAATGGAGTTGGTAAAATTGAGCTTGATTTGGTGTCAATGAAACCAAATTGCAAAATTAAACTTCTTTTGTTTAAAAATTGATTAATTTCGGTAGTTTATATTTTTAGTAACTTTCCCTTTTTAGTAATTTTTCGTTTTAGCAGCTTTCCTTTTTAAGTAGCCAAAATTTAATTTTATTTTTTTAGGTTTTTGTTAAAAATAATAATTGTTTTTTGATTATTTTGTTTCTAATCCGCCTAAAACCAAATTTTATACGTCTTATCATGCGAATGATGAGCCCAATGTAATTCGCTATAATAGCGAAATTAGGCTCAGAGTGGCTCTTTTCTGGTCAAGACCACAACCGGGCTTGTCTAACCGACGTATAAAAAGGGAGGGAAGAGGGCCATACATCTCATTCCACCCCTCCCCTCGAGCCTCCAAGAGTCACACTTACTCCAGCATCACTACTCGCTTCTGACCAAGACCGCTCTCCACTCCTACCAAGGAAAGGAAGGCTCAGCCCCGAGGTCCCTAGCCACCAGCCCCGCTCTCTTTGCCGCGGCGCTGCGTTCGAGCCCAAGATCGGCCAGAGGCCATCGCAGTCTCCATGCTCCCGCTCGCTTGTCTGTTGCGGCGCGTCTGGGCCCACCCAAGAAATTTCACCCCGCACCGCCTGCCGCCCACCGCCGGAATCGGTTCCGCCCCCGAGTCTCCTCGCTTCGCGTTCTCGTTAGCCCTCGTCACGCTTTTCTAGCCTTGCCCCGCTTCCGCTCCACTAGCCGCGGGTTTGCCTGGTTCAACCGAGCCCCGGGTCCCCGAAGAGCAAGGCATTTCTCTTCCCAACCGTGAGCCCTAGCCCCCGCCTTGCATCCCGACTACGCATACATGGTCCGCACCCTGGTGGTTCTCGCGTACAAACCAAGGGTCGATTACACTCGGGAGGTGGAGGGTCCGCATACCACTGAGGTCGCCTTGCCCATTCTCCAGTTACCCGCAGCTTGAGCAAAACGCAAGAACCCCGAGGAGCCCGTGGGTTCGGGAGGTACCGCACGAGATGGACCCCGCCTCCTCCCCGCCGCCTCGAGATTCATCCGTGAGTGGCCCGACCTTCCAAGCGGTCCCCATCAGGTCCGGGAGTCCTCATCATCCAGCCTCACCATCACAGCTCGCCGGCCAAAGCAGGAGGCGAGCACATCGCCCATCTTTCGGCCGGCCCGAGGATCGAGACGACCTCTTTACACAGAACCCCGATTCCGGGAACGCCGGGGCCTCCACGCCAGAGATTTCCACCCGAGAGTCAGATACGACGGCAGGTGCGCCGACCGGGCCGACCCTGCTCAGGACTCATGAGACCGGACACAAGATTACTCCCCCCGGCCGGGCCGCATGACACCGAGGTATTCTATTAATCTCCGGTGGTACTTCGCCTTCTACCACTCCATGACTTCCCGGAGCGCCGAACCGCTGGAGCTCCGAGCCCGCATTGATGATCGACCGAGTGCTCCGAGCGCGCATATATCAGCCGTGATTAGGCCCGCCAGCCAGAGCGTGCCACCTCGGAGGTTATCGAGGATTGGCCCCACTGAAGACAGGAGACGGTCCGCATTCTGCCCGTGACACTGGCCAGCCAGGACTCAGACTCTTCCTGAGGCGGGCCCCGCCTCGACAAGCTTTATTGATCACTTGCTCCTGACTACCTTCTCCTCACACAAAGACTACGCACACTGAGGGAGCCATGATCTAGGCTTCCAATTCTGACCTCAGGGATCAAGTTCAGTCCTCCAGCGATGATGACCTCCGTTGCATTTTGAAAGATAAGGTCCACCTAAGGGCTTCGGTCGAGCCGAGAGTATACCTTTGTTGATGTCGCGATCATCGACAGTCCCGAGCATCAGCTTCCGCAGGAGTTCCGGCATCGAGAGGAGGATCAGATGCCCTCAGGTCCTGTCTATGGAGAGAGCCATGGTGATGCCTATTTCTTTTCTCCTCCAGCAGCAGGACCAGGAGGAGGTACCGGATGAGGAGGCAGAGGACTCCCAGAGGAGAGATGATCCTGCTCCCGAGGTAGACGGATGAGTCCAAAGGCCGATATATTCCTTCATCTCCTCCCCACCTGTCACCACACTCGCCGACACCCCTACCATCATATACAAGAAAAGATTCCTGAGCACGTTCTCACGCCTGCCGAGGAGCTCGCAAATTGTTATGGATGTTGTCTGCTCATAATACTACACAGCGGCCGATGGGATCAGAGGTCGACTCGAGCCGAGACCACTCTTAGAGCACCGGTCATACCATGCTCCCCAAGAGATCATGAGTCACCGGTCTCCCGTGATGCGTTCTGGCCATCGAGATGGTGCCCACAAAGAAAGAAAGCGTTGTTCTCCCTTAGATAGTCGTGGGCCAAGAAGAACAAAGAATAGATCCACCACCACCGCGATATTGAGGTGGTCACACTTCTGTCTCTAACTTTCCTACCCCTATTACATGTTTCTACTTTGACTGGGAGGAAAAGTTAGAGTTAGGAGAGTATTCTATTATATTTTCTGCAATAGCTTTTCAGTTTTTATCAACCGCCTACTAATTTTGGTGGTATAGATTCATGTATTAGCCAATAGTAAAGTGGTACTTTTGTTATGTTTAGCTGTTTATCACATGTATTAGCCTATTTGGTTTTATCAAAAGCTTTATAGATTATTATGCATTTTACTGAAGAATTTTCATCTACTTTGTATCTTCATTTTGTGTATTTTCTTGCCTTGCTGAAAAATTGAAGTCTCCGAATGTTACCTAATGTTAGAACATTTCCATGCATGATTTAGTTTTTTGGTCAATTGAGATTGCATGTTCAACCTGAAAGACCCCCCTGAAGTAGCTCCACACACTTCCACACCAGATTGTACCAATAGGTTGAGAAGCTTTGAAACCTCTTCCACTTTGCAAAGCCGCCTTAAATTTGTTGACTAATCGAGCACAGTTTTGTTATCTGGTACAAGATTCAACGTAGTCTTCCAACATAAGGAAAAGAAAGCAAAAAAAAAAAAAAAAAAGGAAGAAAAAGAAAATAAAAGCTGTGACGCTTGTTCTGAAACCCGAATACGTCCGCCCAGGGATGAAAGCCTTTAAAGCCCGACGCCTAAACATTAATTAGTTGGGAGTCATCGACTTTGTGTTCGCTACACCCGTGGATAGGTGAAGCTAGCGTTGTAGGTGCTTAATTCTCGTCATTCAAGTCCGGTGAAGCCTGCAGAGCCTGTGGTCAAGTGATCCTTTGCCGATGCCCTAAACCTTAATTGGCTGGGAGTCACTGGTGGACCCGTTACACCTGACTTTGGTGAAGTCGAGTTTTAGCATCGCACCAGCATAGCAATCAAGGAAGAAATAAAGAGCGCTAGCCCTATTTAGGTTGGTCATCAGCTTTAAGGCCATGGCGTGATAGGTTGGGGAGGAGCCAGCTTGCATTTTATCAAGCTCAAGCTTAAGTTATATTAGGAACAATTAGATTTTGGTGGAAATTCAGTCATTCTCGAAGGAGTTTGAGTCATCTATTTTAGTCCATTTTTCCGATCTATTTTTATCTAAACAAGATCGATTTATAAAAGTGTAATTAGTAACTAATCAAACCGGTTAAATCAGGAATTCAAGAAAAGCAATATTTAAAAAGAAGCAAGAAGGGTGGATGAAAGGCATGAGATAATTGGTCGGGGCAAGTCATGTTATAAAAGGCGACAAAGATAAAGGAACCCGCCGTCAGGAAGCTTTGGCAGCAATCAAAATGCATATCCAAAGGTGCCAGCAAAAACTCCAATGGAACGGCCTTACTTTGAAGAACAAGGCAGTCGAGATAAAGAAACTCCAGCGTGAAGCAACCAGGAAAATGAAGAAGAAGAAGACTTCATGTCGCGACATTCGATGCGCTGCGGACATCGATTAATGATACGTATGGCCATAAAAATAAAGAAGTCACGCGACAATAGTGAAGAGAAGTGTCGCGACATCCACCGGGAATGGATCGAGTTTGGTTTCGCGACATCAGGAAACGTGAAGAAATTTGATAGAGGTCGCGCGACAAGAGAATCGCCAGTTATGACAAGCCTTGGGAGGTTGAAGCCGATAACCTGCTATTGTTGTCGCGATAGAGGATTGAAGTCATGACATCAAGAACGACTCGGGCTTGAAACCCGCAAGGGTGAGCGAATTGATGTCGCGACAAGGGATCGATGTCTGGCCAACAGAATCAAGCGGAGGCTGTAGAGCCATAAGCTGATGTCGCGGGACAAGAGATTGTTGTCACGACACCGTTATAACTGGAAGCTTCAGAAGTCTTTAAGCTAATGTCACGCACAAAGGAACGATCGCCACACACCAAAAGCAACCGCCTGAAGCCTCCAGAATTAAGTCGATGTCGCGATACGAGATCGAGGTCGCTACACTGTGTGAACGACCGGGCCTTCAAAGCCGCAGAAAGATAAAGTGGATAAAGTCGCTGACAAGATTGATGTCGACAACAGGAACGACACAGGAAAGTTGCAAAGAAATGAACCGACAGCCACTGCACAAGAGATTGAGGTCGAGACACGTAAGACGCGCTGAAAGCCGGCAGGCATGAATTGATGTCGCGATACAAGAGCTTGATGTCGCGACATCCGTATAACCATTCAAGCCCGCAAGACGGGCTGATGTCACGACAAGAGATTGAGGTCGACATCACGAACGACCGCCACAATGATAGATCTTTGTTGATGTCACACGGAGATCGATGTCACGACATGGATGAGGCCGCCGATAAGGGATTAAAGGTCACGACGGAACAAGAATCACAGTCCACTTTGGAATCCACAACCTAACGCTGCCGATTAGGCCTAACCGAGAAACCCTATAAATATGCATTTACCTAGAAGAGGAACGCAGTCATGGTGAGATACGCATCGAGAGGTCCGGGAGCCAAGGTCAGCTATTTTCTTGTTTTCTTTTCTTTCTTTTCTTTCTTCAATGTTGATAGTTGTGAGATCGATTAGATTTATCGCTTAATTTTCATTTTATTTTCTGGACTTAAAGGTTTATTTGGCGAAGTTTGTAATGAATAATTAATTTTTCAAATTACTACACTGAATGTTTAAAGTTCAATGACAAATTTCGGGAATTTAACTCTTCGCTCGAATCATAGCTATTCTTATGATCGAGGAATGTCAGTGCAGTAATTCAAGAATTTGAGAATCCACTTCATTGCGAATTACAGTCGTAAATTATCTTCTCTGAGTTAAGCTGTTGACCTCTTGAATTTTCGCTTTATGAATTTACTTTGGTGTCAGTTTATCATTTGGATCCGAATATCGCTTTCTTATTCCCGTTTTAAGATTGGCTCATTGCTCGATTTCATGAGGCCCTTCAGTGACACAGAGAAGCGCACCCTAAGAGTTATGAACAATTGGCTTAGTGTATATTAACCGCTAAGGGAGATCTAATGAGCTTTGCAAGTTATCTCGATAAATCTCTTCTCACTTGAAATTAAGAAAGAGTTGAATGAGTTACTTAATTTTAAACAAGGCAGAGCTCCACTTCAATTCGAAAGTAAAGGAGGCCAACTCGTGGGTTAGCCGAGATCTAATTAAGGAGAGGGTGATCTATTCTAATTTTATGAAGATATCCCGAAGTTGTATATCCTTGCTTTGACCAATAACTTGGGATATGTTTACAGCCATAAAATGGGTATGAAGTATTGCAAAAGAAAAAATACCCAGATTAAGGAAATCCTTTTAAAAGTATGATCTCATTCTGCCTTCTCGAAAGAATCAGAAAATTAGATAATGAAATGGAGTGCGGAGAGATCCAAATTTTTATCATAAATGCCTGGGACGATTTTTAAAACCCTAAATATTCAAGAAGTTTTATCGCATAACTACAGGAATCAAGTGCTTCAATATAGCAGATACTTGATGTGTTCTCCTAAAGATAATTATCTGCTGTCCATTTGTTTTCTTAACTATTCTTATTCTTTATTCTTTATATTCCGCTTATTTGATTGCTCATTTACTTTACTCAGAAAGAGAGCACTTCAAATTTCTTAGTTTCGATTCCAATATCACTTTATGGTCCAAATAGTACTAAGCTTGAGTAGTCGTGGTATTTGATTTAAAATCTTGAAATCTCCCTTGGTGGGATCGATATTCGACTTATATCCATTTTATTACTTGTCGACCAGGCACTTGCAGATACCAAATAAAACCAAAATTGAAAATGATAAACTGCAGATTTTTGGTCCCAAAATAATATTATGGTGCAATGGATTAGATAATAACCCTTTTGGTAATTGTAGCAATTAAATCGTATAGGTTACCTGAGTCAAGTTTTACAAAGCCGTTGCTGGTGATCAAAGAATTTCACGGGTCATTATTCAGATGGAAGAAGGAAATACTAATTTGGACATTAAAGAAAAGAACAAAATTAGTTTTTCGCGTGGGTTCATTTTTAACACCACCTACAACAAACCATATTAGAATATATTTGTCGCTTTCGACCAATCCCACACGGGAGTATGTTTGCTTTAAAACTTTCGATGCATAGGAAGCGTAAAATTGATCCGATTCCCCATTTGATTCTGAAATGTAGAAACACTTCAATTGAGAAAGACAAGGAAAGCAAAACACCACCATGGCGTGATGAAAGACGTGGATCAAACTCAGTGGACAGACGTTGAAATTTAAGACCTCCAATCAATCGTGACACCATGGAGGAATTTTGAAGGCGATCATTCGATGAATATCAGAATCAGACATCCACATTCTCCGATGCCACAAACTTTGAACTAAAACCAGCACTAATTACCATGGTGCAAAGAACACCGCCACTAGTCATCCTTAATCGAAGATCCTAATGAACACTGGAAGATTTCTCAGATGGCGAATACGCTTAAGTCAATGGTAGAGACCGAGGTTATCAAGTTACATCTATTCCCATTCTAAGAGATGTTAACAACCACATGGTATGAATCTTTACCATATGGTTCGTTGGATACTGGAGGAGCCGGGGTAGAGGCCTATTTCAAGGCATTCTTCCCCCATCACTCACCTCGTAAAGGAGGAGGAAATCATTGTTTTCTCAACAGGGAAGATGAGCCCAGTGGCCTCGGAAAGATTCAAACGGTTGCCGAGAAGATGCCCTGTATGATGGGATAGGATCTAAAGACGAGATGTACATTGTATATCATGCCTTGAACAGATATATCAAAGGGGGATCATCGATGTTTGTCAGGGAGCATTCAAGCCAAAAGTGCCGAAGAGGGGCAAGAGAGTCAGATCGAAGACCGGCAATGCACATAGAAACCTTCAGTTTTTCTGCGCGTGCGGGAGCAAACAGAGGAAAGGGGATCAAGTGGAGATGAGCAAGATGAATGCTATGGAAGGTGTTGACATTATGGCATCAGAAGAATGGACAAACAAGAGAGGAGGCTTCATTAATCGTCCATGAAGCAGAGCAATGAAAGAGAGTATCAAGGAAAAGTGCCGAGAGAGCCGTCGAAGAGGTTAAGTATCCGTGAGCCAAGAGCCTGCCATTTCAAACCCAATCCTAACCCCTGCCAAAGATGATTATCACCCAAGACTCGTGAACCATGAGAATTTCTCATATGGTGGTGGCTTCAAGGCCCAAGGTTGTGAGCCGTAACCTCAACAAGGGTATCAACAACCACCATGTTCCAAAGAGTTAAAGAAGAAGGAAAATGAGCACGAATGAATGTGTGGTCGAGGAGGGCCCAATCTTTGAAGAACAAGATGTCAGATTTCATGGGGGATAATAAGAAGTTGTCGAACCCTCCATGAACAAAAGTTTCGCGTAGTCATGTAATCATACTACCTCAAATTTTTCGTAACACCACCAATGCATCCTAAGAACCTCGGAGACAAGTGTGGCAATTGGCCCAACCCCGCAAAGCCGTAAAAAGGAAAGACACCTTCCCAAGTGACAAAGAAAATTCAAAGGATCGTATGGCTATGCAGCGAGAGCAGAAGGAAATAGAAAAAGATGAAAGAAAAAGACGATGAAGAACAAAGAAAGAGGAAGACCAAAGGAAGAGGTACTGAGAAAGAAAAGAAGGAGTAGCAGTGGAAGAACATCCATGGATCTAGACTTGAGCCCCCATTTCCACGTAGACCGTTAAATTCAAGATAGAGAGGCTGTATGTTTTTTAAGACTCTCTGTAAGCTGGAGATCGCATGCCTTTTTACTGAATAGAATCCTGGATAGTCACGCAAAAATTTCAAGACATAATTGAGCAAGAAAAGAAAATAAGAGAGGAAGGAATAGTGAATCTCACCGCTACTTGCGCAAGACCTGGGAAAAGAGTCTACCAAGAAAGATGAAAGACCTGAGTTTTCACGATTCCTTGTATTGCTGAGGGACCAATTCCGTGAGTTTCGTGACTCAGAGCTAGTATCAATTTGATGCCTCTTTCTGCTGCCAAGAAATTAAGCTCAGAGGGCATTCCCACCACTGCGATTTCTTCAAACAAGGCACAGATCGCATGGTGAAACCTCGAAGGAGTCTTAGAAGATGTGTCGGTATCATCATGGGGAATTTTGTTTCTTCAAAGACTTCATCATTCGATTACGGGAGCAGTGATCACAAAGTACCCCCGCGCATCGAAGACCATTCAGGCTACCCTGAGCGCTTCGATTATGCAAAAAGGAGTTTACTGAGGGTCGAGAAGAAGTCACGCTTAATTTGATCAAAAGTATGAAAAATATGCATTGCAGACAAGGAAAGTCGCGAATGTGGCGTATTTTGTCTATACTTTCAACCCTTGGAGTAGTTAACAATGAACAATACTCCGCTTATCAATGAAAAAGATGAATTCAAGATATCAAGATGCTCCACTGACTTCCAAACAACGCTTTCATTCAGAAAACTATGATGTTTGATGCAAACGGTAAACGACAATGGGGAAAAAATATGGAAAAAAAGAGGAAATTCATCAAGAAACTAAGTGTATGGGATTGTTTTAAAGAGTTGCCACGCCATTTAAAGTATGCTTACTTAGAATTACCAAAGAAAAACCAAAGGATCATTTTAAATGACTGGATGTTGGTGAACAAAGATTGTTGAAAAGATATGAAGCATATGGGAATCGCGAATATCCATTGAAGAGCCGGGAGGTACGCCCATCAATTTGCATGCATAAGATTCTGCTAGAAGAGACTTCAAAACCATCTGTAGAACACCAAAGGAGATCAACCCAAAGATACGAAGTTAGTCGAAAGAGGTACTCAAATTGTCGAATGTCGGTTTATCTATGTTATTTCAGACAAGATTTGGGGGAGCCCAAACATGGTTCTAAAGAAAGGGGGTTTACCGGATTTAAAAATGAAAAAATGAATTGATTCCAACAAGAATTTAAAGGAGAGAATGGAGGGTATGTATTGATTACGTGAGTTGAATTCATTAAGAACTTAAAGATCATTTCTTTGCCTTTCATTGATCGGGAGTGTTAGACAAACAGCAGGATCGCCTCACTTTTTGTTTTCTCGATGGGTATTCGGGATACAATCATATTTCATTGCACCCGAGATTCAAGAGAAGACCACCTTCACATGCCCCTATGGTACCTCGCTTTCCGTAAGGATGCCATTCGGGTCGTAATGCTCCTCGCTATCCAGCGTGTAATGATGTCAATATTTCAGATTTGGCTGAAGAAGTGATGGAAATTTTCATGATGACTTATCAGAAGGGATCCAAATGACCAATGCTTAAAACAACTGAAAACAAGACTAAAGATGCCAATACAAACAATGAAGACTGACCGGGGAAAATGCCATTTTATGGTGACAAAAGGTGATTATTGGGCATAAAATTTCTGCTACCGGACTAAAGCGTGGACCAATCCACATGTATCCATTATCAAAACTCTTTGCACCACCTACCACAAGAAAAGGAGTGAAGAAGCTTCAGGGGCAGGCCGGATTACAGAGGTTCATTAAAGACTTTTCAAAAATAGCCGTTTTTACTATGACATCGAAAAAGATACAAGGTTCACTTGATGACTCGCAGGATGCTTTTAAGAAATCAAGTCAGGATTGGTACAAGCACTCATAATGGTCGCACTGCACGGGATCGTGTGGATTTGAAATAATGTGATGCCAAAGATTTTAAGTATGGGAGTCGTGGTTGGGTAAAGAAAAGAGAAAGTATTCAGGCCATATACTATGCCAAGAAGACCTTCAATGAAGCACAAGAGAACTACTCAACAACTGAAAAGGAGATGCTGGTTTATAGTATTGCTTGTGAAAAATTTAGGCAATATATTTTAGGATCCCATGTGGTAATTCACACTGGACGATGCAAAGAATCAAATACTTGATGTCAAAAAAGCGAAGCTAAGCCAAGATCGAGCAAGTGCGGTGTCACAGCATAAGAGTTTGATTTGGAAATCAAGGATGTAAGGGATGTGATTAATGGGATAGCTGATCACTTGTCAGAGTAGAAAGAAGAAGATGAAGAAGAAAATGTGATGCTAAAAGAGAACTTCCTGTGATGAGCAATTGTTTAAGGTTTCCTTCCAACTTCCACAGATGTCGATATTGTGAATTATCCGGCTTGTGGGAGTAATGCCTTCAGAATTCAAATATAATATAAGAGTGAACCAGAATCCCATGTGTTGGTGTATTATATTTGGGATGACCCATTATTATCTGCAGGTGCCGATGATCATAAGAAGATGCCGGAAGTGAACAAGGCAACATTTTAAATGAATGTCATGCATCACCATGTTGGGACATTTTTCCTGAGAAAGAACAATTACAAGATAATCTTAATCAGGATTCTACCGCCCACTATCTTCAAGATTATGCCGGAAAGGGCAAATTGTGTGATCGATGCCAAAAGATTGGAACGCTATCAACAGCAGAATGAATGAAATGCCCTCGAGGTATTTTCGTGATACAAATTTTGATGCTAGGGGAATAGATTTTGATGACCTTTCCTGACATCATTTGGAAATGATACATACCGCTAGCAAAGAGATTACGTTTCCAAATGGGTGGAAGGGAAGGCTTGTCCATGAATGATAAGCACATAGCTTGTGGAGTTTCTTGCAAAAGAATATTTTGAGCGCATTTGGAAAATCACCTGCAATCCATCATTGTTAGATTGGGAACCCACTTTGCAAACAAAATATTTGCAAAACTCATGAACAGAAGGATCAAGCATGTAATGAGTTTAGCTTATCATCCTCAGACCAATGGACAAGCGTAAATTTCAACAGAGATCAAAAGAATACTTGAAAGACTAGTGAGCTTCAAGGTGGAAGGATTGGTCTTCCAACCGATGACACTTGGGCTGACAGATCACATAAAACTTATATTGAACCTCATACAGAGCGTTTTGGCAAACCATGTCATCTACCTCTCGAGTTGGAATACAAGGCAATGTGGGCCATCAAGAAGTTAAACTTATATTTATATATAAGAAAGAAAGACGGTCAACCGTCTCAACTGAAGAACTGAGAATGATATATGATAATGCTAGAATATACAAAGACAAGACAAAGAAATGGTATGATCAGAGAATTTTGAGAAAAGAGTTCGTGATGTGGAATGTGTCTCTCACATAATTCTAGACCAAATTGTTTCAAGGAAATTAAAAATCCAAATGGAGCGGCCATACACAAAGGGTATCAAGTACTACATTTCGGGAGCAAAGGACATCGAGGACTGATAACGGGGAAGAATTTGGCACAATGACAGATAAGCAGCGCATTATCTAAACAAAGAGGGAAATGAAGAACTCCAACCTGCCTAAGGGAAAGAAGAAGTGCCACAACAAATAAGTCCAAATAAGGGACTTAAAATTAGCAATTAATGGAGGCAACCCATATGATTTCTTAATTTCGATTTTATTTTTGAAATGTTTTTCTTTTAGTTGCTGAAAATTAGGTCAGATTTGTTTTTTTTTATAAGGATAGATTTAGTTTTTAGAAATCAATTGTAGCTTAATTAAATTTTTCTTGAATATTGCAGTGAGCATCTGCAAGGTTTAAGGACATGAATGGCAAGGCAACTACAGGAACAATTCCAGCAACTAGCAGAGAAGTCACAACATGAGAAAAGGGGAGTAACCTTCTCCCTAACCCAATCTTTAGGATATACTTGAATCTGATTGTTAAATCTTTATGCTTTAGTGATGCTCAAGAGATGTCTAAAGGGGCCAGGTTAAATAAGAGAATCCAAGGTTTTTGAGATCATTTGAAGTTAAGGGCTTGTGTCACTGACGTATGGGTTATGTCGCGACAAAGCTTCTGGATGTCACAGACAAAATATTGATGTCGTGACCGTGTTTGAGTGGCAATAGGTGAGTATTGAAGAAGAAGGTACATGTCATGACACCACCGTGGAAGTGGCGACAAAGAATTAAGTTTTAAATGAAAATGATGTCGCCAATACCCCAACAAGGTAGGAAATAGTTGGGGAATAAAAACAGGAATAAAAAGGATGTCGCAACATGATAATCAAACAATTCCTAAAAATCCACTGATGTCGCAACAAACTTAGCATGTCGCAACATAAAAGAGTTTTTAATGCCATTAACTCACTTTAAAAAAAAAGCCCTAAATTCACTTGGTCTCAAATAAAAGAGGTGGACCAGTCGCACAAGTTTTTAATGAAGTAAATAATTAGTCACAAAACATTGATTGAATTGCAACTGTTGGAAACTTGATCATTCAATTAATAATCACATAGCTATTCACCTTCTTCCTCCTTCTAATCTCACTGAAAACCTCAAACCTTCCGGAAAGCTTTTCTTCCGTTTCAATGCCCGAAATTCTGACCCAGTCCCTAACCCCAGACGAGATTGCTGTGGGAACATGAACAAACTTAAGAAGAAACTCAAGAAGAACGGTTGACGAGATTCGTCAGAAGAACAATCAGAGAGGTGCCATCGAACACCCGGTTTCCGCAAACTCCCAAGAAAGAGCAAAAAGGGAAAGGAAAGGTGAGAAGAAGAAGAAGCGTAAGATTTCTCCGTGTCACCTGCGCATTCCTATGGAAAAGTATTATGCTAACAAGGGGTTTGTCACAGAGAGAGATTCAAAAATCCCGTTACTCTCATTTCAAGGAGACAGATAGAGCAGAGGGTGGAGAGTCTTTTACAAGACACCAAAAAATCAGGTATACAAAGACTAGTAAGAGAGTTTTATTCAAATTTGGTAGGGAAGGATGGAGCAACTATGTTAGAGGAGTCCGTTTCATATGAAGCTAAGGCCATCAACGAGTAGCCTACATATAAAGGCACAGTTGGCATGGTTCCAAATTCAAGAAACTTTTGAAAACCAGATTTTGAAAGATTGCCAAGAAGCTCACTAATGGTAAGGCGCAGCCAACCAAGCAGCCAAGAAAGGCAAGAACATCGAACGGTAAGCCTCACCAGGAAGTTTAAGGTATGGTTTTACTTCCGGCTTCGTTTGGTTCCAACAAAACACGTGTGCACAAGTGAGAGAACAAGAAGTCAGGTTGCTGTATACATCCTAAAAGGGTACAAGATCAATGTAGGAGTCACATTGAAATTCATCATGAGGTGATTCATGAAGGACTAAAGAGGGTTTATTCCTCACCCAAAGAACAATCACTGCCTTATGTTTGGGTCGGGTGAAAGGAATATGGAATCGAAGAAGAAGTACCTGTGAGCTTCACCACTCCTTCTCGAGCAGGAGCAGGAAGGACCAAGAAACCAGCAGAAAAAGGGGGTGTCAGGTAGAGGCAGTGATGAAGCCCCAGCTGAAAGACCAGAAAAGGAGACTCAGAGGGTTGTTGATCAAGGAGCAGAGCAAACTGTAAAACCCACCTAACAATAATGGATTTTATTTTTATCGATAATGAAGGGCAAGATGAAGGCAAAATTAACAGGGACTTCTCCATTCCCTTAGCCAGCCTCCTCCGGTAAGTGCACGAAATTTCCAACATGGAGAAAGCTCAAGGGGAGCACAAGAGAACGCTCGATACTGGAAGCTCAATGCCATGAGAAGATGAAAAACGTAAGAGTGGAACCTAAAGTGGTGAATTGGGAGAAGGCATTTATGAAAAAAAGAATCAGCAGAAGAGACCAAGAAGTGGGGAGGAAGAGCTAAACAGAAGGAAAAGGAGCAATGAGATGCAGGTAATAAAGAAGAGACCAAGAAATGGGAGAAGCAGAGGAACAGATGAGAAAAATTTTGAAGCAAAGAAGGGGAAGAGTTTAAGAAAGAAATGAAGGAAAGATCATACCGTCATGTAAACGCAACTGTCATGAAGCTTTTATAACACCGGGCTTTCGAAGGGTGATTTCAATTTCACATTGATAAAGAAAAGAGATACAGAGCAAGAACAATTGAGCAAATCAAAGGATCTAAGTTTTTGTACAAAGTCTCTACGTAAAGATTTTTGAGAATAAATTGACACAGATGGAAGCAAAAAGATGTAATCCTATAGGCAAAAAGAGAATGGTCGGAAACTTAGACTGACACAACAATCTCTTGCCAAATTTTTGTAGAGGTTATGACTGAAATGGAGAATACAATGAATGGTTTGGGAAGAGGTAGATGAGTTGAACAAAAGGTTGATCTCTCTAAACAGATTTTCTGGGCTGAAGAACAATTGGAGAGGGAAAACCAAGAAGAGAAAGGAAAGAAGAGAAATTAAAATTCTAGTTTCAGTCATTGAAGACATTAGATCTCAACATCTTTAAGCTCCGGTTATTCAAAAGAAAAATAGACCTTCTCCCGCCTAACCTTCTTTACCCTCCTTATCCCATTTGAATTTGTATCCAATCGTTGGGTACTGAATCTAAAAAAAGAAATTAATTCGAACTGTCAGGTGCTTTATTTGGAATCTCCTGTTTGTGCAATGTTGTGTTGTTTTGTGGTTGGGTATAGTTGGGAAAATAAAAATAGAATTGGCTCCGTAAGAAAACCGTCGAGATGTCATGAGTCATGCTGAATGAAGCAAGGATGAAATAAGCTAAAATGTAGAATAAGGGCCAAATGAATACGCTGATCAAACACAAAGTGCAAAGTGACATAAGTCTAATCGCTGAGTCCGTAATAGAGGGAAGTACTGTCTGAAGGAACAAAACATATTTTGAGATCAAAGAACAATGAGTCAAGGAACCTGTTGGATAATAAAGAGTCTAACTACTCATCAACAAAATGAATCAAGGAACCCTAATGGTCATGTCAATAAAGAGCTGCGTAACCCAGACTTAGAACTTGTTAGATTATTTGAATAGGCGTAAATCCTAGATACAAGATACAAGAAATGATGCAGGCCATTCTCGGGAAAAGCTCGAGCCATTCAAGCCATCCTCACCTATATGCTAGTTATATAATAATTTAGTTCCAAAATTGAGCCAATCAAGCCTTATTTCTAAAATCAGCCAATTTAAACCCCAAACCTTCCAAAAGAATCAATCTTCCAGTAAAGAACCTGTGATTACCCAAGAACTGAAAGAGAAGAAGGAAAGTCAAGTTTGGGGGAGGTTGTTTTTGAAGGACCCGCAAAAGATTAAAAGGGGAATAAAAGAAAAAGGGTCAAAAAACGTAAATACAAAACAAAAATAAATAAATAAAAATAAAAAAAAAAGGGGATAAGTTTTACCTTGTGGCCTAATTCTCTTGAACTATTAAGTTCTTAGGGGTGTTTCAACACCTAGTACCCTAATGCCATCTGGTATGGAGTTACTAACCCAAAGTTCGCAAGGGCAAGAAAGCCTAAGGCAAACATCCTTTGACAGACAAACAGTACCCCCATTGAATTACAAATGAGCAAATGGGGAGATACAGTTCTGAATAGAAGAAATCCAGAGATGTCCCAAAATGAAGTTTGGGGAGTTTATTAAAGAAACCACAAGGAAAAAGGGCAAGAGTGAGTAGTAGCAGAGAAAAGTCTGGGGTATAATCTAAACCAAAAGTTCCTTTCTATCCTACCCTTACCCAAGCTCAACATTAGTAAGTCTGTAAAAGACCTGATTGATCTTGAAGGATGGAATTACCTACATTTAGTGAGATCAATATGAACAACAAGCTTATGGAATTTGGAAAAGCAATAAAACAAAGAAAACCGGTGGAAGGACCTAGAGTTATGAATAATTATGAAGATGAGAAAGGAAAACAATTTATTTTTCAACAAGATCCAGATTATGTTGTTTGTAAAACAATTTCAACAGTTTAGTTTTGTATACTATGTGTGTGAAACCAACCTCAACTGACTAAGCTAGATGTACGTAAAATAATGCATACCTCAGATTTAATTAAATTTCACGCACTACAGAACAAATCAAAATGTCCTGTAATTTTCTTTTTATTTTGTTTGAGGGACAAACAATTTTTCTTTTTCTTTGCTTCGAGGACAAGCAAAATTTTAAGTTCGGGGGAGTTTGATTTAGCTTGAAAGTCATTCCATTCTACCATTTTTCTGACTATTTTTATCTAAACAAGACTGACAGATAAAAGGTAATTATGGAATACCTAACCAAACTGTTAAATGCGGGAATTCAAGAAAAGAAGAATATTTGCAGAAAAGAAGCAGTATGGGTGGATGAGCTACACGAGATAATTGGTCGGGGCAAAGTCGCGTTAAGCGCGCATTAAAGATAAAGGAAACCATTCGTCGTGAAGCTGCAATTATCAAATGCATATCCAGTTGCAAGTAGCGAAAACTCCAAATGAAACGAAGCTACTTTGAAGAACAAGGCAGCTGAGATTAAAGAAACCGGTAGAAGCAACCAGAATACAAAGAAGAAGACTTCATAGTCGCGGACATCCGATTACATCGGCTAATGATACGTATGGGCCATAAACAAGTAGGTCGCCGCGGCAACAGTAGTGAAGAGAAGAGGTCGCGACATCCACTGAATGATCGAGCTTGTCGCGACATCAGGAAACGTGGAAGAAATTTGATAGAGGTCGTGACAGGAGAATCGCCTTGAAGCTATGACAAGCTTGGTGAGATGAAGCTGATGTAACTCAAGTTGCCGACAGATTGAAGTCGCTACATCGAGAACGCACTGGGCTTGAAACCCGCGAAGGGCGCATGAATTGATGTCGCGATTAGCGATAGATGTCGCGACAAACAGAAAACCACTGGCGAGGTCGCGAAGCCATGTTGATGTCGCGACAAGAGATTGTCGCCGCCGACACCAAAGAGCAATCGGAAGCTTGTGTCTTTGCTACGTCGTCACGACAGCGAATGACGTCGCGACACCAAAGTAAACTGAAGTTTCCGAGAATCTAAGTCGATGTCGCGAGATGAGATCGAGTAATGCCACACTAGGAACGCACTCGGGCCAAAGTCGCAGAGTTACAAAGGGATGTCGCGACAAGATTGATGTCGCGACAATGAACCATCGATGAAAGCCGAAGAATAAAATGAACTGCCACGGCAGATTGAGGTCGGTGACATCGTAAGAAGTCGTTGAAAGCTGCAGGGCATGAATTGATGTCGCGATAAAGAGATTGATGTCGCTACATCCGAGCAACCATTTGAAGCCCGCAGTAAGACGCGGCCGATGTCACGACAAGAGATCGAGGTCGCGACATCATGAACGACCGCTCTAAGGTCGTGATAGATCTCGTTGATGTCGCGACGCGGAGATCGACGTTATTTATTATGGATGAGGCCGCCGACAAGGGATTAGGAGGGTCGCTGACGGAACAAGAATCATTATTCCACTTGGAATCCACAGAATCGAACGCGCGCTGGGATACAAGGGCCCAACTAGAAACCCCATAAGACGCAGCCTACCCGTAAGAGGAACGCAGCTTAGCGGTGACAGGCGACTTAGAGTCCTGGAGCTCTAAGGCCCATTTTCTTTATTTTCTTTTTAGTTTTCTTTTTCTTTTTCTTTTTCTTTCAATGTTGATAGTGTTAGAGACCAGATTAGATTTATCAAGCTTAATTTTTCGCTTTATTTTTCTTCTGGACTGTGTGTTGTCGATTTGAGCGTGTTTAATGCACAATTCTATTCTTTTTCAAATTACTACCGAATATTTAGTTCGTATAAATTCGGAATTCAACTCTTCTGGGCCAATTGCAGTTATTCTATGATCGAGGAATGTTGTAGCGTTGTAATTCAAGAATCGAGGAATCCAAATTTTCCATTAAGTGAATGCTATGTCGAACATCCTTCCGTAGTCGCTTTCCAGCACTCTTGAATTTCACCATGAATCTATCAGCATGATTAAGTGATCCAGTTACTAGTTTTATCTCTCGCTTTTGCATTTGCTTCATCGGCTTCGATTTCAAGGAGGCCCTCGAGACACAGAGAAGGCAATTCTAAGAGTTATGAACAATTGCTTGAAGGTAGTATTAACCCTCGCTTATGTGAGATCTAATGAGCTTGCAAGTTTACTTCGATAAATCTCTTCTCACTTGAAATCAAGAAAGAGTTGAATGAGTTATCAATTTAAACAAGCAGAGAGTTCACCTCAATTCGAATAGCGAGGCCAATCCCGTGTTAGCTGAGATCTAATCAAGGAGAGGGTGATCTATTCTA